>OX439134.1:19635169-19977669 GCA_949318235.1 Ecdyonurus torrentis
ATAGGGTGTATATACGCATGATGCCACATTTAATGCGCCTGGGCGCCATAATGGAGTAATAAATAACATTACTCAGTATAGGACATACTTCATTTTCGGTTATTTTCTTTAAGAAGTTGTTTAATTTTTTGTTATTATTTTTCTCACATATGTACATGAGATACTTATTCAACCAATTAACAGCATCAATGCTTTCAAAAATATTGCAGTTTTTAAAATGGCAAAAATGGATAATTTTCCTATGAGGTCCATGTTATTGAGTGATCCAACATGGCGTTGACTTTAACATGAATGCATAGATCCTATACACACCATCAAGTAGGTTGACTTTTCAAAAATAATAATAATAATAATAATGCCTAATTAAAGCATTACAGAAAAGTTAAAAAAAAAAAAAAAAAAAAACTAACTAACTAAAAGGTAGTGCAAATAGCTAGCATTACTTAAGTTTAATGTAGTAAACATTTGAGTATGTATAGGGTGTATCCGCATGACGTCATATTTGATGCACTTCGATGCAATACTGAAGCGATGAATATCATTGCTCAGCATAGGACAAACTTCGTTTTTGGTTATTTTCTGAGGAAAATCTGTCTATTTTTTGTTATTATTTTTCTCACATACTTGAGATACTTATTCAACCTATAAACAGCATCAATATTCTCAAAACTATTGCTAACAAGTAAGTATTTTTAAATTGGCAAAATGAGTCATTTTCCTATGCCGGCCTATGTATTGAGTACTCCAATATGGCGTCGACTTTAACATGAATACATACACCCTATATGATAGTTCATCTCATGAATTTTACGTTTTTGATTTATTTTGAGGACAGAGGATCACTATTTTAATGCTTTTTTTATCAGTGTTAAATTCTCATGCTTTTATAATGTACATGCTTTTATATTGTATATTATGCAGAAATATTATAAACGTTATTAATATAATAAATGACACCAAAAAATTTAGCCGCAGTAAATATGTTGGCAAAAAAAAAAAAAAAGTTTTTATAATTATGTATGTTTAAATTTGTAAAATGTAATAATGAAATCATTGTTTTGTGAAAATAGCACTAGCAAAATTTTGGCAAAATTTTAAGTCGCTTGCGCAAAAATTTAGGCAGCAATTCAAAAAGTAGAAAGATTTATTTAGCTTCTTAATTAAATTTATTACTATTGTTAGTTACAATACATTATACCATATCTACGTTTAAAATATACTAAAATTGCAAAAATTTGACATTAGTATCCAGAACTGACATATTATTTATGTTTGTACAATATACCGGTATATATTTTTTATTAAATTTTCTAATTTTTTAAAAATTAATTTCTTATTAATAGAACGGTTACAAAAAGGGGGTTTAGAGAGAGAAAAAAAAAGAGAGGCCAACAATACTAACAAAGTACTACGGCTTTGTGTTCCTCTGTTTATATAAAATGTTTTCTTCTGGAGAAATGAAGCAGCCATAACTTCTGTTTTAATGGAGCTTACTTCAATCAATGTGGCTATAAATTATTTTTTCATTTGATTGATTTAAAATTCCAGAAAACAAAAGCTTTGAGATTAAGTAAACTGCAGTAAAAAATCTAACATCGTGAATTTTTGTTACCGGTACAATAGTTATAGCTGCTTCATTTCCCCATAAGAAAGCATGTTAAATCAAGACAGAAAAACACTAACAATAAGTGTCTACTAGCACTTTGTATTGTTAGCCTCTCAGTTTGATTATTTTCTCACTAAACCTCTACTAATGCAAACAGGCTCGGACTGGTCATAAGAGTAAGTCTGCTCAGATGTAGACTCCCTTGTTTGGAGGCCCCTAAGGCCCTAAAAGGATATTATGCCCCCTTTTGTGCCCCCCCTAGAGAGTGTTACGCCTCTTTCACATACATGGCTCCTTGAGTGCCAATCTGACCCTGAATGCAAATCTTTAATTTATATACTGTACCTCCGTATTATATATTTTTCCTGTTTTAATTATTTCTTTACATAGCGTAGATATTAAACTATTTAGAGTCGTAAGCTGCAACCTCTTATAGTTATATAGTATTGTTTTTACATTATTGAACAGTCAAAATAACAACTGAACCATGGGTTTACTAACACGGGGATTAATGATGCTTAAATTTTATTGTATACTGTATATATTTTTTTTACACAATTATTATTATTATTATTGCTATATTAATTTTAGTTTTCACGAGTACCAAGAATCAAACCTGGGATAATTCCACATATACTCTATATTTTTAAATGATATCCGCTATAATTTTATCTCAAATGATATCCACTTCTATTAATAAAGAAGTCGCACATGTGTGAAACCACAGAAAATGATAACAAAAATATTGCTTTGTATTATAAAGCAACATTTTATAATACCCAACATAGACAATAATATATAGATATATACCCTAATTTAAATTATGGTCACTCAATTTTTGGTGACTCAGGAATGGGTCATCATCCTCACCCAGCACACAGGTTGCATGTTCTAATTAAAGAGCCCCCCTTATACATATGAATGTTGTTTGTAAACCCTGTTCTCTTACACCAAAAAAATGCGCATTTGAATAACCAAAGCTGATCGTCATTTTAGGAGCAGAGAACAGGGTTTACGAACAGCATTATTATGTTTATCTGCACGGTAGGGGGGTTGGGATCCAACCCCCCCCCCCCCCATACTTTCAGAACTGGCAATCATGAGTCGATGTTACCCCCCCCCCCCTTTTACCCACTCTCTTACTGTATGTTCGACTTCTCTCGATGCTTGTTGCAAAATCGTTACAATGCTATTGTTCACTGGTACCGGTAACCGGTAAAATACTTCTTTTACCTCTGTAGAATATTATGCCAACCATCTACAAATTTTCAATGTTATATAATTATTTATAAACCTGTACGGGTATAATCAATATAATGCAATCAATGCTATTATTCAGAGATCTATTATATTTTAGATCTGCAAAAAAAAAATAATAATAATAATAAAATTAAACAGTAAAAATACAATGCTTATATATTTGTGTATTGTGTGTACATATACATTATACAAAAATATATGATACATACACATACACACCGGTACATACATCAACTTCCCATGCCATTACCAATTTCATACCAGTAAAGCTGTACTATACATATTCACCGGTAAAACCTACCGGTAATTTATGAATATGCACATCCATGTTAATAGAATGTACTACATATTATTATCTATGTATAATATATATGAATACATACATATCATCTTACAAAAACAAAATTCAATTACCGGTAAAACTGTAAGCAAAGCATTAATTCAATTTTTAACCGGCATATATGTACATACCTGATATGTACTATAGTTGCACAATAACACTTTTTGGGGAACAAACACCTCTATATGTTTATACTGTTAACTACCGTTATGTATGTATAAACAATGGGAATTATTTTTGCCATCACACAAATACATACCGGTATGTAACACATAAACACGACCGGTAAAAAAAATTAAATATGAGTATGTATGTATATTTATTTGACATTTACCTGCATGGAATGTATGGCCTTCCAACCTTCCTCCACACCATTGATAAGAATATATTCCGATTTTGCCGGTAACAAAAGTTGATCTAAAATTTCTAACTTGCCATGTTCATATCTAATGGCTTGTAATGAAGTCATTTTCATCATTAAATTATTTATTAATACAAAAAAAAACTATGTACACATATGTATATTTATAACGTAGGTAAATGAAACATTGCTAATTTTAATTGACTCAATATATTACTTGATTTAATCATCACTGTTTTTTTAATTAAAGATTATACTTTTTTCTTTCTTTCTTATCTTTTTACCAAAAGTTTGATAGTAGAGATAACGTAAAAAAAACAACGTAGGACCACTTTTGGCAAATGATTTTAATAAAATGTTGTTGTCTTCTTCTTTTAACTTATTAATTTAATGTTTTCTGTTAATTATATAAATTATATTTAATATACTATAATGACTATTTTAATTAAAAAGTAATTAAAAAAGAAAAAAGAAAAACTTTTACTCGACTTTTTGCACTTGCACACGACGGAAACAGAAACAGATGTTATTTTATCGCTGTTAAGTTGGTAAAAGAAAAGTTGGAGAAAGGTTACACCCACTTTTCGAGAAAAGCTTGCAGCTTGCTTCAAAATGTTCTTAGTTCTTAGAGTAGACAAAAGATGACGCTAGGCTAGGCAAGCTAAACAAGATACTACATACAAGATAGCGACACCAACTGGTCCCATGTAAATTTTAGCGGCATTGTGATTGGTCAATATTGATCACGTGACCTTCAACTCGGGCGCTGATTGGCTTAGAGGCTCATTTTGAATTTCGCGGCGGCCCATTTTGGTCGAGCGTGTCCTTATAGAAGAAAAAAATGGCTTGGCAACACTGTAGCAAATGTGCGCGCGCATGCGCGCCGAGAAAGGATAGAAATGATAGCCGAGATAGGATTTTGACTTGAAATCAAAGTGACAGCAGCACAGAAAAGTTGATGCACCTTGGATATATTTTTTATGAATACCTTACACCCCAAAGTTATTAAATCAATTATCACTGAAGTGATATCGTACATACAGCTTGAGTAAAAAAATAATTAAGACGCTCCCCAATGCTATCAGTATAGGGCAATCCTTTCTCGGCGAAGAGGCCACGCCCCTTTTGAACTAAAACACCAGATGGCGCGTCAATAGTTTTTTAGCTCTATCTTGTATGTAGTATCTTGGCTAAAGACGCCCAAGATCTTAAAGACGCGCATAACTTTTAAAATGAGATATATTTTTATTGAAGCAAAAAGGGTATACCTGCTACAGTGAGATGACATACACCTTATTATACATTATATTTTGTCTAGCCTCCGCTACTCTATTCCTTTTTCAGGGTATTTGTCAATCAAAGTGACAGTTAATTGACATAGGTATTATTTTATTTCGTTGGTTATATATATAGGGTCTATTCATTCATGTTAAAGTCGACACGCCATGTTCCCTGGCAAAAGTTATCCACGGATATTCAATGATTCCCATGGATAATGTCTGGTTTCCCATGGATATTTACATATTTCCCATGGATATTAGTATTTCCCACGTGGACTTTATTTCTATCCATGGGAAATTGAATATCCATGGACATATTTTAATATTTCCCACATAGTTTTTAATTCCCATGGATAGTTTAAGTATTTCCCATGGATAGTTTTGTGTGTCCATGGGAATTATTTAAGCGTGGCGGCATGACGGATATGACGATCCAAGCTTATTTACACAGTCCGAGTGCAAAAAATTAAAAAATGCATAAGAATAAAATGTGTTTATTTTTTAATCTTTAACTAGAATCAATGACAAAAAATTTTCTTTTTTTTTTATTTTCCTCCCAAAAAGTGGGTTTATCTCGAAAAATTACCAACCCGTAAAAAATTTTATCGCGTTTTTCGATGTAACTCGATTTTTAATACCCAAAAAAGTTATTCTAAATTGTTGCTTAAGAGCATACATTAACAAATAACCACTATAGGTTGATAGTTTTAAAAAAAATGCATGATAAAGTGAATATCCACTGACAGAAAAATTATCCATGGGGATTTCAACATTTTCCCCATGGATAGTTTCTATCCATGGGAAAAAAAACTATCCATGGGCAATTTGTCCATGGACAATAATTTCCCATGGATAGAAACTATCCATGGGGAAAATGTTGAAATCCCCATGGATAATTTATTATCCATGGATACACTTTCGCCAGGGTTGGATAACTCAATAACATGGGTGGCATAGGAAAATAACTCATTTTGCCAGTTTAAAAACACTATGCAATATTTTTGAGAGCATTGATGATGTAAATATGTTGAATTAGTATATATCTCAAGTATGTGAGAAAAATAACAAGAACCAAAAAATTAACTTATTTCCCAAAGAAATTTGAAATAAATGAAGTTTGTCCTATGCTGAGCAATGTTATAGGCACTACTCCAGTATGGCCTCCAAGCGCAAGAAATAGTTGTTGTTTTTTTGGCAAACTATAGTTGTTTTTTTCGGGCAAAATAGTTGGTAAAATAGTTGATTTTTAAGAAATAGTTGATTAATTTATTATAGTTGAAAAGAATAAACACTTTTTTTGTGTATTTTTTTATTTTAGATAACTTTTTTCCCCTTTCAAATCATATACATCATTAAATCTAAGGTAAATACTAGCAGAAACTGAAATATAACATTTCATAAGAACTCAAATAAAGGCTAGTAATCTTTGCATATATAGAAATCAGCAAATTATCCAAGAGCACTCTCTGTTACCATATGGCAGCCTTGATTTTCAAAGTAATGGCACACCAAGCAAGTATATATATACTTTTCCAAATTCTCTACAGTAAAATTTGTACGTCGATCACAAAAAACACCTCTCCACATTACAGGACCGTACTTGAGAGAACTGGCTAATTGTTTAAGGTTTTACTTTAGGGTAGGAGCATGATTTTTTTTTATGTTATTGAATTGAGTTGAAGCTGCATGCTGATTACCTAAAAATGAAATCCAAAAAATTCTATCTCAAAAACCCTCAGCGCTTAAAAAAAACAAAAAACACTATAGCTTTTGTTCTTCGTGTTGATTTTCAATGAAAACTGATTTTTCAGATTTTTCTAGAACGAATTTTACGGGGAAAAAAATATCGCAAATTGACCCATGTTAATTTGAATATACGATTTTCAATCATTTTTTTTTCTACGTAAGAGCTAGTCTCGTAAAAATCGTTTAAAAAGTCAAATTAATTAAAACGATCGATTTATAGAACACCTACATTTGTATTTTTTGTTTATACAAGTTAAATCAAGAAAAATTTTGCACACCGTGCATGAGCTTGAAGTTTTTAATGTTTTTCGTGTTAAAGGGAACGTTATAATCAAAGAGACCGGTTATAAACCCAACGTCTTTTAAAGCTATAATTTACGGAAGATTTGCTTGGAACTGAAACTTTTTGGAGTAAAGAGAATTGTTCTTTGGATCATTATGGAACTAAAAATATTATATAAAATTGAATTTTACGACCACATCGCTACCCTAAAGTAGTACTAATTAAGTGATAGGTTATTTAAGATGTCTCCGTTTCCAACAGAATTTTCCCAGACTTGGGAAATTTTTTAATTATTATTAACTTTTTTTTTTTTTAATTTCCTTAGAAATGTACATGTTTTCTGTTTTCAATGAATCGTGAACTAATTAAGATGAAAATTGTTGACAAATTGGTGAAAAATGTTGAAATAGTTGAAAATGGTTGATTTTTAGATGGAGTCAAAGGGTCACAATTTAATGGATCGATGTAGATCTGGTAAAATAATAAAAATAGCACCCATAACACAAATAGTTGAAAAACTATTTCTGCGCTCTCTATACATAATAAATATAATTATCATAAAATGTATACTAATAATATACTCGAATATTTCTTGTTATTTTTATGTCAAGTTTTATTGTCTGTTTTTTTCTTTTAGGCAGAAAATGCTGCTTATAGGAACTATAATATTGGAAGCGGTAGGTGGTAGCACATTAAATTGATTAAAAAAAAAAAATATTATGTTGCATTTAAATTATTTAGCATTTTTTTTTTTTTACAAAATTTTACTCTGAATTTAAATTATAATAATTAATTAATATTGATAGTAAAATAAAATTATTATTATAATAAATAAATAATAATTAATTTAATTATTTAAAAAAAAACATTAATAATGTATAAATTAAGTTAATAAATGTGGCGTTGTTTATTTTTTTTACATAAAATTTGCTTTATTTTTATTTTAAAAATAGAAAAAAAAAGTTTTTGAAACTACCAAACTAATAAAAATTAAATTAAAATGAATTCACAATCAATTACAGGACAGGACTATCAGCCATTGTTGTACTTCATATCCCCTGTAAATGTGGCAACTTGTTGAGCAGCAACGAAGGACAAGTTGCCTACTTTACAGGATACTTTTTTTTCAGTACTTACCCCACCTCGCTAAAAGTGCTGGAAACGGAAACGGTTGTGTGAGCGAAAAATTTCTTATAAAGTTTGGCCTCAAAACAGAGTTGTTCCACAAAGATGACATAAAACTATTATATTGAAATTATAGTGTCTGCGTTATATAAGCTGTGATGCAATATAGTGTGATAAGTTAAGTGATAATTACAATGTCCCTTACATTGTGATAATTATAATTACTGCGTGTATTAACATACAATAAATTATTTAAATTGCGTGCAAAATATTTACGAAACAACCGAAGTTTAACGAGTATTAACGAGCTTGACCAGCAAGAAGCGCACGAAGCAGCACGAAGCCCGACCAGGGCCCGACGAAAACAGCCGACGCAGGCGACGCACTGACGACGTTGACAAAGTGACGACTGACGAACCTAGCTGGAACCCACTGGAACCTAGTTAATGCTAGATTATTTGGCCATTTTGCAGTCTCCTTGTTAGAGTTGGAAATTATTTTACTTGGTAAGTGGTACGTATTATTTATTGACTTAATATAGGGGTTTTATAGGTAATTTTAACTAATGAAATGCAGGATTAGCCAAATTTGGATTCATTATTATATGATATTTTTACCTTTTAATTGTCTCGCGACAGCCCGCCGACGCCGAGCACCGCAGAGAGAGGCGCCGCGGCCGCGTTTACAACTGGTCGGACTGCGCGAGCAACGTCGCAGCTATAGAGTTTAGGTATACGACCCGTATACAATATATTTTTTTTGTTTAAATACATTTTATATATCCCACAATAAGGTCTATGCACACAGTAGATGGTACAGTAGTCCATCTCCTATAGCGGGAATGTCAGATCGAATGCGCGCCATAATTCCGACTGGGTGAAGGTGACAGAACTAGAAGCCGTAATTTGAAGTAATGTTACGTGTAGTTCTGACAACTTCACCCAGTCGGAATTATGGCGCGCATTCGATCTGACATATTCCCGCTATAGGAGATGGACTACTGTATAATATACTGTGGTCTATGCATTCATGTTAAAGTCGACGCCATGTTGGATAACTCAATAACATGGGTGGCATAGGAAAATAAATCATTTTGCCATTTTAAAACCACTATGCAATATTTTTGAGAGCTTTGATGCTGTAAATATGTTGAATTTATCTCAAGTATGTGAGAAAAATAACAATAACAAAAAATTAACCAACTTCCCAAAGAAAATTGGCTTAAATGAAGTTTTTCCTATGCTGAGCAATGTTATGCACTACTCCAGTATGGCCTCCAAGCGCAATAAATATGACGTCATCCGCATACACCCTATACAACACAGACTGAGATATAGGGTGTAATGCGGATGACGTCATATATTTATTGCGCTTTGAGGCCATACTGGAGTAGTGCTTAACATTGCTCAGCATCAGGACAAACTTCGTTTAAGGCGGGAAATCAGCTACTACGGGATTTGACTAAAAAGTCGTAAAGAAGGAAAAATCTGAAATTTTGCATGGTGATACATTAGAGGTTAAGGCAACTTCAAAAATGTAAAAATTTTGGGGGGTCTCCATGCTAGATTTTGAATTATGATTTTTTAAAGTTTTCGTTCCATAAGAGCCCATGTAAATTTTAGAAAATTTCAAAAATTATTTTCTCTTATTTGCGATGGTCACGACGGGGGTACTGAAAATTTTATCATGGGTAGCTGTTGTCATTAAGTTTGAGGTGACATAAAAAAATTAAGTAGTTTTAATTCTTTTTAGATTTTGAGATACAAGCCAATAACTAAAGACAACCCTTAAGCCAATTTTCTTTGGGAAATCGTTTCATTTTTTTTATTGTTATTTTTCTCACTTAAGTGATTAAGTATCTCAAGTAATTACTTGAGATACTTAATACATATTTACATTATCCAAGCTCTCAAAAATAATGCATAGTGTTTTTAAACTGGCAATTAACTGAGTTTTTTTTCCTATGTCACCAATGTTTTATTGAGTTATCCAACATGGCGGCGACTTTAACATGAATGCGTAGACCCTATAATATCATATACAGGGTGACCACAAAAATCGCAACGATTTCAAGATGCTATAAAAATTAAAAAAATGATTTTTTTTTAAAACTTTTATTACATTAAAATTAAGCCTGAATTTACACATTTTTAAAACTAAAAAAAAAAAATTGTTGCGTTGCTTGGTTCTTTTGCGAGACAACAAAAAGTAAAAGACGAGCCTCATGGTCCGAAAAAATCACACTTCTGGGCACCGGCAAATCCAAATAAAAAAATTGATTTAAAATCTCTTTCCATTTTTTTTTCTTCACGTACGCACTTATCCTATGGCTTCTCAACGTCAGCACCATTTAGTGCTCGGCACAATAAGTCGAGACGCTCCTCCAGATCACGCATGTCACGCACTTTCGTCTTGAAGACCTGGTCCTTGACGTATCCCCAGAGATAAAAGTTGGGTGGCGTGAGATCAAGAGACGAGTGCATTTTGCGTGTTTGTGTGGTAAAAAGTAAAAACTGAAAGAACGTGTGTGTTTCTGGGGCACTGAACGTCCAGACACAGCTCGTATGATTGAACGGGACAGTCCCAAGATAATTATTTGGTGTGCAGTCCTGTATATGATTGTGTGATTGGCCCGTTCTTCTTCCACGAGCCAACTGTCCACTGGAAACACTAAACGAACCTAAATTTGAATATTTTTAATTTTTGTGCCAAATAAAATTTTGGGCAAGGTCAAGGGAAGGTTTCAGCATTTCCCAATCTTTGCCCAAACATTGCCGAGTTCCCACGGAAAACTTTCTGGTACCTGGGACTTTAATCTCGTTCATAACTTTTTTTCTAGTCTAGATTTTACTGCAAATCAATCACCATAATATAAGTTATCAATGGCAATCATATATATATAGGGTATATATATATATATATATATATACCTTTCATCTACCATATTATACCAGATATATATATGTATATACATTTTTTACATATACATACATAATATATGTATTAATTTGATATACTCTGCTATGTATATTTTACATATAAAATGAAGTGTAAATGGTATATTATATGGATAGAATTGGTATGCATTTTTTCTTTGATAATTACATATATATATATATATATATATATATATATATATATATATATATATATATATTATATATATGATAAATTGAAAGAAAAGGATAGGAGAAAACCAGCAAGGGCCTTACCATAGTGAAGAGAGTCCCATAGTTCGGTGAAAATCTTGCTAGCACAGATATAAAATAACTAACACATTGGAAATATTTCGGCAATCGACTCCAAGAGAGATATGGAGCGTGTTATGCCTTCATCAGTCCTTACAGACTCAGAGAGAAACTATGAATGATGGCTCTGCTGGTGTTACTTTTGTGGTGTATATAGTTGTGGTGAGGGTGGGGGAAGTTTGGTAGGATATGATGAGCAAGGATAATAATAAGGGAGGGAGGGAACAGAGGAATAAGGGAGTCGGGAAAGTGAAATAAGGAATATGGAGGGGGATAGGAGGGGATGATTAAATGTGTGTTAACGTAAATTTAGCCCAGGTCGACCTACTGCCTTCCTGGATTGCAAAATGTATTGATACGCTAATTCCCATTGTCGTAATACTGCATTGTTAGCTGGGCCCGGAATGTGTTTTATGATTTTTACTGTGAAGCAGTCGTTGATTTTTTTTTTTTTTTTTTTTTTTTTTTTTTTTTTTTTTGTAAAAATCATAAAACACATTCCGGGCCCAGCTAACAATGCAGTATTACGACAATGGGAATTAGCGTATCAATACATTTTGCAATCCAGGAAGGCAGTAGGTCGACCTGGGCTAAATTTACGTTAACACACATTTAATCATCCCCTCCTATCCCCCTCCATATTCCTTATTTTACTTTCCCGACTCCCTTATTCCTCTGTTCCCTCCCTCCCTTATTATTATCCTTGCTCATCATATCCTACCAAACTTCCCCCACCCTCACCACAACTATATACACCACAAAGTAACACCAGCAGAGCCATCATTCATAGTTTCTCTCTGAGTCTGTAAGGACTGATGAAGGCATAACACGCTCCATCTCAGGTAAAAATCGAACTATTCAAAGTGTATTCAAAATATATTCATTTTATATTTTTCTTCTTATCGACTATTCAATCTGTATTCAGTTTATATCCAACTATATTCACGAGAAAAAATGAAAAAAATATACTATATATTCTTTTTGTGTTCATACGAATCGGAGTATTCTTTTTGTATTCATATTCCAGGTAGATTTTTTTATCCCTTCTCACCCCACCTCCCTCTCATTAGGATGACTGAGAGTGGGGTGAGTGAATAAGAAATCTCCTCCAATCAGAGGCGTCTCTGTCAGAGAATTAGAGGATAGGCGCGAAATTTTAAAAAAACATTTAGTATGACTGGCAAGGCTGTCAAGTCGTATTGACTCCCATTTATCTCCATGTGCCACAAAGATTTATTTGAAGTTTTGCGCTCAAAACTTTCAAAAGTTGCATGTCTGTCAAAAGAAAACAGAAAATATTGTGTACTTGAAGTAGTTTGCTTTTTACGGCGTCATGAAAAGGGGGATTTTGAAGGTGACATGTCGATCATGCACCGTTGAAAAGTGACAAAAATCCCGTACTCATAATTTTTTTTCTTTTTTGAAACTGAATTTTGACTATTGCATTTTTTTTTTTTTTTTTTTTTTTTTTTTTTTTTTTTTTTTTTGCTGTTTTGGACTTCTAGAAAAATTTATTTTTCAACGGCTATTTACGACTTCGTAAAAATCGCATTTTCTTTCGGATTGAAAAATAAGATAGCCAAATGCATACATCTTTATCCTTTTTTAAAGTGCAAGGTATGCAACTTTTAAAGAGTCTTTAAAAAAACAAACAGTAAATATAATTGTAGATGCTGAGGAAATTATGACCAAATATGACCGATTCAGTAAGGTATATTCTTTGCCGTATAGCTGAGGTGTCCGCGAGCGTCCGCAGTGAAGTTGGTGTGCACACAACGTATTAACTATTTGTCATAGACACTTAATTTTTTTTTAAATGGTACAAAATTACTAAAACCTTTATTTTATGATGTTAATTGTCAGAAAGTTTTTGTAAAAACGTATGAAAAAAATGTTACAAAATATCTTGATTAAAAAAAAAAAAAAAAAAAAAAAAAAAAAAAAAATCTTGCCAAAATAGTTTTTTTTTAACTCCTCTATGCATGAGATGAATATTGGTATTTATTTTTTTTTTCTATATAATATGCGTTTGGACTTAGCCGCAAATGCAACAATTTGCCATTTTTTTTTTTTTTTTTTTTCATTTTCATATTTTTTTTATTGAATTTTGTGACATGTGTCGCACGTGGCAATAAAATCAAACAAAAGTCATATTATATTTGTACCAGTTAAAAAAAATTGGAATGTCTATGTCTAATATTTACTTACTTGTGTGTTATCCAACATCGGTATAATTGTTAAAAATTTATAATGAAGATTTTTGAAAAACGCGCCCACAATACCACTTTCAAAAGACGATCGTAATGTTGGCGTCTGTTGGAAATGATAACGAATTTTTGCTACGAAAATGTAAGAAAACAAAATAAAATAAAGCAAAACAGGTAAGATTATTTATCTAACAAATTAAATAATATGTTTTACATATTTGGAATATATAATTTCAGATTTTAATATGGTAAATATTAGACTTTTTGAAGTTTAAATTCACTCGCATGCACCATGCACCTTTGCTGTACTCGCCATTTGCATTTTTTCAATGTTTTTAAATTTTTTGTTTAATTTTTTTGTAACTGCTAAGTGCTAGCTCGTGCTAACTGCTACCATATTATATTTTTGAAAGCATTAAACTTATAATTGATCTTTATTATAATCTTTCCATTCGTATTTTCAGGCGCTTTAAAATGGGGATACAGTGATTTGATGATCGACTCGGTTACGTGGAATGGTAAAAATTAACAAAATGTATTATTTTTGATTATGATTTATGATTCATACATTTATTATTATTTGTTAAATATCTTTTGGTCATGGAGTTTTTATTAATTAAATACTTAAAATTTATTTCAATATAAATAGGAAAAAATATTGTATAAGTATGTATATTTAATTACATCTCTTATTTCAATATTATTAACGAGCTATATGATTGCTCAAAGTGACTGCCTTTGTGTCCCCTCCCCCCTGTTTTTTTTTTTGACAGTAAAAATACACTGCATAATGCCATTTACAAACCCTGCGTTCAATGCTCCTAAAATGAGAATTAACTTTGGTTATCCAAATGGAGTGCTCATTTTTTGGCGCAAGAGAACAACGAACAAAACACTAATGCTGGTCGTAAACTCTGTTCTCTGCTCCTAAAATGACGATTAGCTATGGTTAATCATTTGGAATGCTCATTTTTTTGGTGCAAGAAAACAGGGTTTAAGAACAGCACTACTATGAGTTCTGTTCTCCGTGATGCTCTGATAATTCATTTACAATTAAATTTTACACGCATGTTTAAATTCCATTGTATTCTCACTGTCCCACCCTTATTGTATGGTGGTGGGTGGTGGGCAGGGGGAGGGGGGGGGGCTCACTAGCTGCTGTGACGTCACGCGTATAGTTTACAGCAATGTAAACTATATCGGCAAATCGATTCAAGGGACTTCACATCAGCCGAGTGAGTCTACCCTGGGTGAATGGTGGGTGTTATCTCACTTCAATAACTTAAAGTCAGTTGAGAAGGGAGGAGAAATCTTTGTCACCTGGACTGCCAAACTTGCACTGCATATTTTAATGCATGGCCAGGTTGCCGAACAACAATATCTGCCTGCCAACTATTCTACAGGTACGATACGACATGCTAATATCAATTGTCAAAATTCCCTATCTTTTATCATTGAATAACAAATGATACGCGAAATTTCAAAAAGTGATCGTTTGTGTCCTATCGTGCCTGTAGAATCGTTGCAGCCTGCTGTATGCCATACAGTCCGCGCCACCTAAGGATGTGACCAATGAGAGAGCGCCTAAAAACTCTCCATTTAGTTAACATTACCTCACCTCCTAGTGACCTTGAGCGCTTGAGCGTCTATTGGCTCGTGGCTCAAATTCAATTAATCGCAAACATCCTTAGGTGGCACACGGACTGTATGTTTTGACATAAAAAAAGAAAGAACCACATTCCTCTTTGGGCTATAATATCATGTGGCTTATTGGTGACAAAGATTGTTTCTCTCTTCTCAACTCAATGCTTGAGTAATTGTGGCAGATGACCGCCTACCCATTCTCTTATTGTATGGCTCCACAGTAATTAAATAGTAGTCCATCTCCTATAGCGGGAATGTCAGATTAGAGACCCTTAACAGAGAAGCAACAACCTCATGTTTTAATAGCACCCAAACTTTCTAGCACTCTGATTGGCCAGATTCAAGAAATTGTTTGGGTGTCTCTCTGTTCTCGCTTCTATGTTAAGGTTCTCTATGTCAGATCAGTTCTGCGCGCCACCTACGTCAAGAAACACAAAACTTTCCGTTTGTGCAGCGTGCGCAGTGGGCGCTGCTTCAGTTAAATGACGCAGCTCTACTCAAACTTACTTCTGCGCACGCTGCACAAACGCAAAGTTCTATGTTTCTTGACGTAGGTGGCGCTCGGAACTGATCTGACATAGAGTTCCTTAACAGAGAAGCGACAACCTCATGTTTTAGGCAGACCCGCAATACATATTTTTTGAAAGACCCGCTAATAGTACCCAAACTTTCAAGCATTCTGATTGGCCAGATTCAAGAAATTGTTTAGTTGTCCAATCAGAACGCTAAAAAGTTTGGGTACTATTAGCGGGTCTTTCAAAACATATGTATTGCGGGTCTGCCTAAAACATGAGGTTGTCGCTTCTCTGTTAAGGGTCTCTAATCTGACATTCCTGCTATAGGAGATGGAATACTGTTTAATTACTGTGGTATGGCTCTCAAATATTGAGCTGCCAAAGTTGAGTGGGTTTGCATACTTTACCTTAAGGCCCTTGTCAACTTACATTTTTTTATCATTTAGAATACTAGAGTGATAATTAACATACCTTATTATCCATGAATAGACACCACCACGTTAATTTTGTATTTATTTTCATTTTGACGGTGATATACCACACGTCTTACGTCACAATGTACCAATGGGGCCGTGATAGTGGAAATGAACTTGAGACGGGCTTAAATTTATCACGTGATCAGAGCGGTGACATTGTGACATCAGATGCGTGATAAAACAGTCAAAATAAAAATAAATTAAAAACAATACAAAATCAACGCTGTGGTGTCTAATTCATGTATAATAAGGGATCGATATTATCAATATAGTATTTTCAATGATAAAAAAGTAAGTTGACAGGGGCTTTCACTTAACGGTGATAGCGAAGATATTTCATATGCTAGCAATGTTAATTTCAATGATTTTGCAGGGCTCTACTGCCTTTGAAAATTATCGCTCTGTAGCGGCATACTCAAAACTTTAAAGCAACATCTAGTTAAGACAAATCCAGTGTTTGAAATTAATTTTGATGCAAAATAATTTGTTTATTTATTTTCTCCGAGACATGTATCAAAACTACAAACAAAGGAGCTGAGAGAGAGAGAGAGAGAGAGAGAGAGAAAAGAAGGGCAGTAACAGTCACGCATGCAGTGAATCAAAATTTTAAATGTTCCTTTTATTTAAAATCATGCATAATTTATTTTTGATCAAAGTTCTAGCAATATTTTGAACTGCCGTGACCTAAAAGTAATGAGTATTACTTAATATATATTTTTTTATTTGAATATATTATTTTGAAATGAATAAGCTAAAACATCGATTAAAAATGAAATATGCATAATAAAACTCACATTTGAAATAAATTTGATTCACTATGACTGATACTTTGCAAATTATCAAAATCATTTACGAGTCAGATAATTGGGTCATGTTGCCAGGTAGCAGGTAATCCCTTCTATTGAAAAACTGCTCTTTCTTCACTCACTTATTTACTGATATATGCACTGTCTCTCTCTCAACTCTTTGTTTTTAGTTTTGATAGAGTTCTCGGAGAAAATTAACCAAAAATTTATTTTGCCTGGAAATTAATTTCAAGCACTGGACTTGTCTTAACTAGATGTTGCTTTTGAGTAAGCCGCTACCAAGCGATAATTTTTAAGGACCCTGCAAAGTCATTGAAATTAACATTGCTAGCATAGGAAATATCTTCGATATCTCCGTTACATTAAGGGGCAAAATGCAACCCTCGCAACTACTGTTGGTCAATACTGTTGGATGAGATTCAAAATCAGATAATAAAGGATCAGGTGACCTCAATGAAGTCGCTGGACTGTAATTGCTTCTCTATGCCCGATTGCTTGCTTTGTGTAAGAACAAAAATTTAGTAACCCAGACACCTCCACCTTTACTTCTTATTTCTCTCTCTCTCTGTTCTTGAACTTGCTATGATATGTTTACTGGAGAGGAAGCGATAGCAAAGAGAGAGAGAGTGAGAGAGAGGTGCATGTGACACGAGCAAAGAGGAAGGAATGATGAGTTAAGGTAAACCCCCATCATTACAACACTTACCTATTGCATTTTGGATCTTATGCAAAGCAAGTATAAGGAGGCGAAGAAATGCAATTAACGCCGAGCCATTTCATTGGAGCGGCATAATCCTTTATTCCTAAATTTTAGCTAATACACTGCAAAATTCATTTTATGCTACAGTGACTACTTATTGAATTTATTGTATAATGTTGGTTTTGTTTATAAGCCCTGCTATAGTGTAGCAGGTTAAGCTTTTTATTAAATATAATTATTCAACATCTCATAAAATGTTATATTATAACACTTGCTTTTGGAGAATAATTGGAAATAAATGTGTAAATAAAATTGAATTAATGTGACCTTTATTTATGAAATTTGTAAATAAAGGAAAAAATGCCTTCGTGAGATGAAGTTGTAGATAGTTGAAGAATTTAGTGGTTCAGTTTACACAAATATTGAAGTGATCTTTTTTTTTTAGGAGGGAGGGGGGGGGGGGTGCTGATAAAATGCTTACAATAAACCGCTATCTCAAAATTTTAATTATCGATCCGCTGAGAGCAAAAGCAGTTACAGTGACCCAGAACCTACTTCACAACAATTGAACTTACTCTCACGCCAGTTTGGCTAGTTTGCATAAATTATTTTACTACATATTTGTAGACCGGAAAAACATTACGCAAATATAATGGCAAGTAGTGAGAGTAACAATAAGAGTAACTATATAGCGCCAAACTATAGCGTGAGACCAAGTTTAGAAATGAAATAGGTTCAGGGACGCTGTAACACCTTTTGCCCTTAAGCGCTTTAATAACTAAAATTTTGGGGAGGTTTAATTGACCTATAAATAATTAGTGCATGATTCAGCATGCCGCCCCTTTCAAAAATATATTTGTGTCAACTGTGCCATCAAAATCCTCAATAGCTATGGACGTAGCAAGCCATATGGCTATGAACGTTCTCAATAGCATAGGTGGCAAGGCTCATGTTGGATTCCCTATTATTTCTTTTGCTAGAATATTTACATTGAAATGGGTTTAATTTCTATAGTTAATTGTCGTGTGACTTTATTTCCCAATAATTGTGATATACTGCAGTAAATTTAATGTACTCGTATTATGTGCATTATTATAATATATATATATATATATATATATATATATATATATATATATGTTGTAAGTCCTATCTTTGTTATAGTGATAATTTTTCTTTTACAATTTTTAGTGGTTTTCTTTCATAAACAAAAATAATGTATACATAATTTATTGTCATAATATCAGATCTTTCCCCATTCAAATTTTGGTCTAGTGTAAAGTTTTGCAAAACAGCATAGACAGTTCATAGGTTGTTTTACGTAGATCATATATACCTGAATATATTTGATTTGTGTCAACGTTGGTGTCGTGCAAGCTCTCGTCAAGCACTTCCAGCATGCCAGGCTAGCTGTCGTTCTTGTATTTAATCTGCATTACATATGCATTCACTGCACAAGATGACGATCAGCAAGGTATGCATGCTGGTCGTGCTTGAAGAGAGCATGTACGACACTCGTAACGTGGCAGCAACTAAAGTATTTCCATGCATTTGATATGTCAAGATGTATTCACATATTAAATTTGTTGTAACTTTGCGCAGCAAAATAATTTTTCCCACTTAAAACAAAGCTATATTTTGTTTTAACAAATTTAAGAATATGTGAATGCACCCTAAAACCTCCTATGCATAAACTGTCTATGCAGAGTTGCCCCACTTCACACAAGACCAAAATTTGAATGGGGAAAGATATTATAGTTATTATGTGCATGTTTTTTATTATTATCATGAATTTTATTTTATTTGACATATTTAAAAATCGGGGGGTCTGTTCCATAAGCTCTCATTTCACTACTTGGTACCAAATTTCTTGTTCGGCCTTGTGGATCTTGATACCGAGAAGTGACACGAGAGCTTAGGAAACAGACTCCTAGAATTGGACTTAAAAAAAATATATATAAAACATCAAATAATTATTAAAATCTTTAAATTTGTGATATTTATGTCTATTGTTCTGTTTGCATCATTTGCATAATCAAACCACAATTATTCGCAAGGGTCCTTAATTTTTGCTACGACAACAAAATATATTATTGGTGTTATCATGTTAACCCCCGTAAGTTGCAACGCTATAACTAACTAGTTAACCATAGTTAAGTTGTTGAAATTTTTGCAACCTTAAAAAATATATATAATTAATGTTTAATTAGACGTTGCAGCTTACGGCCCATGTTTTTTAATTTTTTTATGTGCTTGAAATACAATATGTTAATAAAAAATGTGAAAATGTGAAAAAAATAAACATTTAAATAAAAAAATAAAGAAAAAAAGAATCAAATGTATCATTTTTAAATTTACCACCATTTTTTTACAGGAGGGGAAAGAGGGGAGGTTACTTTTTTTAGGGAGGGGATGTGAGAAGCTAGGGAGGGGGTAAAAGTGAGAAGAGGGGGAAGAGGGGAGGTACGGCTATCAGGTATAGAAAACATCAAAGGGAGCCGCCGCCGACCTTTTTCAATTTTTTTTTATGACTATTCATTTTGTATTGAAATTGGCACAAATCAATACAAAATGAATATACTTTTTCAACTATTCTTTTTATATTCTTTCAATATTCTTTCTATATTCTTTTTTTAAAAAATGAATACATTTTGAATAGTTAAATTTTTACCTGAGATATCTCTCTTGGAGTCGATTGCCGAAATATTTCCAATGTGTTAGTTATTTTATATCTGTGCTAGCAAGATTTTCACCGAACTATGGGACTCTCTTCACTATGGTAAGGCCCTTGCTGGTTTTCTCCTATCCTTTTCTTTCAATTTATCATACCTAACCGCGATGGTTTATTTTCCTTAATATACATATTATATATATATATATATATATATATATATATATATATATATATATATATATATATCGAGGTTGGGATGCAGAAATGCGACCGATGAGAAAAATCATGAGGTTTTTACTCATGATTTTTCTCATCGGTCGCATTTCTGCATCCCAACATCGATATGTATATATATGTATATACAGGGACGTACGCAAGGGGGGGGGGTTCCGGGTCCAGACCCCCCCCCCCCCCGTCAGGTCCGAGGAGGAAATTTTTTTGAGGTTAAAAATAGCAACTTTGAAAAAAAAAAAAAAAAAAAAAAAAAACGTCTTTGGTGCCAAAGTTTTGTTTTCTTTTTGGTATCAAAACTAACTAATTTATTAATAAAATTGTGATTTTATTTAACATGGTGGTATTATGTAAGTATTATGACGTTATGAACCGCATATTCCCTTAAACTAAAATGAAAAAAATGTTGACCCCCTTACTATTTTTTGAAGTTTGAAAGCCATAATGGTAACAACTACCGGTGATAAAAAAATATACATAGCATTTGACCAGTTTATTAAATTAAAATTAAATCAAATAATTCGTCATGTCCGGTCATGTCATTATTCAAAAACCAGAAACATTGAATTTAAATAATTGGGGGATCACGCTCAAAAATTTCTCTGATATAAAGTCTATACAATTTGATTAGAGTTTGTAACTTAACGCCTTTTTTACACGGGAAGATTTAATGAAAGTGTTGAGTGGTCTGGGAAACCAAAGATCCGGGATCGAGTCTCGGTCGAGCCGAATTCCTTTTCAATATCAGTTTGCTGCTTATCCTTTATAACACGGTGTAACACGAAAGCCAAACACTTTCAAATTGATTATCAATATATTATATTTTTTTAGGGTACGTTACCTTACCTGATCACTAAAAATATTTAATTTACTGATAATCAAATTGTATAGGCTTTGAATCAGAGAAATATTTTGAGCGTGGTTATGAAATAAATAAAAAAAATTATATTATTTATTTATTTTTGATCTGTTTTACCTTTGAAAAATATTGTATTATTGCTTCTTTTTTTTTTCCTTTCTTTCTAACTTTAAATTTAACCATCACAGTATATCTCACTTTTCAAATTTTGAAAATGAAAATTTTGAATTGCATGTTTTTCCTCATTTTGTCCAAACGTATTTTTTTCCCCGTCAGTGAATTTTTTACTATAGCATATTTCATTTCATTTTCTTCAATTAACATGTTGCAGGCCCCTATTTTTTTTAAATTACTAGTTACTCAAAAAAATAAAATCGTACAAATAAAAAAAAAAATTGCTAAAAGTATTTGAAAGTTGGAAAAAAAGTGAATATTAAATTGTTTATTGCATTATAAGATTGTAATTATAAAAAACTAAAAAGTTGACCACGTATTTTTTTTTTAAACCATTTGAAAGTTAGTTTAAAGCAACAACTACTACTGATGATAAAAATTGCAGTACCCACGCGATCATCAGATAAGAAAGGTTATTCAAATTAAAATTAGCTTTATATTATATAAGTAAAACTTCGAAAATTTGTTTGTCAAAATTTTGTATTGTGGTGTAACAAAATTTGTATTCTCGTACTTACAAGTTAGAATTTTATTTCTTTACATATGTTTAATAAATTCAAAATGATTTATTATTATTGTTTATTTCTCCTTATAAATTTATGGTCAAATTAAATCCCACCAATACCTCATTTTCATCCTCATTTTCAGTAAAAACATATTAAAAAAAATTACTTATTGATTTTAAAAAATCTACTTCTAATTCGCATTCAGTTATAAATTAAAATATGTACAAAATAATAATTTAGAGAAATTCATCTTTTATATTAACCAAAAACGAGCCGAGTTACTTATTTATTTTAAAATTTTCAAACAACTCAATTACATGAAGGAAATAAAAAATAAATTCTAGAGTATGAAATGTTATGTTGTTGTAATACCGTATGAAAATGCTATAATATTTGATGGATCCACAACAACGTTCTAGGAACGTTCGAGGAACGTTCCTTTTGGGTACAAAAATTGGTTCCACTTAGGTTCCGTCGAACGTTCTATGTACGTAAAAAGTGTCTCAAAAAGGTACCTAAATTGAACCGTTCAAATTGCAACCGTCTTGAACTTCCGTGGAACCATTAGTATATTTGGCAGGCTCGCAGATTGGTCCTTGCAGATTTAGGTCTTTTTATGACTTAACCTTGGTATTTCCTATTAAGTTTCATACTTTGCACTTAATGTGACTCCTTTTTCTCAATCGGAACAGAAGTGCATGGAACCAACCTTGTTCCTTCAGGGAACCATTATATCCTTTACAATAATTTTCATAGTCAAATTATAGGTAGTTGGGTACGTGTAGTCATTATATTTTGGCCTCGGACATCACCAAAACCACCTGCAATACATTAGATAACAAAGCAGTACAGTCCTCAAGTCCCCGCTATCAGTGATAGGTGGGTACGTGTAGTCATTATATTGGCCTCGGACATCACCAAAACCATCTGCAATACATTAGATACCATATTGCAGTACAGTCCTCAGGTCCCTGCTATCAGGCTCGGACTGGCCATAAGAGCAAGTCCGCAATTGCGGACGTGGCCCCCTCTGTTTGGAGGCCCCTAAGGCCCAAAAAGGGGCGTAACTAGGGTGTTACGCCCCCTTTGTGGCCCCTAAAGAGGGTGTTACACCCCTTTTGCGGACGAGGCCCCTTAATTGCCAGTCCGACCCTGCCTGCTATCAATGGTAGTTGGGTACGTGTAGTCATTATATTGGCCTCGGACATCACCAAAACCATCTGCAATACATTAGATACCATTGCAGTACAGTCCTCAAGTCCCTGCTATCAATGGTAGTTGGGTACGTGTAGTCATTATATTGGCCTCGGACATCACCAAAACCACCTGCAATACATTAGATACCATTGCAGTACAGTCCTCAAGTCCCTGCTATCAATGGTAGTTGGGTACGTGTAGTCATTATATTGGCCTCGGACATCACCAAAACCATCTGCAATACATTAGATACCATTGCAGTACAGTCCTCAAGTCCCTGCTATCAATGGTAGTTGGGTACGTGTAGTCATTATATTGGCCTCGGACATCACCAAAACCATCTGCAATATATTAGATAACATATTGCAGTAAAGTCCTTAAGTCCCTGCTATCAGTGATAGGTTGGTACGTGTAGTCATAATATTAGCCTCGGACATCACCAAAACCCCCTGCAACACATTACATAATAATGCAGTGGAGTCCTCAAGTCACTGCTAGCAGTTGTACATGGTTACGTAAAGTCATAACATAGCTCCGGACATCAGAAATATACCCTACGTATACATCCAGTGCAGTCCTGGTTTTGTTGATACCATAGTCATATGACCCCTCGGCAAATATGTAGCATAATGGCACTGCAAAATACAAAAAATTACTTGATAAAATTAATGCTGCAGGTATAACCCATACTTATTTACTTGAGTATGTATATATGAAGATTCTCGAGCCATGGCACAGTCAGTTTAGGTGTATTCCTATCATCATCATTAAAGGCGGCTTGCTGACCTAAAACATAATGTAAACATTTTCATCAGTAAAACGGTTAAAATGCATGGATTTTATTTTTATAGTATGTATGCAGTTTAATTTTACCCCATTTGGACACAATTATTTAGAAAATGTTTTACCTTTACAACATAATTGCGGTTATACATTTATCAATTATAAAATATATTAACATACCTTTACGTTTAAACGCTGACTAATTATCCTTAACCTAAATTTGTAGCAAATATTATAACATATACATTGGAATTTCATTGCTGCAAAATGTTACAAAATACATAATATGTTCCTTTCAAACAAAAAAACATGTTATATATTTTATACCTTCAATCAAATTTCACATATTCAAGTATCAAAAAATACAAAAACAAAATAAACAAACACGAGCATTTACATATATACAATAACATCACATCAGTTTAAAAAGAAAGTAGGTCATTACGTACCGGTATACCTGTATATAGTAAACAAACACTCAAAATCACACAGTAACAAATCTGTACACACAACACACAATTTCACAAAAATAAAAATAAACGTCAAAATACATAAAGCGCTACGTACCTCAAGAAATCTGTAAAAAAACACAGATTACAATGCACAAATATATAAAATATACATTTATACAGGTCATAGAAAAATGATATGTACAAAACATACAGTTTAAGAGGCAAAATATTACGTACATTACTTCAAATTAACATGATACACACTTAAAATATATCACTTCATGAAATAAAAAAGACAGTTACTTACTTACATACGGTAAAACTGACAAAATTGACCTCAAAATTACATAAAATCTTCCTCGCGGCAGCTAATGTAAAAGTTTGCATCGCCAAAACATCCATACTTTTCCTCGACAGCAATCGTTCTCAATGTCATGAAACAAAAAACAAAATAGCTCATTAACAACATGATATATTTACATGATGCGGAACAATAGTTTGTTTCAATTTACCTGTCGTTATTCGGAAAGATAAAGAAAAAAACAGCATCTCATGTCATGTACACTCGTGCAATGTTGACACTCGGCAGCCATGACAATTCCGAGCAAATGGCGGTGGCGCTACCGTCGGTGACGTCACAAAATAAATCTTTACCGCAATTTTTTTAAAAAATATTTTACAAATGTTGATTTTTATAGAAAATTTAATAATTAAAAGATTATAATTTATGTGCAAAAATATTATATTAATGATTTTTTATAAAAAAAATAACCACGAAAAGCATTGATGTATTAAAAAATTACATAGTATTCTTAATTCTATATTTTTATTAAAATTTAATTTACATGGAAAATATTGATATTTTTAGTTAAAATAAGTCATTATAAAAGTTTTAATTGACAATTTTTATTAACATCAAAACTGCATTTTATTACTTGTGGTAAAAATAAAGGCAATTATCCAAAGTTAAAAGCCTTCGTTCCGAAATGGTTCCCAGGCCGTTCAGTTGGAACCAATAGTTCGGCAAAAATTATTTTCTTTTGAAATTATACTTAAAAAATAAAAATTATTATAAAATGTTATAATTTCTTCATAATTAAAATTTTTTGGGCCAATTTACGATAAAAACTCAAATTCTTAAAAAAAAATTGGTTCGGTTTTGGTTCCACTTTAGTTCAGGAACGGTACGTCCCAATATGTACTCAGATGGAACCAATTGCTGAACCATTCGTGCAACAGGGGGAGCAATGCGTTTAATATGGATACAGTATTTTCATATGACAATGATTCAAATTTTGTATCAAGCATTATTGTCTGTAGTTGCACCATTCTATGACTAAAAATATACTAAAAAGGGGTACCAAATCACGTATTTTTACATTTAAATTTCAAAAATTTCTTACGGGGGTATCCCCCGCACCCCCAGCAGGGGGGTGTCCCCCCTGCACCCCCCTCAGTATGGTGGGCTTGGACCCCCCCCCCCACGTGACAAAATCCTGCGTACGTCCCTGTAGTATATATGTAATTTTCTAAAAGAAAAAAAAATACCAATGCTATCCGTATAATACATACATTTTTCACTTCATTATGTAAAATATACGTAGCGGTAGCAGTACACCAAATTAATACATATATTATATTTATGAAAAAAATATACATATCTGGTGTATATGGTAGATGAAAGGTGTTATCTCCTATTGTGTGCTGTGTGTGGGATAGCAAAAAGCCACCAAAAAAATAAATATAATAATAATTATTATTTACAGGATGACTCTGTCAGGTGTCCATCATTGTGGGTCCCCTCCAATTGTATTCTCACAAGCTCCCCCACCTGCCCCACCTAACTACAACCTGATGCCTAAGTACTCAGGATGCAGTTCTTTGTCAGTTATTGCTTATTGCAGAGTTTGTCAGCATTATCATCAGCATCAGTGTCCTGCACTCTATAATGGAGACCAGTACTATACTAAGGTGCCAAATATATCTGGTAAGTAAACGTATATAGTTAAAATATTCTCAATTTGAAATAAGGATATTGTATGGATTCTAATTATAAGCTCAGATATGAGAATATAAAGATTTAAAAAAAAAAAAAAAAAAAAAAAAAAAAAAAAAAAAACTGCTTATATCTGATGTTAAATTAATTTCTGAATCCATAAACACAAAATAAAAGTTGTTTTCAATACTGTACAGTGTACTTATAATAAAAAATTACCATTCAAACTTGGTCCATTTTTGCGCGGCATAAAATGTGAAGAGTGAAATAGGCGATCTCGTGTCTACCGTGAGCAAATATGCTTGTAAAAATATTACTAGAGGCCGCTCCGTGCGTTGGCCAGGTAAGCTGCAGTTAGCCAGCACAATCTGCCCAACATTTCGCATGATGCATCTTTACCTCAACTTCTCTCTCTCTCTCTCTCTCATTCTGTCTCTGCCACTTTTTTTTTTTGTCACCGCCAATAAAAATAATGCAAGTTTCTACTCGTCAGTTATTGCACAAAAATACAATTTACACAAAATAACTTTGATGTTTAAATTTTAAATAATAAATATTAATTATAATAATAACTAATTACACTAATAATAGTTTTAAATAATAAATATTAATAATAACACTAATATATATTACTGTTTTTATTGTAATCTTTCTTTTTTAAATTTAAACCATTTAATAAATACATTTTACTTTGAAATTGTATTTTTTTTACAGTTTTCCTAAACTGACTATTTCACAATAACATAAAATTTTCATTTATTTTCTATTATATTTTTAATAAGACAAATATTTAACTAAATAATTGCAATATATTATAAAATAGGAATTATTGACATGTTATCCTAATCTTTTTATTTTGTGAAATTTGTATTTTTATGCAATATATGACGACTAGAAACTTGCATTTATTGGCGGTGACAAAAAAAGTGGCAGAGAGAGAGAGAGAGAGAGAGAGAGAGAGAGAGAGAGAGAGAGAGAGAGAGAGAGAGAGAGAGAGAGAGAAGCTGAGGTAAAGATGCATCATGCGGAGTGTTGGGCTGGCTGTACTGGCTAACTGCAGCTTACCTGACCAACGCACGAAGCGGCCTCTAGTAATCTTTTTTACAAGCATATTTGCTCACGGTAGACACAAGATCGCCTATTTCACTCTTCACATTTTATGCCGTGCAAAAATGGACCAAGTTTGAATGGTAATTTTTTATTATAAGTACACTGTACTACAGAAAGAAATTTTAATTTAGCCTAATTTTTTTTATTGAGATTTGATGAATATTGTTATTTGAAAAATGAGTTTAAGTTTCTTCATATCAAAAAAGCAATATTAGAGCGCTGTGAGAGTAAATAATAAAGAGCCACAATCACTGTAAGCCAATGTGTCAGCCTCAAAAAAGTCCGGACCCCAGTCAGATTTGAAATAAATGCCAATCAGTCAAATTTATTAGTGTACGTTATATAAATAAGTTGACCCCTTAAAAGTAGTCATTTTCAGCACCTCATCTCTATAGCCATATGGACAGCTGTTTATAATATTGTCCGTACACACGTTATACACTGGGATACTCCATATATATGGCAAAGGAGAGAGAATTGCTCACATGCCCTAGTATCTCCCATTCTCAAACGTCGGATCATAGTCTATATCTATATGTACGTTTACTATCATACACTTATTGCATAGTCGGTTTATTCATTAATGTTATATTTACATGCAGCAATAAATTATTCAAATCTATAGATAGCAAATAATTTTAGCATTTTATTTTTAAAGAATTTTATAAATACAGTATACACATGTAATATTTTATAGCAATAATAATGCTGTTCATAAACCCTGTTCTCTGCTCCTAAAATGACAATCAACTTTGGTTCAAATGGAATGCGCATTTTTTGATGCAATTAAGAGAACAGGGTTCACGAACAGCATTAATAGCTATATACTTTTAAAGTCGTTTGTATGCATTGTCATGAATATATCTTTCTTTCTTTCTTTCTTTCTTTCTTTCTTTCTTTCTTTCTTTCTTTCTTTCTTTCTTTCTTTCTTTCTTTCTTTCTTTCTTTCTTTCTTTCTTTCTTTCTTTCTTTCTTTCTTTCTTTCTTTCTTTCTTTCTTTCTTTCTTTCTTTCTTTCTTTCTTTCTTTCTTTCTTTCTTTCTTTCTTTCTTTCTTTCTTTCTTTCTTTCTTTCTTTCTTTCTTTCTTTCTTTCTTTCTTTCTTTCTTTCTTTCTTTCTTTCTTTCTTTCTTTCTTTCTCTCTGCTCTCTCTCTCTCTCTCTCCCTCTTTTTTGTATTCTTGCATTGTTACGGCATAAATTTGAATTACGTACATCATTAAGGGTACGATTTTTCAACAATATATAGCTTCCAATCCTGTTTATATATCCGTGACGTACACTCACTCTCTCTCTCTCTCTCTCTCTCTCTCTCTCTCTCTCTCTCTCTCTCTCTCTCTCTCTCTCTCTCTCTCTCTCTCTTATAGGCAAGCAGCACAGACAAAATGTGTATAATTAAGGCATTTTGTACAATATACTTTAGTACGCAACAACAAACATCACAGACTTTGGATCACTGCGGCCTCTCAGGTGATTCTTCTGAAAACTTGTATCTAAATTGAAATAATGGCTGGAATAGTCCAAAGTTGAGCATACAGTAATGTAGCCAAATATGCTTGCACTTCGAGTTTTTGACTTTCAACTTATATATTTCATTACTGCGTGTGATCAACTTTGGGCTACTTTTCCCAGAGAAATCATTTCAGTGTTTAGATACAAGTTTTTAAAAGAATCACCTGAGAGGCAGCAGTGATAAAGTCTGCGATGATGTTTACCCTGCAACTTTTGTTGCTGTACTGCAGTACAAAAAAAGTGCATTCAAAAACTATTCAAAAAATGGTAAAAGAATACAAAATGAATAGTCGGTATATTCATTTTGTATTCTTTTGTGCCAATTTCAATACAAAGTGAATACTTTTACCTAAATGAATACAAAAAGAATAGTAAATTTTTATTGCCTTTTTTCGAGTGAATATAGTTGGGTATAGAATGAATATAGTTTGAATACTCTCACAGGTAAAAAATAGTAAATGAATATAAAGAGAATACATTTTGAATACTCCGATTTTTACCTGAGTGGCTTATTAATTGACTGATAAAGGAACAACTGTTTTGAGGCCGACTACAATAAGCGATTTTGCTCACATCAGCTTCTGTTTCGACGCACTGCAGCTGCATAGTAAGGAGAAACAGAATAAAGCGGATGTGACAGGCTGTAAAATAATAATAAGGGCGTAATCGGGACGCTAAGCTATTGTGGCACTCCGTTATTGTAACAACAGAGCAGAGCTTAGAGGCCAACAGGCCAGATTTGGTTCTGTTTGACAGACGCTCAAACAGCGATAATCATTGATGTTGCTGTTCCTCTGGACAATCATTTAACTTTATTTCTTTTGTGGTAAAGAAATATTTTGCTAATGAGACAGTTAAACTTTGAATTTCAGGGACAACATGGCCCCCTTCTCCAGCAAACTGTCAAGCATGGCAAAGGTAAGAAATAATTTATTAAAATTTAAACACCAGTTGACTTTGCTGACTCTTATGGAGTATTTAAAATGTATTCTCTTTATATTCATTTACTATTTTTTACCTGTGAGAGTATTCAAACTATATTCATTTTATACCCAACTATATTATTCACTCGAAAAAAGGCAATAAAAATTTACTATTCTTTTTGTATTCATTTAGGTAAAAGTATTCACTTTGTATTGAAATTGGCACAAAAGAATACAAAATGAATATATTCATTTTGTATTCTTTACCTTTTTTGAATAGTTTTTGAATGCACTTTTTTTTGTCTGAGATATGTTTGCACTTAAATGCATAGACAACATGAAAACATATAAGCATTTATATCACAAAACACTTGATGGGGCGTACATAAATAATATTAATTGGTCTCAAAACCCAACTGTAGCGCGCCGTAGCAGTGATCAGAAAATTTTAATTTATGCAACTCGCACAACATTTTTATACTAGTTTTTGCCTGTTTCTGACGTCATAAACAGAAATATTCACACAAATTGCATACTTTACAGTTTTTTACGCTCTCTTGTGGGGCCACATTTACATTCTGGTAAAAATTATTATCAGTTTTGTAGATCCTATTTTGTGTTAAAGAACATGTTGTTTCATGTTTTCTATGCCTTTAATGTTCATGCATGGAAAGATATAAAATTAATATAGAAATTCAATATTAAATTATTCATGTTATAAATTTGCACTCTCTGTGTTCATATGTAAGAAAATACAAGTTGTACAGGATCACTGATTATATATATTTTACCCCCCTCCCCCGCTATGTATATATTAATAATTATCATTATTATTATTTGGACCTCGTAGTGGATCTGTCGCTGCTAAAGTAACAGAACGGCTTGAACAAATGAAGAGCTTCACTTCGTGGCTTTTGTTGAAAAACGTGCCTTCAGGTAGTCCGACAGCAGCAAAAAGCAGGTGAATTTATAATAACTTTATTTATAAATTGTTCAAGAAGTAGAGAACAACTTGGGGAAAAAAAAAAAAAAAAAAACTAATACATAGGTATATCTGAAGCAAATTATTGTTATTATTTATTAAATACAAATTTTATTTCCCCTCCCCAATTTTCATACTTACAATTTTAAACCTGATTGCAGTATGAAAGGGTGCAGCCGGAAGACCAATGTCTCACCTATAAAGACATCTGACAAGAACCAGGACCTCCCAGTTCCCATTCCACTAGCCAAAGGGATAATGATATTCAAATCACCATGTAAGTTAGTATACCTCACACAGTTCTTCATTTTGTACAGTATTGGGTTCAATACCCAAAGTTTTATATCGATACTGTATTCTAGCCACACATACAGCATCCCTACATATCATCACCTTTTAAAATATCACTCCCGGTAACAATACTATAAGCAGTAGGATATAACGTCAGTTTTGTGATAATGATGACTACTGTAATATAAATAATATTGCAATGTTTTTATTGAAATAAAATATTTCAAATTATTGCTTCATAAGTCAGTGCCTATAACTGCTATATGTCTTGCTCATCTCTTTTGCAACCGAAAAATTCTTTGTGTATGGGTTTTTAATGTGTTTTCTGGTACTACTTTATAAAGTTTTTTTTTTTAATAAGTAGCAAGCTGAACTAAATTTAGGTGCAATATTATTTATATGGTATACCCATGATAAATTTTCACTTACAGTCAGACTAAGAAAAACACATTTCATGCACACGCTCAATTTGAGTGTTACTGTTTTTTATATCTAAAGTCCCCGGAACATCTTTCTTGTGGATAGTATGGAATATTACATATTTAGTTTTTGACTCATTCACCACCAAGTGAGTTAGCATTACAGAGTATTCAGACATCTTATCTGCTTCAGCATTGGCCATCCGAATGATGTTTTCATAGTCCACGCTGTCGTCACTATCATGTTAATTTATAATGCATTTAACCAAATATCGTTATCGTATTTATGATAATTAAACCCAAGAATGATATTTTATATAGTTTTTCCAAACCATATTTAAGACTACAGCGATTTCATATGTTTTGATTAACATTTTAACATAGCATATAACTCCCCCCCCCCCCCCCCTCCTCCAAAAGTTTCTTGTAACATGGACTTTATTTGTGTTATTATTATTATTAATTAAATAATAATGATATTTAAACTTTTGTATTAACAAATAAAGGAACAACTGTTTTGAGGCCGACTTTAAAGGGATTTCAGTTATACTTCTGCTTTTTGTTTCTACTTACTATACGCATGCGCAGCATGTCAAAACGGAAGCGGATGTGAGCAAAATTACTTAAAGTCAGCCTCAAAACTCAAAACACATGTTCCTTTATTAGTCAATAATTCACAATTACAGCTAGTAAACACATACTTTCCATATTATGCTTTTAAATTCAAAATTATTTGTCTTATTTTAAGTTCTGACAATTAATAGTCAATTGTCACGCAAAAAAAAAAAAAAAAAAAATGTAATTTTAATTTCATATTGCTTTTTTCTATTTCTGTTACAACATTTCTCTTTTTCTCTTATATCTTTTTTTGCTATATTCTGTGATATCTTAGTTTATAATCTTACTGTATTTTAGATTTTTTTTTTTTTTTTTTTTAACAAATATTATATTTATAAGAAAGTAATTAAAATTTTATTTTATAGGTACTGTACCAAAACAAACATTGTTTTTTAATGTACAGCTCTGTCCTAAAGTTTGAGAACAATTTTTGTATAGGCAACCCTCAATCACTCACTTTAATATGCTATTATGAGAAAACACAGCAGCCGCTGCTGCCCCGTTCTTAAAGTTTTGGCCAGAGCTGTAAATCTGTTATGGTACCAAAGTGCAATGGTACAGTACCTATGATTAAATTTTGAAGTCAGGGTGATTTTAATTTTATTGAATTATTATCACTTACCAAATTAAGTGTTGATATTTTAAGAAATATGCATGATCATTTTAATTATTGAGTTGTATGTTATTATTTATATAGTACTAACTTTTATTATCTAATTTTAGTTCTGAAATAAACACGTGTTCAATGCTATGCAGTTATAATTTTTAAAAAAATATATTATTTTAAATATAAATGTCCATTTCAATTCTTAAGGGCATTAATTCTTAAAAAAAAATCAATGTTACTGTTAATGTGTACTTTCAATAATTAAGTTGTTAATTTTTAACAAATTTAATTTAATTGATTTTTTTTTATACCTTAATTGATTTTTTAATTATTATAACCTTTAGTCTCACAAAACTGAGAAGAAAACTTATTACAAAGTAGACTACTGAAGCTGATATAGAATCAATCTTTATTGATTTTATTTGTATAAAACTTGTTAAAGGCATAGAACATCTTGAACAAAAAAGTTTGCATAATATCCTCTAACAAACCTAAATATCAATGTTGATTTGGCCAAAGTCATTGATTTCTAATATATTTTCTGTTCACAAAATGCCACTGGCGGTCACTGACATCACAGCTTGCTTGTTTTATGCGCGCGTAAACTGGGTGAGCTGTGACGTCAGTGGCATTTTGTGAATGGAAAATAAATTAGAAATCAATGACTCCGGCCAAATCCACGTTGATTTTCAGGTTTGTTCTAATATTACACAACTTTTTTGTTCAAGGTTTTCTACGCCTTTAACTTATATTTTGTAGCCAGTTCAATGCAATACTGGAAACAAAAAGCTAGTGCAGCTTCTTTATAGCATTAATTCAAAATAATAAAATTGATATAATGATTGATTAAGTATCCAGTTCAATGAAATCAGCTTGTATATGATTATACTGGCTACTTTTTAATACAGTACCACAAGTTGTCTATTTTACAAGTTTTCTCTCCAATTTGTGAAGCTACAATAAAGATTAATAAGCATGCTATTTCTGTATGCACCGTTGTGCAGATTATGACAATTTAGTTCAGTTTTGTGGTTTACAATATGAAATTATAAAGCTCTACACTTAAAGAACACAATATATTTGTAGTAATATTCAATACATTTCTTATAAGCAATGCAATATAGTATAATATCGAGGGCTACGCGGCATTTCAGTACTATAGTGCAATCTCCGCCGATGCATTTTTGGCCATGTGCATTCTCCGCGCTCACCTTTTTTGAAACATCTTTTATACGCTTAGCCTGTACAGATATGCCATTAGTAGGCGTGGAGTAGATTGCACATTTGCCAAAATTGCACCCGCGAAGATTGCACAAGTACCGAAATGCCGCGTAGCCCTTGATATGCACTGATATTGATGCTCCTCCTGAATAAAACTGACCAAAGCGTTAATCTCTCCAAATGATAAATATATGGGGAAACTTTAACGCAAGCGGTCACATTTATTTGGGAGGAGTGTACAGTGGTATACTAAAACCTAGCTGGCTTTATCTTATACTTTCATCTGTATTATTATATCATTTACTTGAGTGTTGAGTGATCAAGCTTAACATTATATATTGATGTGGTTACTTGGTGTAGTGTTTTGGAAATCATGACTGAATAAACAATAAAAATTATGTTGCATGCCTTTTTTTTTTTTTTTTTTTTTTTTCTTCTTCTTCAAAATTATAAAAATAGTAATAAGATTTTTAGTGATATTTAATTTGAAGTTATATATGTCTACTAAAGTCTCTCTGATGAGATTTATCAATGGTGTATGAAATCAATTATTATTATTATTATTATTTTAATCGTGTAAAAAAAGCATTATTATAGTTTTCTCTGCAGAGTAGAATTTTAATAGCTGCATTAAAAGTTTATAATTTGTTCTAATTCATCAACTTAGAAATACATGTTCTGTTTTATAGAGCACATCTTTCAGATTTGTAATTAAGATGTCAAATTTACACTTCAGGAAAATAAGGGGAAAAACATAAGCATTTTAATATCACAAAACACTTTTAGTTTAAACATTAGTTGGGCTCAAAACTCAATCGTAGCTCCATAGAAGTGTTCAAAAAATTTCACAGAAAATCCGCACAATATTTGCATACTAACTTTGGTCTGTTTCTGTTGTCAGAAATAGAAATATTAAAATGCAAGTTAATACTTTACAGTATTTACATACTCTCTTGTGATGGTGCTACGTACATTGTGGCAAAAATTGTCATCAGTTTTGTGTGGATCCCATTTTTTGTTTAATGCATTAAAAAAAGAATTATTATTAGGGCTATTATTATTATTTTCATATGTGTTATCTATGCATTGCTTTGAGTTGTGCAAAATGTGTTTTAAAACAAAGTTATTCCGCTGTATGCAACTAAAAATATAGTCTATCAATTATTCCCATATGGATCCATGTTTCGATCCCATGGATATTTAGTGTTTCCCCACATGGATTTCATTTCTATTCATAGGAAACTGAATGTTTTTTCACATGGATAGTATGATATATCCATGGGGAATATATTGAATTCCCCGATGGATACTGCAGTTTTGCTTGGGAATTGTTGTGGGAAGTCTACTGCGGCTTTACTATATCTTGTAAAATATAGTAACTTTGCTGTACAACATAGCTACAACACAGTTTTTTTTATGGTTAAATGTGAGTTAAAGCCATAGACCATATAAAAAAACATGTGCTTTTTAATGAATAAACACAAAATGGGATCTTCAAAACCGATGTCAATTTTTACCAGAATGTTAATGTAGCCCCACAAGAGAGTGTGAAAAAACTGTAAACTATGCAATTTGTGTGAAAATTCATGTTTATGACATCAGAAATATGCAAAAATTAGTATTAACATGTTGTGCGGGTTGCATAAATCGAATTTTCTGATCACTGCTACGGGGCTACTGTTGGGTTTTGAGACAAATTAATGTTATTTATGTAAATCCCATCAAGTGTTTTGTGATATAAATGCTTATGTTTTTCTTTGTGGTCTATTCCTTTAATCATATTTTATTTAAATTATACATTGATTTTTATTCCATTGATAAATCTCATCAATATTTGAGAATTGACAGAAAGCTGTATATGTACCAATTAAAAAAAAAGTGAAAAGTATTAAAAATATATTTTTATATTGCATGTATACAATATTGGTGATAGTAGATTAGAGAAATATATTAAACATTATACAATATACTACTTTCAAAATTATCACATTCATTTGTTATTATATTTTATTATTATTTGTTATTAAAAAAAAAAAACAATGAATTAAATTAATGTTTTGAAAGTGATATATTGTTTTGATGTTACTGCAGATGATGTTTAATAAAAATATGATATTTACAAAAAAAAAAAATGAATTTTCTTATTATTGTACCCATTTCTGTTGTCACAAATAAGTAGCTCAATTATAAAGGTTCTGGTTTAATTGATGGTGAAGGTCAATGTTAGTATTGTAGTAAATGGTTTATTATATAGTAGAGTGTAGATCCAATTTTTTTTTTTTTGTGTGTGTAGTTATTATTTTTTAAATTTCTCATTCTTTTTTCTTCTCTGTGATTTTTTCCTTTTCTTCACAAAACTTTACCCTTTTTTTACAGAATTATTATTATTATTATTTTTACAATGTGTTAATGACGTTTACAGTAAGGAGCGACATACTTGCCTCAAGTATTATTATAACCCATGAATTAATGGTTGATCCATGTTTGACTGTTCATCTACGTGTGTGTGTCCATACACACACACACAATTAACACCATGTACCGTACCTTTACATGTCTTCCAACTCTTGGCTGATTTTTTTAGACACGCTGTTTTAAATTTCCCTCTCTAGGGAACACTTGTGATACGCGTGGGGGCAATTTGAACTATTATATGATAAGGATTGATGAGGCTGACTAAAGGTCAGAAACGATATAATGTATGACGTAAACAGAGATAACCACTCAGAATTCTTGCGCTCAGGTGACAACAAGACCTCAAACCTTTGTAAAGCAGTATTTGTAATATAGTAGTTTTGGCTGCCAATCGCGGCGCTATAGAATGTAAAAGCTTGAATCATGCTTGTCTACAAATTTAATTTATACAGGGAGTTGGAAGATATGTAAGGGACATTGAATTAACACACAATGTTTTTCCCAAGATGGGCATATTTACACAAACATATGTACTCTAGAGTGCAGAGTATTATGATAAATAATATCGTCTTACAAGAAATTTATTATATTTTTAAAAATTATGATGTGTTTTTTGGTTGGGTAAATTTTTTTATGGTATAGTAAAGTTTTTTTTACAGTCATAGTAGTGTATGATGTTTAGTTAACAGGATAAAGCATAAAATGTAAAATTCAATTTACATTCAATTGCGTTAAGTATCAATATTTTGTTCGATTTATATTTATTGGGTGATTGTTTTAGTATGGCGTATAAACTTTTTTCTTCATCGTATTTATTGACACTATTTTGGTATCATATATTGATTTTTTATAACGTAGATTGATACACTAGAAAATAGAATTTAAAATAGTTACATAAATATTCATTATTTTTGTAGTTTTTTTGTTGCTATTTTTATATTTATGAACTTGCAAAATTTTTAAAAAAATTTGCAATAGATAATTCCGTTCTCTCTGACACATAGTTTTAGTTTTTTTTTTTTTTTTTTTTTTTTTTTTAAATATCTAGCATATTAAAGATGAGCCTCCGAAGATACACACATGGCGTTTGGACGAAATGAGAGCTTTTTATCACACTGCGTATCTTAAACACACATACAGGACTGACCTATCTTGCAGGTAAAAATTCGGACTGAGCATGCGAGAGAAAGGATCACAAAATGATAGGGACTCTATAGGGTGTATGCATTTATGTTAAAGTCGACGCCATGTTGGATAACTCAATAACATGGGTGGCATAGGAAAATAACTCATTTTGCCAGTTTAAAACCATTATGCAATATCTTTGAGAACATTGATGTTGTAAATATGTTGAATTAGTATCTCAAGTATGTCAGAAAAATAACAATAACAAATTAACCGATTTCCCAAAGAAAATTGATTTCAATAAAGTTTGTCCTATGCTGAGCAATGTAATTCACTACTCCAGTATGGCCTCCAAGTGCATTAAATATGACTTCATCCGCATACACCCTACAGGGATCTCCAGATCTCCAGTCGCTAGGAAAAAAAATTATACGTATCAATGCATCATGCTTTTTTTTTTTTTTTTTTTTTTTTTTTTTTAATTTACTCTCCGATTTATAACCTAATACTTCTGCTGGTAATACTTATGAAATGAAACCTTTTGTTTCTTCATTTTATTATTTTTAATGTGATTTATTATTATTGAAATGTGAGTGTATAAAACTATAAATTATAGAAATCTTATTCCGGGTTACGTTTCAGTTTTTTCTCTTTTTTTGCCATCATCGGTAATTCACCACAGCTTTTTTATTTTTATTATTTATAGGTGTAAAAACTTGTGTTAATTTATACGTTTTTCCTCCATAAATGTAAAAAATATAAAAATAGTAATTAAAAAAAAAAAAAAAAAAAAAAAAATGCATGTCCTAAAACATGAAATTATAATAAAACAGAAAATATAATGGATGGCAGTACTCTTTGTTTAAAAATAATATGCACATTTTTTTTTTTTTTACTTCAAGGCGTAGAACACCTTGAACAAAAAAGTTGCGTAATATCCTAACAAACCTGAAAATTAACGTTGATTTGGCCGGAGTCATTGATTTCTAATTTATTTTCCATTCACAAAATGCCACTGCCGGTCACTGACGTCACAGCTCGCGTGGTCCACGTGCGTGTAAACCGGGTGAGCTGTGACGTCAGTGACCGGCAGTGGCATTTTGTGAATGGAAAATAAATTAAAAATCAATGACTCCGGCCAAATCAACGTTAAATTTCAGGTTTATTAGGATATTACGCAACTTTTTTGTTCAAGGTGTTCTACGCCTTTCAGAGTTTGTAAAGGCAAAAGCCCGGCATATTATTACTTTGTGTCAAACACTGGAAATGCTTTTTAGAGTATTACTTGATCCTTGATGGTTTAAGAAATAAGGAAGCATACTTATTGTATGATTGCAGGGCGGGTACTTAATTTTTATAGGTAAGTGTTCTTGTTTTGCACCAAGGATGAATCTTAAAATAAGGCAGACAGTACGCAAATAGCCAAAAAATGTGAGTTTAACAATCTGCATGGTAATCCGCTTATTTAAGTCTGTTTACTCCATAATAAATAAATTGCAAAAACAGCGTGTAGGTTTTTTTAAAATTTATTTTATTATTTATTTGTATCTTCAAAACTTAAGTCGGATGCATATAAAGTATGAACAATTTCAACTCCTTGAATTTTAAGGAAGATTTTAGTACTATTTCACTTTTACGACTTAGGTTTAAGAGCGATATATATATATATGACTTATTTAATATCTTAAAAATTCGGTCATTTTTTATAAAACAAAAAAGGACCGCGGCCAGATAGCGAAATCTCAATACAAATTAAACTTGATAAAATTGTTATTTCAATAGTTTTTATATTTATGAAATTGTAGCTTGAAAACTAAGATACGCGCCTATATGTTGTTTGTTTTGTAGATTTCGTTCAAGTATTTGAGCAATGGAGATTATCAGTTTAGCATGTATTGTGGGGAAGCTAAGGCTCCCCTAACTTAACATTACGCTTATAAGGAAAAACTGTTTGTTTTTATTTATTTATTTGTTGTTTTATTTTTTATTTTTTACGATTTTTGAGGAAACCGCCGATTTCGGAGAAATTTCATTGAGAAATACTAGAGATACTTTTACGTATATTTTAAAATGGAAATTTTTAAAGTATTTTTGAGGCTGATGTGATAACTTCCATTCGCTGTACTATACCAAATTAAAAATAATAATAAAAATAGTGTGCACTGCTTGCCTTCTTTAATAGAATGCCATGGTTGAACCTATAGGGTGGTTTCATTCATGTTAAATTCAATGCCATGGTTGAGCGATAAATAACATGGGCCAGTATGGAATAGTAATAATAAATAGCTAATTTTCCAAAGAAAATGTCCCAAAACTACGTTTGTCCTATGCTGAGCAATGTTATTCGAGCATCGAAATGCATTCAGAATGACGTCATGCACACACACCCTATACATTGCGAGGTCATAATGTTCAATCATTGTAGTAAAAAATGAAATTGTATTGGCTATAATGGCCATTCAATGCAATCAGATGGAGATTTCAGTTGACGCAAAACTCTATCTAAATACAATACATGTTATTCCCATAGGCCAATAGAATTTCATTTTTTATTGCAATGACCGTACTATACATGCAATTTATATGCAATTCAAAATAGGCTTTATTGCAATAAAACACATTACATAAATTACATATGTTTGGGTTTAAGTAATACAACTTTATAACCAAATCAGCCAAAGGGGAAAAGATATTTCGTTATATATATTTTATCATTTACTAATATTAATACATATATAGATATATAGTTATTACATGCAACTTATTATTAAATACTATATATAATGCAGTATAAAACATAAACAATCATATCTCTTTCTTTCTTTCTTTTTTTTTCTTTCTTTCTTTCTTTTTTTTTTTGTAATGAAATATGATATTTTATTTTAAACTCTAAATTATAAAGGGGAGACGATTAGTTACACATACTTTGAGTGAAAAATAAATTCTCCCCAATTTCTTACGTGCTAAAACACACATTACATTAAAATAAAAAACACACAATACAAATCTCCGTATTTTATCGCCTGCACTTTGTGTAGGTATGCAACCTGTTGATCATATATGTCGTCAAGGTTGCATAAATATATTCTCGCCAGGAGACATCAGTTCTCGGAAAAAAAAATGTTTATAGAGATTAGGCACCTATGATATGAAATATATTAATTGTACGTCAAAACATTCGTGTTGATTAACTATACAGCTCGTTCTATAAACTACACACAAATATTAAGCCAGCTTTGAAAATGTTCATTTGTTATAAATAGCTGTTATGTCGTCGTTACCTGTTTGCTACGTTTATACAAATGGTCAATCATTGCTATTTCTTCTTTCAGAAATTTGAACTTGATAATAATGAAAGAAACTCCCCCCCCCCCCAAAAAAAAATTACCAATCTCAATATGCGACTCACTTTTGTTGGTCAGCCAATCACTGTTATTGAGATTTACTTTACTTTACAGAACTAGCTTAAATATTCAAACTGGTAGTGGCTATATAGAATGTCATTCTATATAAGAATGGTGAGTACCAGTATTGATATATGGTCAATATGATATGCATCAATTATGCATGCTGTAAGGTGCAATTGCATTCATCTAAATGTCGATGCCATGTGAGAGCAGAGCTGGGTATGCGAAGTGACAAATCTTTACGCTTGAAAAATACTTAGCAATATTTTTTGAAAGCATTGTGATATGCTGTTATATATACGTACATCTTCTTCAGTCCACGACTTTTTTGAAAAATTATTTCATTGTCTTATATTTTAACCACGTTTTTGTGTGGCTCAGAATGAAAAAAAAAAAAAAAAAGTCTTTATCCAAAAGATTTTCTTACTTTGTTGATGTACTCTATATATCCACTCTAGAATGCTCAAAATAGCTTTTAAAAACGCGTAAATTCATTGAGGGAGTTTTTTTCTGGTCTAATTTTTTAATTTTTATCTCAGTTTGTTCGATTTTTTTAAAATTTTTTTATTGAATTATCTGATGTTACTGTATTGTATACTGGGACTGAAGAGGATAGGGTTGAATTAGATTTTAAAATATTTGCGTGGGCTTTTTTTTTTTTTTTTTTTTTTTTACCAAAAGAAAAAGGCCAAAAAAAAATCGGCGTTTGTCCTATTCTGAGCAATGTTATATATTGATCCAGTATGGCGCCGAAGCGAATTCCCGAGCTTTTTTCACACTCTTGAGTCAGATTTCAGAAAATTTTATTTATTTATAAATTATAACATATAATATGTATCTTTTATAGTTTTTATTTAATATTAATTATAGACTGCGTATAAAAACATACAGCTATATTTATTCAAATGCAAAATAAATATCGTCAATTTTTTTATCCATTTTAATATGTACATTACGTGTCATGTTACATCAAAAAGTACGTTACATTTCATGTATACGTATAGCACTATATAACTACGACAGCTCTGCACTCTCTGCTCTGCGCTCTGCGTGTATAACTGTGTACTACTCACCAAGTATTAGGTTCGAGCCACTTGCTGCATGAGTGCGTATGTGAAGTGTGAGAGCACAACAAACAACATGTTGCACACGATGCAAGTTTTAATGCATTCGATGTGACGACGCACAGCATATTCGGAAGGTGCATGATTGATGTTATTGTACCGTCTAGCCTGCTAGAGTTTCCACGGTTTCTCTAGGCTATCATGGTGATGAGGCCGTGGTAGACTCGGTGTGTGCAGTTTCCAATGTACCTATCAATAAGACAATGTCTTGACGGGACTGTGGAAAAAGTGTAGCACAATAACACAATATGGCCACACAAGAAAAAAAAAAAAAAACTGCTTCTAGATCTGGTAAAGACTACTTTGTAGCAAAAATTTGATCGTATAGATAGGTTTAAAGTACTTATGGTAGAGTATAGATTGCTATATACACAATAGTCGATCCAAAAGTATTGTTAATATTTTGACCAACGATTTAAAATTGATTTTTTTTATTAATTTTTAGTGTTTATATAATAGTATGGAGGCTACTACTAAAATAAAGTCTATTGACTTTTCGTGAAAAAAAGCACCAGATTTGTTTTAGAAATTATAAAATTTTGTTTACACGGGTAATTAATTTTAAGTTACATGCACATAAAGAGCATAAATTATGTATTTTATGCTGCATTTAATATGTCAGCATAAATAATTCTTTAAAATAGAACAATGAAAATTTATTATATTGTACAAAATAATATATTTACATTATGCTATGTAAAATATTTATTATAATTTATAGTATACTGTAGATAGTGCACAATTGTGCTGAAAATGAGCTATAGCATAATTATTACGTTTTATTATTATTATTTTTTTTTATGTCTATACAGACTTTTTACTAAAAAATTGATATCTACTGTATATTGGCATATGGCCATAAAATGCAATCAGAAATCAGATGGAGATTTAAATTGACGCAAAACTCATTTAAAGATACATGACTGTTAATAATATAATTATATATATATAATTGATATATTAGATATAATTATATTATATATATATATATATATATATATATATATATATATATATATATATATATATATATATATATATATATATATATATATATTATTATTATTATTTTTAGTAAAAATACTACGAGCATCGTTCTTTGTGATGCATATTATATTTACAACATATATTATACAATATTATATAATATTATTATTGACACGTTACACGTACAGTAGCTGTCCATGGACCACTTGCAATGAAATGTTTTTAATTGTTGCAAACGTGTAAGTTTAAACGATTTTTCCATAAGAAATGCACTGAGAATTTTTAAATTTATTTTAAAAAGTTCGTTCATTGCAAGTGGTTCATAGACAGGGATAAATAGGATTTTATGGAAATAAAACGTTTATAACACTTCCTATATTTTGAAAAATGTCAGATCCATAATATGAAACTGTCCATCAGTAGGTCGCGGCCACTCACGGGCAGTCGTGAGCTAACTGGCGATCTACTGGACTGGAAAAAGTAGCTATGTAACTATATGACAAAAATATGCCTCTTTTGTCGATTTTTTTTTTTTTTTTTATTATTTTTTTTTTTGCTTTTTCTTACTTTCACGGACCCCCTACCCACTCTACATTGCTCAAAATAGCTCTAAAAAACGCGACATTTTACTGGCTTTTTTCTGGCACAATTGTCATATTTTTATCTCCATTTTTTCTATTTTTTAAATGGTTTAAACATTTTTTGTCACTTTTTTTGATATACAACTCATTGTATATTGGAACTGAAGAGGAATAACTATGTTGTATAAATATAGTATAAATATTATGTACAGTATATAATTTTTTATGTCGTTCCAATTTAACATCATTTATGCTATAATGACGTATAAATACAGCATAAATTACGTAATTAATTCTTTCCGTGAAGGGGGTATAAACGTGTAACATATTATTACGAAAAGAAAGAAGCGTAAAATAATAATAATGATATAAAATAGAAGAAAACAATCTAATTTCATTACAAAAAATTGATTAAAAACTCCGTAAAGAAATTTATGTGTGTGTGTATAATATATATATAACATTATATATAATGAAAAATAAGCACCTTTCACGGCCACCGCGAGTGGCAAATGTCATGTGCTGTGAGCATTTCTTATCTTATTTGCCACTCGCGCGGTTCATGAAAATTGCTTTTTTTTACCACTGATGTTGTTCGTAAACCCTGTTCTCCTGCACCAAAAATGACGATCGCCTATGGTTATTCAAATGAAATGCGCATTTTTTGGTGCAAGAGAACAGGGTTTACGAACAGCATTATTTAGACGCGCGTCCAGCGATATATAAAAAGAGCGCCTGTTCACACAACATTTGATAGTTTATTTCCAAAGTGTATCTCGAGAAGTAAAAATGGTTTTTTGCATTGAGCATTATATTATAAGAAGAAGAAGATTGGCATTGTTTCATCATTTTTTAACTCAACCAGAAAAAAGTTTGAAAAACAAGGTCTGAGATATTTTTACGTGTAAAGCCGTAAATCTTGAGCGCATACAAGGTCGTACTACTCGATTTATTTTAGGTTATTCAAGGTCCTCTAAGTGTGATAACAGTATTTTAAGAGTATAAAAATGCTAGTTGCAAAGTATCGCTGATGGTTTTTGGAAAAACATTGATATCAAATTCTTATCATCGTGTTTTTCAAATAAATATGACCTTAATGTTTTTTATGTATAAATAAATTAAATACTAAAGGCACTCTTTCTTGCGTGGTAGTTCTATTACTTAGGATTGTCCAAGGGGCGACTCCAGTTCATTTTTTCCCTGAGTTGTTTCTTTATATAACTCTTTTCCAGTTATGGCAAGAACCCTTCCATTGTAATCAATAACCACTTGTCTATATTTGTTAAATATGCATTTTTATATTATTTATTGACGAAGTAGTTTTTCTGATAAAGGTGTGAGATCACATCCAATGTATTGCTTTTTTCTCATCACCCGTTGGGTTACTTGTTGTTTTTGTCTTGTACACTCACATTTTAAACCTAATAAAGAACTATTATTAATAATATTAGCGGGCAGTATATTACACATACGGAAATAATAAATTACGTAATTTATGCTGAATTTATGTCATTACACACAGCATAAATTACAGCATAAATTATATAGAACAATATAAATAATTATGCTCCAGATAGAACATAATAATTTTGCTACGTATATGACATAGTTATATTATATGAAGTGTTGCATAGATTGTGCCTGTATTGAACAAATAAGCTATAGCATTTAATTATTACGCGTATTTGTTATTTTTGTACCTGTTCTGGACCTCTTTACTTTTTATTATTAGTATTTGATTTAATAACTACACACTCGATGATGTGAGGGAGGGGGGGGGGGGGGCTATTGCGTACACCAGGCTCATACTGAAGCCAAGATGTACGCAACCTGTCACTACCCAAAACATTGTGACTTTTTTTTTTTTTTTTTTTTTTTTTTTACTAGAAGGTGAGTTGATGACTATTGTGGCACACCTACTCCGTTAGGGTCACGTCCTTTTCTGAGCGCGGTGTGACACTTAATCTCAGTGTAATAAAGTAATAAAGTAGTAGTAATAATGTAGTAAAGCCGGATGCCCATAGTTACCGAGGCAATTATTATTATTTATTATGAGTATGTGAATTATTATATATTGTCAATATATAAATACAGGTTGTATCAACGTGCGTATATAATGAAGAGCGAGAGAGATTGAATTTTTTTCTGAAAATTATATTTTAATATATGTTAAAAGTGCAAATTATTTCAACATTTCTTTTCATTTCGAATAGCATACCATTAACGTTTCTATTACACATTTTTATTTGTATATGTTTTTATGTTTTAAAAACTTCTTTTGTTTTCCGTATTTAAATATATTGCGTCCTGTCAAGTAATCGTAAAAAACATGCTCATGAAAAGTAGCTATAGGTTTTCTCTTATATTTTTGAAAGGTCAGAAGTTTTATCTCTTGAACTCATGCATATAAGAAAGTGACCGACTACATGGTCTAGTGGTTCACGCATCCTACTTGCATTCAAAAGGTCGCGGGTTTGATCCCAGCCACCGACAAGGCTTTTACGAAAGCCTAGCGAGGGTAGGGAATTTATTGCTTGGAGATTCGGGAAAACAAAATCAACCTTTCCAACCAACCACGGTCTCCTCAGTCTGTTATGGTGAATGCCGGGATGTTTGTCAGGACGTAACCATTACTTGTTTCGTATAAAACCACACAAACACATAAACAAATGTTTTTTGAAGATTAGGGGTGTAAAAATGCAGTTGGGTAACTGTCAGGACCTCACTAAGGTTAATAAGTTTAGCATAAAGGGCTAAAATTCGACTACTAAGTTAACAACGTAATTTGGCGATTGAAAAGAAAGTCTTATTTCGCCATAAGAATGTGTGTCTTTCTCTCTGCCAACAACACTGGAAAATTCAATATGTGCGAGTAATAATTTTTTTCCTCATTATTACAGTTTATATATCAAGTATATATATATATATATATATATATATATATATATATATATATATATATATATATATATATATATATATATATATATATATATATATATATATATATATATATTGCGCATAAGAAATATTTCTAGTGCAAAATCTACCGTGGTGGATGGGTCCTGAACTTATCTAAATCAAAAAAAGGTGACTATAAAAATCGGCGGAGAAAAATGCTTGAAGCCATAGACCACATAAAACAACATGTGCTTTTTAATGAATAAACACGAAATGGGATCTTCAAAACTGATGACAATTTTTACCAGAATGTTAATAATGTAGCCCCACGAGAGGGGCGACACCAGGGAACATTTTCCAGTGTGGGGACGGGGGAGGGGGCAGCCCGCTGCAGGCCAAATTTTTTTTAGGGGCACGCCCCTTTTTGGGAAAAACGCAAAAATAGTATACTTGAGAAAATAGTTTTAAAACTATTCTAGTTTGATTTTTTAATTTTCTTTTATCGCATTTTTTTCCACCCTTATTTAACGACGTTGGAAAATAAGTGCAAATTTTTAACTGAAAACTTTTTTTTTAAAAAAGTATAAAATAATGCTCTCTCTCTCTATATATATATATATATATATATATATATATATATATATATATATATATATATATGTGTGTGTGTGTGTGTGTGTGTGTGTGTGTATATATTTGTATTTCATATTTTTGAAATTCCAAATCTATGTTTTAAATTTTATCTTATTACAGAGTAACCACAAGAATTTTTTAGGTTAATATACGATTAGCAAGTCGTTTATTTTAAATGACAAATAATCCACCTCAATTTAATATAAAAATTAAGCTGATATAAAAATAAAAAGTTTTATCCATAGGGCCTGATTTTTATCATAAATATAAAGCAAATGAAATTGTCGCATAAAATTTTCAATTGAGACTGGCGTGATGAAAATCTATAAGTTTTTCACTACATCACCTACAGAATTTTAAAAACCTTATAAAATAATAAGACTTTTAAACAAAAATTGGTTCAAAATAATGCACATAAAATTATAAAAGCAAGAACATGAAACATTAGATTTAACGGAGCTCATCGCGGTTTAGCGCACGGGGAAAGCTAATTTAAGAGTACCCCAGTCCCCTAATTTAACATTACGCTGATGAGGAAAAACACATCTTTTACGACTTTTTAAGAAACTAATCCACCGATTCCGGAGATATTAAACATTTTTTTGCACGTGTTTTTAGATACTGTATATCAAATGCCAAAGAATTTTTAACCCAATAGCCTTTAATCTGTGATCAATATAAGATTAAAAAAATAATAATAAGTAAATGAAAACGTAGAACTCCTCGAAATGTTCAAATTTATTTTATAGAGCTTGTTTCTTGCAAGTGGTCCATTATTGTTATTTTGCTAATTTTTCCTCACTAGTTTATGAGGGACGAATGCGCGGGGGGGCGAAGAAAGTAAAATAATTATAAGCAGGTACTATACTTAGTAGTGGTGTATTTTTATTGTTACCATTTTTATTGAAGTTCAGATTACTGTACCCAAAAATGAAATTCAAAAAATTGTATCTCAAAAACTATCATCACAATTGAACAGAGCGTCAAAAAGTGTTGGAAAATCTCCTTTGCTTATTCTATATTTGAAATCCGATTTTGACCCACTTTGAATTTTTTTACACGGGTTAAAGAAAATACTAAATATTAATTTTTAATGAAAAATAGCTTTCAAATGTTTTCCAGAACGCATTTGCCGAGAAAAAAATTACAAATTGACCCATTTTAATTTTAATATATGCAATATCTTTAAAAATAATTTTTTTCTTTGTAAAAATATCCTTAAAATTGTTTTAATTAAATCTCAAATTCATTAAAAGAATAGATATGCAGATTACGCTGATATTTTGTTGAGAAGTTGATCAATTTAATTTTGCACAAGGTGGAGTTTAGATAATTAATATTCTTTGGTTCATTTAAGCTAAAAAATGTCATAATTGAGTGTTACGACAAAAATACTACCCTAAACTAAGGCCTTAAAAAATAAAATGAATGTATTATAGTTTAAAAAAAATGCGCTGTATACCTGCGATTTTTTATTTCATTTTTTGGAGATGTTTTTTTTTTTTTTTTTTTTTTTTTTTCTTTTCTTATCTTTTTTTTTTTTTGCTTTCTCTTTATTTTTCCTCTTTTTTTCCGCCCACGTTTACCGTTTGCGGAGGGAAGGGCGATCCCCCCCCCCCCTGGATCTGCTCTTGAAAATTATGCAACATTAGTTTTAGTTGTAAAATTAAATTAAATATGTGTTTTTAATTAAATATAAATTTTCTCTTACAATTTTACAATCATAGCAAAATAATAATAGTAAAATAAGGGAAAACAGCTACTGCGAGATTTGACTAAAAAATTGTAAAGAAAAGTACATCTGAAATTTTGCACAGTGATACATTTGGATAGGTTGTCTTCTAACATGACGTACTACATTTTATTTTAGTATTGAAAATTAACTATGCTGTACAGCTCTGGCCAAAAGTTTCCGAACGTGGCAGCGGCGGTCGCTGTGTTTTCTCATAAAGATAACATAGCGTGGTTGCAGGTTGCCTATGCAAATCGTTCGGGAACTTTTGGCCAGAGCTGTACATCAAAAGTCTGTACTTTACATGCAGAGGTTTAATTACGCAGTGTGATGTGAGAGTGTCAAATGTTCAGTTGTCTAAATTTGTTTGCTTGTTTTTGCTTACAGATGAGGAGAAGTCCGTAGTGGACCCTGCTGTGAGTTGTGCAGATAAGCAGACCACCAAGATTAAACAGCTGCCGATTGTGAACGCCACACTACAAGATCGTAAGTGTTGCCTGCCCTCCTTATTCAACTTCAAGTTGTCCCTTTCACACACAACACATTTAAATTGAATTATTTTCTGTCAATATACATATTACTTAAATTTGATTTTGATTACGTTTTTTTTTTTTTTTTTTTTTTTTTTTTTTTTTTTTTTTGCATGAGCTAAACTTTTTCTTCTAATCAAATGGTGAATTATCCATCAATTATGTGCATGAACGGATAAAAAAATTACTACATACATAACTTATGCTGCAGTATAGTAAAGGAATGTGGTTATTTTGAAACTTTATTAATTGTATGTGTATAGTATATCACATAAATTATTAAAGAAATTTTGCTTAAATTGATCATAATTATTGTACGTAATTTTTTTTATCTATAGCATGAAATGGTTTTAAACAATATATAGGGTGTATGTGCATGATGTCATACTGAATTTACTGTGACGCCATACTGGAGCATTAAATAACATTGCTTAGAATAAGACAAAGTTGATTTTTGGCTTGAAAATTAGTTTTTTTTTTTTTTTTTTTTTTTTTTGAATACTTGAAAACATTCTTTTAACAGTATCATATTGCTCTCAAAAATATTGCTAAAGTGTTTTTAAACTATAGCAAACTATGTCATTTTACAATGCCAGCTCATGCTCATATTATTTATTGTAGTGCTCAAATTTGGCGTCAACTTTTATATGTTCGCAACCACCATATATATTTTTAAAAAACATGTTTATATATTTTTTGTTATGTGTAGAAATTTGTGATTATATACTTATTTATTTATTTTGGTAGATAATATTTTTGCATTATAATTATTTTACTATTGAATTGTCAACCGTTCTTTATCTATTGAAATTGCATGTTTTTGCGGTGTTGTTAATTGTTATTTTTGTTGTTTTTAATTTGACGTAATTTTAATTTACAAGTTAAAGTCTGCATTTTTTTTTTATTGACTATCGGACGGTTCAAAATAAAAATATTTTGATACTGGCATATATGGAGTCGATACCGAAATTTTCGATACCGATACGATACCGATATTTTTAAATTTTCCCGATACCGATACCGATACGATACTGCTCAAAAAAATTTGCTCCGATACGATACCGATATTTTCCGATACTTTTTCGATATTTTTGCTATATCTCATACTTGCACTACAAACTACATATTGCACTACAAATTTCATTTTTTTTTTCCACCTTTGAGACATAAAAATTGGTATCATAAAATCCATGCATATTTTTGCCACATTTATTATTTATTTATTTATTTATTTATTTATTTATTTTTTCATTTATATTTACTTATTTACTCACTTATTTATTTATTTTATTCTAATGTTCGTTTGTTAAACTAAAATGACTAAAAAAATTACAGTAGATTTAAAAAATATATATACTGTATTTCATTCGTTTAATGAAATTATACGATTAGAATATCCTCTACTGTTTCCAAGCACTTTTGTTAATTATTTACAAATTAGCAATCTCTTTATTTCGTATAGAAGTAATTTTCAAATATTTAATGAATTTAATTTTTTTTCATGGTATTTTTTTAATTTGCTAAAGTAAACAGGTATCATTATAGCTTTCGTATTTATTTTATTGGCTCAAATCATCCCCGCTAAACCAAAGGGGTTAAAGTCCAAAATTCCCCTCTGGTCGTAAAAATCCTTTGATTTTGTAAACTTTTTAAAAATTTAACCTTGTAAAAAATTTGTACAAAGACATTAACGGAAGTATGCTACATCTTTTGTAATTTGTAATGCATTGAATTTATATACAATTGCAGTGATTTAAAATGTCAATCATTGACTATATTTTATTTTGATTTCTACCGGCGCTTTAGTCATTAGGAGAGATCATAGATAGAGTACTGTACGACCACACGACGGATTTCTCAGAAACTTGGCGACAGTCGATCGCTCATTTTTTTTTTTTTTTTTTTTTTTTTTTCATAAAAAGAAGAAAAAGTTTTAACACCGTTTTCTTTATTTTTATTGTATGTAAAATTTAAAAAAATACTTTTTACCTGGTGGCTTTATATATAATAATATATATATAATATATAATATATAGTATAAAATAAAAATACTGTGCACGGCGCCCTACCCTGTTGTTATAGCACAATGAAAAATAAAGGAGTGAATTTTATTGTCCAAGTACGAAAGATAGATAATCAGTGGAATGTACTCGTTGCTTCCTTTTTTTTTTTTTTTTTTTTGTATTTTTACTTTTATTTTATGAGAGAGAGCAAAAGTCTCAAAGTATCGAAAAAAAGTATCGAAATTCGACGATATTTTGCTGATATCGGTGACCGATATCGATATTCGATACTGAGTTTAAAAAAGGCCCCGATACGATACCGATACGATAAAAGTATCGGTATAGTATCGAATATCGTATCGCAGTCGATACCGATACTCCATGACTGTGGCATAATATATAAGTGCGTCGCTTTAGACAATCATATCGTAGGCAGTGTAGCAATTAAACTAGAACCCCTAATTTTATACCCATTCTTGGACTTGATACCCAAAATTTCTCTAACGATACTATAGTCTCACATTATATCGATATTGCCCACGATTACGATAGTTTTTCGATAACGATAACTCAAGGTCCATATATATATAAGAGGTTAGATGCTTCGGGAAAAGTTTTGGCCAAGGTTACGCAGCTTAAAGAAATTCACCAAAGACGTCATATCACCACTTGCATCTTGGTTCACCTTATCAGTGACGTAATTGGTGAACGGCATCGTATTGGCTTAGAACTAAGTAAAATCTATCGCAAAATGAAATCTAATTGCGCCAGCTTTGTGCTGCGCTCAAGGCCGGCGCAGCCGTCAATCGGTCCCGGAGCGAAAAGAACCGATTGGAGTGCGATTGGCACCGTCCGATAGGTAGCGCAGCCGTCATGTTATCGGAGCATATTTACAAGTCCGATTGAGAATTCCCGAGTCAGTCCGAGTGAGCCCGAGCGCTAGCTTACCGGCACTGCGCATGCGCTTGATATGTGACGTCACACCGTTTCATTGGCTGTCGCTCGCTTTGCTTAATCGCACACATTCTATTGGATGCGGTCGCGCGAGTTATCGCAAAAAGTTAGAAATTTTCTAACTTTGTCGGACTTTTTCGCACGGGCCGACAGAGTTAAATTTGTGACTGCATGCACCGTTATCGAAAACTAACAGCCAATAGGAATCGAGCGATAGCTATCGCTCACTGTCGCTCCGAGACCGATTGACGGCTGCGCCGGCCTTCAACCTCTTTATTATAAAATGTTTTAAATCTTACTTCATGATTGCATATCCTGCCTCATTTATTATTATATATATTCTATATATTGCCTTTTTTTTTCTTTCGTATATTTAGTGTACTATTTTTGTGATTTTTTCTTTCTTTTTAAACATAAGTATCGTTATCGATGCGACGATACTATCGTCAATGTTTTGTTAAGTCGTAACAATAACGATACGTTTATAAAACGATTAATCTATAACGCATCTACATAACCAAATATCATTAATACGATAATCGAAACCTAAACTATACTAAGACTACCTTGTAGTATTACTAGCACGCGTTTTTTTTTATTATTATTTTTTTTAATAGCCCATAATAGATGTGATGGGATAAGAAAACAAAACAATAGAAGTTTTGGCAATTTCTTGTGAGTTATATATGATATTGCCGCACTATTTACAAGTTTGTGACAAAACTGTAATATACTGTATACTGCTAAGGTGAGAAATAAAAAATGAGAAATACTTGACACACACACAGTTACGTGTTTTAAGACAGTGAAAGATTGAAAGAATATCTCAACACCAACATAATAAGCAGAAATTTTTATGTTTCAAAAAAAAAAAAAAAAAAAAAAAATGCTAGCTGCAATGTGTCAATATATTGTAATAATAATTGCATTGATCATAAATCAATAGAATAATACTATATACAATATTCAGATAATATTATTTATTTCAAATAAGTATACAGTAAGAATATACACAGAAATCATAGGTTAGCATTTGTTATTATTTTCTTGTGTTTTTTTTACCATTTATTAGTGGTTGGATTTTTCTTCAAACTTGTTATGTTTTCATTCATTATAATTTATTACTTATTATTGAGCAACTATTATTATTTAAATTATTATAGTACCATTTTAAATAAATTATTAATAATAATTATTGTGCTATTATCCAAAAGATAGAGTGTATGCACATGACGTAAAAATTAATTCACTTGGCCGCCATACTGGAGAAATGAAAAACATTGCTCAGCATAGGGCAAACTTCATTGTTTTGGCTATTTTTCTTTGCGAAAACAGCTAATTTTTTGTTAGTATTATTTTTCTCATATACTTGAGATATACTAATTCAACCTATTAATAACATCAATGCCTTCAAAAACATTACTTATAGTATTTTTAAACTGGCAAATTGAGTTATATTTCTATGCAACCCATGTTATTGAGTGATCCAATATGACGTCGACTTTAACATGAATGTATAAATAAATAATAACTAAATAAGTTTGTTGATCAAAGGATTACATGCAAGTATTATAGCTCTTGTCACAGAAAAAAAAATCTATGTGGGCATTTAAATGAACTTATGCGTCAATTTGTCTTTGTCTTTGTCTTTTTTTTTTTTTTTTTTTTTTTTTTTTTTTTTTGTTAAATTTTTTAGTAATGTAAACCATTGTTCATTACCAAAATAAGAAGAGACTAAGGACAGATTATTACAACCGTATGACCCCCCTTTTCTAGGATTCTTATCAAGATACAGAAATAAAATTAAACATACGTATTAACTTCAAAATTACAGTGCTCACCTGTATATTTTTGATGATTGTTTGTGGAAAAAGTGTTAAAAGGGGGGAGGGGGGGGGGGAGATCCGGTTGCAAAAATCTGTGTAGTTATTTTGGCTAGGGTATATTATTTATGTAATTTTCATTAATTTTATTTTTATTAATTGCATTTAATTAATACAAAATTAGACAGGTAATTATTTGATAGATAGATTAATATGCAAGAAAAATAAACATGTTTTTGCAGACACAAACCTGATAAAGATTAAAAAAAAAATAATAACAATAAAAAATTAATGCAATTAAGTTATTGATATTATCCTTTTTTATGCCAGCATGTCATATTGTATCATATTAATTTGCCTTTCTTAATATACTGTATGTAAAAGATATATATAAAATCTAATTATGCAGACTTGGTCACTTAATGATTTTTTTATAACTTCGTTACGTTATACACTCACTACTCCGAGAAAAAGTTACGTTACTCGTTACAGTTTTTGAAAAGTAACGACACTACGTTACTCACTACTCTTAAAAGTAGTGAAGTTACTCATTAGGTAATTCAAATATTTAAAAAAAAAATGTAATGAAAATCGAGCTTTTTTCTTCATAGGCTCGAAAGCTTGTTTTCAAACTTCGGCTCAAATATCGAGCTATCCAAGCTTTGGCTCGTTTGTCGAGTTTAAGCTCGATATCAAGCAAAACCCGGGTTTCAAGTCAAACCGCGCTATAAATTTTCAGCCCGGGCTAAAAAAAAAATCAAGTTTTTACTAGCTCTAATAGGAACTAATGAAGTAAAATAATAAGTCAAAGAATTATTGTTTACTTATACGATAGTAAATATTATTTATTTTTATAAAATTGTTTCAATATTAATATAATATTAATACAAAAGAATATAATATGATAATTCTATAACTATTATCTTTTGTGTGAGCCTGACGTGATCCTCGTGAGTAGAAGGAAGGGGCACTTGGGCTGAAGTGCCTACCCCGCTAAGGTTCTCGTACACCCTACAATGGGTGATATTTGATAGTACCTCTGCAGGTAGCAAAGCTATCGATCGAACGCAGATCGCACGGCTAAAAGGCAATCTCACAATACGAGTGCGGTTCTCGCGGCTTATGCTTGGCGGCTAGCTCTCGCGTGACTCGCCGGTATATTACGCTGTACGCGCTATATGTTGACTGACATTTTCTGAATGGATCAACATGCGTACACGGTTAGAAAAATCAGCATTTGTAATTTAAAAAAACATTAATCCAGCGCAATGCTAATAAACGAGGATTCGTTTTCATTACATTCGTTGGTAGAACAAATGTTAATGAAACATTTCATACGTATACGCATTTAACATTCATAAGATGTTTTTTAGGATTGCTATTTTAAGAAATTCTTACAAAATCTTTTTTCCAACGTTATTTTGTTGTATTTTAAAAAGTGTATTTCATTTTTTCCATTAGTTTTGTTTTCTTTGCTATCTACTAAGCGCGGTTCTAGTGTACTCATTGGCAATGCGTTTTCATGCGTTGCACCGGATAGCCGAATGTGAATGAAACGCTAGCCTAGCAGTAAGAGAGAAAAACGTGGAAGATCGTAAAATGATTATTTGTTTACAGCCCGTGTTTACGTGTTAGGAGGAATAGGAGGGCGCTTTTGGCTCCTTCCTCCCCCAACATTATTTAAAAAAGGCAAGTAAGTGTCCGTTATTTTCCAGCCTTGACTTTTTAGAAGCTTTGTGAGTGAGAAAGAAGAAAGAAGCCTGGAATATCGTCTTGGTATTGAGTTTTAATTTGTGTATAAAAGAAAACGTGTGTACATATATGCAAGCTGAAGACATATCTCTTCAAAATCTCGGTAAGTTACGCCACAAAAATTTAATATTTTTTAGTTTTCTAAATATTCATTACTTATTAAACAACAAATCCTAAAGAAATGGTGTATTAAATGGAGGATAAAGAATTATTTTAATGTTGCTATATTATATATACAGTATAATAATTCCTATTAATATTGGTTTTCAAATCCTTTCTGTTTTAATTTTTTAAAGTAGAATTTGATGTAATTGTTATTAATTTTACACATTTTAAGTTTTAGCAGGTCATTACAAACATTGAAAAAAAAAAAAAGTTCTATATTTGCACGTTTGAAATAAAAAAAAGTTGCGTTAAATATGGATTTTCAATACTGTATATGCAAAAAATAAAAATCATAACTATCTTGCAAAATTCATTTAATTAAAGTCAATTTGATTATTTAATTTATTATTATATATTTTAATATATTACAAATTTTTATTTATTCCCTCCCTTTCTCTCTCTCTCTCTCTCTCTCTTGCTCACTCGCCCACTCTTTCTTGCTTACCCGAACATTTCTTTTCTTCATCCGCCCTCTCCCTTCTCAGGCATTGCACTTCCCTTTTTTTTTTCTCTCTCTTTTCTTTCTATTATTCATACAATATAATTTTGGAACACAAGCTAACTTTTTTTTTATATGTGTTTTAGGTGACTACAACTTGACAGCGTACTGAGCCAAGAATCTCACTTCCAGAGCCATTCACTGTTACCTTATAGGTCAGTATATTATATATATATATATATAAAATGTAAAAAAATTCCAGTTAATTATGAATAAGAAAATAACATAAAATTGCCTTGATGCATTAAAAAAAAGTTTCACAATAGAACTGCATAGCAAAGAAATAGTAAAACAATTATAAGAACTATAAAATATATTTATATTAGAATATTTTATTTTTTTTACAGATCACAGCAGTTCTACGCCATAGTGGACCGGGAGGTACTCTTCACTGGCAATTACTTAGGACAAACGAGCAATAGCCTGACACTCTTTGCAGCCTTCGAAGTGTTATTTATACTACGGTATCCACCAAAACATTTTAAAAAAATATCAAAAGTTCTAGATGTTTTCATTTAACTCAAATTTCATTGAAATTTTTTAGAATAAGAAAAATTCAATACAATAACTAATTAAATGTTTGATTTAATTTTTTAATAATTTGTAGCATTGAACATTTTTTTAATTTTTAAAAGTATACTGTACATTCAATTATATTATATTATTTTTTTAAAGCATGGCTGTATAATATATTTTTTACTTGACAATTTAACAGAACTGAAATTGTAAGAATACTGTATAGTTAATGTATGTTTTTCAGATATATAATAAATGTGTTTTAAAAATATTTGTATGAATATATGTATTTATTTTTACTAACTAAGACATTTACAAATTAAACATTAAACATCGTCTTGAAAAAATAGCTAAAATAACAAAACAAAAATTTACGTGAATAGCCAATTAAAAATAAACGATGTGAGCCTAAGCGTAATAAAACGTGGTAGCTTGTAACAACTCATACTGCATTTAGTGGAAATAAAATTTCTTTGGATAGTGTAAAAATTAAAGCGCTGCGCACGGATTGTATTAAAACTACGTAAGGGCTGTAAATGATATTTCTCCCTGCAGCGCGCTTCGTCCAAACGTTGAGCAACGTTTTGGTACGAGCTTGGCGTAAAGGGAAATTACAACGCATGAGGAGTAAAACATCCTCCAACAAGCGGCGCGCACTCGTTGGACAACGTTTTTTAATAAACTATCAGCATGTTTGAAAACGGTGGCCCCCGCGAACGTGACTTTCGGTGATTTTACTGTATTGAAGCGCTTGATTTTTTGGACCGTGTACACACGCAAAAAAAAAAAAAAAAAAAAAAAAAATTAAAAACTGGCCTGTAAATAAAATGAGTTCTATCCTTTAGCCTTATTATACTATATTTCAAAGTTTTTTTTTCTTCTATATACACACCTGACACAAAAATATTAATAAAAAAACTTTTATGTATTGCTCGATTGCTCGCACTCGTATGTGAGATTGCCTACGCGCGAGCTGCGTTCGAACGTTAGCTTTGCTACCTACAGAGGTACTATCAAATATCACCCATAGTAGGGTGTTCGAGAACCGTAGCGGGGTAGGCACTTCAGCCCAAGTGCCCCTTCCTTCTACTCTCGTGTCACGATATACACAATAATATAACACATGATTGATACGTGCGTGCACCTTGCAGCACTATAACAGAGATGTGTGACCTCCCTAAGTATAAGCTAATTGACTTAACTACCCGTTGCTCCCTATGCTTATAATATACTGTGATGTACCTTCTGGAGCAATTTTACATACAGGTTAGAGGTGAATTGATTGTCCGAGATTTATCTCGTAAAAGATCAATGCGGGATGCGCCCTGCGATATTATCTTATTTAGGCAGATGTGTTGTAAATCGTAAAATTTACACAAAACAACAACGTTATAAAAAGGATATTGGCGAAGTGCGAATATGAAATAATATTAATTATTTATTAAAGTTATGCAACACGAGTTTAAGTTGCAAACTTAAATTAAATATGTGTTTTTAATTAAATATAAATTTTCTCTTACAATTTTACAATCATAGCAAAATAATAATAGTAAAATAAGGAAAAACATCTACTGCGTGATTTGACTAAAAAATTGTAAAGAAAAAAACATCTGAAATTTTGCACAGTGATACATTTGGATAGGTTGTCTTCTAACATGACGTACTACATTTTATTTTAGTATTGAAAATTAACTATGCTGTACCCAGCTCTGGCCAAAAGTTCCCGAACTTGGCAGCGGCGGTCGCTGTGTTTTCTCATAAAGATAACATAGCGTGGTTGCAGGTTGCCTATGCAAATCGTTCGGGAACTTTTGGCCAGAGCTGTACATCAAAAGTCTGTACTTTACATGCAGAGGTTTAATTACGCAGTGTGATGTGAGAGTGTCAAATGTTCAGTTGTCTAAATTTGTTTGCTTGTTTTTGCTTACAGATGAGGAGAAGTCCGTAGTGGACCCTGCTGTGAGTTGTGCAGATAAACAGAGCACCAAGCTTAAACAGCTGCCGATTGTGAACGCCACACTACAAGATCGTAAGTGTTGCCTGCCCTCCTTATTCAACTTCAAGTTGTCCCTTTCATACACAACACATTTAAATTGAATTATTTTCTGTCAATATACATATTACTTAAATTTGATTTTGATTACGTTTTTTTTTTTTTTTTTTTTTTTTTGCATGAGCTAAACTTTTTCTTCTAATCAAATGGTGAATTATCCATCAATTATGTGCATGCACGGATAAAAAAATTATTGCATACATAACTTATGCTGCCGTATAGTAAAGGAATGTGGTTATTTTGAAACTTTATTAATTGTGTGTGTATAGTATCACATAAATTATTAAAGAAATTTTGCTTAAATTGATCATAATTATTGTACGTAATTTTTTTTATCTATAGCATGAAATGGTTTTAAACAATATATAGGGTGTATGTGCAGGACGTCATACTGAATTTACTGTGACGCCATACTGGAGCATTAAATAACATTGCTTAGAATAAGACAAAGTTGATTTTTGGCTTGAAAATTAGTTTTTTTTTTTTTTTTTTTTTTTTTTGCATACTTGAAAACATTCTGTTAACAGTATCATATTGCTCTCAAAAATATTGCTAAAGTGTTTTTAAACTATAGCAAACTATGTCATTTTACAATACCAGCTCATGCTCATATTATTTATTGTAGTGCTCAAATTTGGCGTCAACTTTTATATGTTTGCAACCACCATATATTTTTAGAAAGCATGTTATTATATTTTTTGTTATGTGTAGAAATTTGTGATTATATACTTATTTATTTATTTTGGTAGATAATATTTTTGCATTATAATTTTACTATTGTATTGTCAACCATTCTTTATCTATTGAAATTGCATGTTTTTGCGGTGTTGTTAATTGTTATTTTTGTTGTTTTTAATTTGACGAAGTTTTTATTTACAAGTTAAAGTCTGCATTTTTTTTTTTATTGACTATCGGACGGTTCAAAATAAAAATATTTTGATACTGGCATAATATATAAGTGCGTCGCTTTAGACAATCATATCGTAGGCAGTGTAGCAATTAAACTAGAACCCCTAATTTTATACCCATTCTTGGACTTGATACCCAAAATTTCTCTAACGATACTATAGTCTCACATTATATCGATATTGCCCACGATTACGATAGTTTTTCGATAACGATAACTCAAGGTCCATATATATATAAGAGGTTAGATGCTTCGGGAAAAGTTTTGGCCATGGTTACGCAGCTTAAAGAAATTCACCAAAGACGTCATATCACCACTTGCATCTTGGTTCACCTTATCAGTGACGTAATTGGTGAACGGCATCGTATTGGCTTAGAACCAAGTACAATCTATCGCAAAATGAAATCTAATAGCGCCAGCTTTGTGCTGCGCTCAACCTCTTTATTATAAAATGTTTTAAATCTTACTTCATGATTGCATATCCTGCCTCATTTATTATTATATATATATATATATATATATATATATATATATATATATATATATATATATATATATATATATATATATATATATATATATATGTATTGCCTTTTTTTTTTCTTTCGTATATTTAGTGTACTATTTTTGTGATTTTTTTCTTTCTTTTTAAACATAAGTATCGTTATCGATGCGACGATGATAATATCGTCAATTTTTTGTCAAGTCGTAACAATAACGATACGTTTATAAAACTATTAATCTATAACGCATCGACATAACCAAATATCATTAATACGATAATCGAAACCTAAACTATACTAAGAATACCTTGTAGTATTACTAACGCGTTTTTTTTTTTTTTTTTTTTTTTTTAATAGCCCATAATAGATGTGATGGGATAAGAAAACAAAACAATAGAAGTTTTGGCAATTTCTTGTGAGTTATATATGATATTGACGCACTATTTACAAGTTTGTGACAAAACTGTAATATACTGTATACTGCTAAGGTTAGAAATAAAAAATGAGAAATACTTGCACACACACAGTTACGTGTTTTAAGACAATGAAAGATTGAAAGAATATCTCAACACCAACATAATTAGCAGAAATTTTTATGTTTCCAAAAAAAAATAATAATAATAATAAAAAAAAATACTTTGCTATAGCTGCAATGTGTCAATATATTGTAATAATAATTGCATTGATCATAAATCAATAGAATACTACAATATTCAGATAATATTATTTATTTCAAATAAGTATACAGTAAGAATATACACAGAATTCATAGGTTAGCATTTTTTATTATATTTTCTTGTGTTTTTACCATTTATTAGTGGTTGGATTTTTCTTGAAACTTGTTATGTTTTCATTCATTATAATTTATTACTTATTATTGAGCAACTATTATTATTTAAATTATTATAGTACCATTTTAAATATATTATTATTAATAATTATTGTGCTATGGTAGAGACTCAGTTGTTGGCAGGTCTCAATTGTTGGCAGATGGGTTAATGAAAACTTAAAAAACTTAATATCTCCTTTACCAATAAAGCTAGAGATTTAAAACTTGAAAATTTGGATACCCAGGGTATAGGATTGGACTCGATGGTGGCATCAAAAATACTCTCAAGTCAATATTTCTCTAAGTGCCAACAACTGAAAATCGACCATTTCCATTTAAATAACATGTAAAAAGCCGTTAGCATGCCAACAACTGAGTCTCTACCATGTTATCCAAAAGCTATAGGGTGTATGCACATGACGTAAAAATTAATTCACTTGGCCGCCATACTGGAGAAATAAATAACATTGCTACGCATAGGACAAACTTCATTGTTTTTGCTATTTTTCTATATAATAATAGAAATAAATAATATAATAAAATAATATCGAGGGCTACGCGGCATTTCAGTACTATAGTGCAATCTCCGCCGATGCATTTTTGGCCATGTGCATTCTCCGCGCTCACCTTTTTTGAAACATCTTTTATACGCTTAGCCTGTACAGATATGCCATTAGTAGGCGTGGAGTAGATTGCACATTTGCCAAAATTGCACCCGCGAAGATTGCACAAGTACCGAAATGCCGCGTAGCCCTTGATATGCACTGATATTGATGCTCCTCCTGAATAAAACTGACCAAAGCGTTAATCTCTCCAAATGATAAATATATGGGGAAACTTTAACGCAAGCGGTCACATTTATTTGGGAGGAGTGGTATACTAAAACCTAGCTGGCTTTATCTTATACTTTCATCTGTATTATTATATCATTTACTTGAGTGTTGAGTGATCAAGCTTAACATTATATATTGATGTGGTTACTTGGTGTAGTTATAAATAATGACAGCACAACTTCCTTGGATATGATATACTCAGCTGGCTTGGTGTCTAGTAGTTGTGTGCATATTTATAACTACCTGCCTATTTATTCTATAGGAACAGGTCATATACTTTACTAAATACTGAATTAAACAGTGTTTTTCCCCTTTTAGATTATACTTTATTTTCTCATGTGCCGTAGTCTCAAATATAATATAAGAATTTTACATAAATGGTATAAACCGAATTGCTTTGTTTCTTAATTGCAGAGTAATTATCAGTATTACAAACGTGAAGTTGCTCGCCTTGCGCCCGTATGCACTGCAGAAGTGTTCAATTCTCGCCACGCGCGTGTACGCACGGGTAAGGCTTATTACTGCCTGGTGCAATTGCGCACAAGAGGTACCGATTCTCTAGATCAACCTACATTAATCTCAGTGGTTACACCGCAAGTGCACTCTCAGACACTGGGCTGCCTTTGGTAGGAAGCCGCTCTCTGTCAGATAAGACAAGCCACCGTTGCCGGTGGCTGGGAGAGTGAAGTTTAGTTCGTTTTACCGAGTTCTCTACACCTCGTTTTTTCCCTCAGCAGAGGAGAATATTCCTAAGCGCAAGCGCGCCATCTACTTTGGAGATGGAGGGAATAATACTTACTTTTCTCCTCTTTCGCTGCAATACTGAACACCTTCTGAGCAATGCGAAGTATGCAAATAACAAAGCAAACAAATATTTTCTTACCAAATAACTGTTGAGTACAAATAAAATAATATACATATTCTGCCCAAAACCCAAATTCAATATTAAAATGATTATGAATGCTAAAATAAATATATAAAAACTTTACCTTCAAACCATAGTAAAACACTATCTCAGTCGTAACTATTACGTAATATATAAATCGCAATCTACATACGCAAATCCGTTCATTATAATACCTAACTTTGCTGCATACGCCGTAGTGGGTTAATTAATGAAGTACGGTATATTAACGTAGCGTGCAAAATGATAAAGTATCATTTTGCGATGTTATTTTACTTGAAACTTCATATTTGCGAAGTTTGACCAAACACATGTAAAAACAATATTGTTTTTATAGCTCCTGTAAGTTTACTGTATTCTTAACAGTCAATATATAAAACCGTCAACTTCAAACCAACCCTAAATAAATGCTTAGCAAAGCGGTGCATTTCATAGTGTTTTGGAAATCATGACTGAATAAACAATAAAAATTATGTTGCATGCCTTTTTTTTCTTCTTCTTCTTCTTCTTCTTCTTCTTCTTCTTCTTCTTCTTCTTCTTCTTCTTCTTCAAAATTATAAAAATAGTAATAAGATTTTTAGTGATATTTAATTTGAAGTTATATATGTCTACTAAAGTCTCTCTGATGAGATTTATCAATGGTGTATGAAATCAATTATTATTATTATTATTATTATTTTAATCGTGTAAAAAAAGCATTATTATAGTTTTCTCTGCAGAGTAGAATTTTAATAGCTGCATAAAAAGTTTATAATTTGTTCTAATTTATCAACTTAGAAATACATGTTCTGTTCTATAGAGCACATCTTTCAGATTTGTAATTAAGATGTCAAATTTACACTTCAGGAAAATAAGGGGAAAAACATAAGCATTTTAATATCACAAAACACTTTTAGTTTAAACATTAGTTGGGCTCAAAACTCAATCGTAGCTCCATAGAAGTGTTCAAAAAATTTCACAGAAAATCCGCACAATATTTGCATACTAACTTTGGTCTGTTTCTGTTGTCAGAAATAGAAATATTAAAATGCAAGTTAATACTTTACAGTATTTACATACTCTCTTGTGATGGTGCTACATTGTGGCAAAAATTGTCATCAGTTTTGTGTGGATCCCATTTTTTGTTTAATGCATTAAAAAAAGAATTATTATTAGGCCTATTATTATTATTTTCATATGTGTTATCTATGCATTGCTTTGAGTTGTGCAAAATGTGTTTTAAAACAAAGTTATTCCGCTGTATGCAACTAAAAATAGTCTATCAATTATTCCCATATGGATCCATGTTTCGATCCCATGGATATTTAGTGTTTCCCCACGTGGATTTCATTTCTATTCATAGGAAACTGAATGTTTTTTCACATGGATAGTATGATATATCCATGGGGAATATATTGAATTCCCCATGGATACTGCAGTTTTGCTTGGGAATTGTTGTGGGAAGTCTACTGCGGCTTTACTATATCTTGTAAAATATAGTAACTTTGCTGTACAACATAGCTACAACACAGTTTTTTTTTATGGTTAAATGTGAGTTAAAGCCATAGACCATATAAAAAAACATGTGCTTTTTAATGAATAAACACAAAATGGGATCTTCAAAACCGATGTCAATTTTTACCAGAATGTTAATGTAGCCCCACAAGAGAGTGTGAAAAAACTGTAAACTATGCAATTTGTGTGAAAATTCATGTTTATGACATCAGAAATATGCAAAAATTAGTATTAACATGTTGTGCGGGTTGCATAAATCGAATTTTCTGATCACTGCTACGGGGCTACTGTTGGGTTTTGAGACAAATTAATGTTATTTATGTAAATCCCATCAAGTGTTTTGTGATATAAATGCTTATGTTTTTCTTTGTGATCTATTCCTTTAATCCTATTTTATTTAAATTATACATTGATTTTTATTCCATTGATAAATCTCATCAATATTTGAGAATTGACAGAAAGCTGTATATGTACCAATTAAAAAAAAAGTGATAAGTATTAAAAATATATTTTTATATTGCATGTATACAATATTGGTGATAGTAGATTAGAGAAATATATTAAACATTATACAATATACTACTTTCAAAATTATCACATTCATTTGTTATTATATTTTATTATTATTTGTTATTAAAAAAAAAAAACAATGAATTAAATTAATGTTTTGAAAGTGATATATTGTTTTGATGTTACTGCAGATGATGTTTAATAAAAATATGATATTTACAAAAAAAAAAAATGAATTTTCTTATTATTGTACCCATTTCTGTTGTCACAAATAAGTAGCTCAATTATAAAGGTTCTGGTTTAATTGATGGTGAAGGTCAATGTTAGTATTGTAGTAAATGGTTTATTATATAGTAGAGTGTAGATCCAATTTTTTTTTTTTTGTGTGTGTAGTTATTATTTTTTAAATTTCTCATTCTTTTTTCTTCTCTGTGATTTTTTCCTTTTCTTCACAAAACTTTACCCTTTTTTTACAGAATTATTATTATTATTATTTTTACAATGTGTTAATGACGTTTACAGTAAGGAGCGACATACTTGCCTCAAGTATTATTATAACCCATGAATTAATGGTTGATCCATGTTTGACTGTTCATCTACGTGTGTGTGTCCATACACACACACACAATTAACACCATGTACCGTACCTTTACATGTCTTCCAACTCTTGGCTGATTTTTTTAGACACGCTGTTTTAAATTTCCCTCTCTAGGGAACACTTGTGATACGCGTGGGGGCAATTTGAACTATTATATGATAAGGATTGATGAGGCTGACTAAAGGTCAGAAACGATATAATGTATGACGTAAACAGAGATAACCACTCAGAATTCTTGCGCTCAGGTGACAACAAGACCTCAAACCTTTGTAAAGCAGTATTTGTAATATAGTAGTTTTGGCTGCCAATCGCGGCGCTATAGAATGTAAAAGCTTGAATCATGCTTGTCTACAAATTTAATTTATACAGGGAGTTGGAAGATATGTAAGGGACATTGAATTAACACACAATGTTTTTCCCAAGATGGGCATATTTACACAAACATATGTACTCTAGAGTGCAGAGTATTATGATAAATAATATCGTCTTACAAGAAATTTATTATATTTTTAAAAATTATGATGTGTTTTTTGGTTGGGTAAATTTTTTTATGGTATAGTAAAGTTTTTTTTACAGTCATAGTAGTGTATGATGTTTAGTTAACAGGATAAAGCATAAAATGTAAAATTCAATTTACATTCAATTGCGTTAAGTATCAATATTTTGTTCGATTTATATTTATTGGGTGATTGTTTTAGTATGGCGTATAAACTTTTTTCTTCATCGTATTTATTGACACTATTTTGGTATCATATATTGATTTTTTATAACGTAGATTGATACACTAGAAAATAGAATTTAAAATAGTTACATAAATATTCATTATTTTTGTAGTTTTTTTGTTGCTATTTTTATATTTATGAACTTGCAAAATTTTTAAAAAAATTTGCAATAGATAATTCCGTTCTCTCTGACACATAGTTTTAGTTTTTTTTTTTTTTTTTTTTTTTTTTTAAATATCTAGCATATTAAAGATGAGCCTCCGAGGATACACACATGGCGTTTGGACGAAATGAGAGCTTTTTATCACACTGCGTATCTTAAACACACATACAGGACTGACCTATCTTGCAGGTAAAAATTCGGACTGAGCATGCGAGAGAAAGGATCACAAAATGATAGGGACTCTATAGGGTGTATGCATTTATGTTAAAGTCGACGCCATGTTGGATAACTCAATAACATGGGTGGCATAGGAAAATAACTCATTTTGCCAGTTTAAAACCATTATGCAATATCTTTGAGAACATTGATGTTGTAAATATGTTGAATTAGTATCTCAAGTATGTCAGAAAAATAACAATAACAAATTAACCGATTTCCCAAAGAAAATTGATTTCAATAAAGTTTGTCCTATGCTGAGCAATGTAATTCACTACTCCAGTATGGCCTCCAAGTGCATTAAATATGACTTCATCCGCATACACCCTACAGGGATCTCCAGATCTCCAGTCGCTAGGAAAAAAAATTATACGTATCAATGCATCATGCTTTTTTTTTTTTTTTTTTTTTTTTTTTTTTTTTTAATTTACTCTCCGATTTATAACCTAATACTTCTGCTGGTAATACTTATGAAATGAAACCTTTTGTTTCTTCATTTTATTATTTTTAATGTGATTTATTATTATTGAAATGTGAGTGTATAAAACTATAAATTATAGAAATCTTATTCCGGGTTACGTTTCAGTTTTTTCTCTTTTTTTGCCATCATCGGTAATTCACCACAGCTTTTTTATTTTTATTATTTATAGGTGTAAAAACTTGTGTTAATTTATACGTTTTTCCTCCATAAATGTAAAAAATATAAAAATAGTAATTAAAAAAAAAAAAAAAAAAAAAAAATGCATGTCCTAAAACATGAAATTATAATAAAACAGAAAATATAATGGATGGCAGTACTCTTTGTTTAAAAATAATATGCACATTTTTTTTTTTTTTACTTCAAGGCGTAGAACACCTTGAACAAAAAAGTTGCGTAATATCCTAACAAACCTGAAAATTAACGTTGATTTGGCCGGAGTCATTGATTTCTAATTTATTTTCCATTCACAAAATGCCACTGCCGGTCACTGACGTCACAGCTCGCGTGGTCCACGTGCGTGTCAACCGGGTGAGCTGTGACGTCAGTGACCGGCAGTGGCATTTTGTGAATGGAAAATAAATTAAAAATCAATGACTCCGGCCAAATCAACGTTAAATTTCAGGTTTATTAGGATATTACGCAACTTTTTTGTTCAAGGTGTTCTACGCCTTTCAGAGTTTGTAAAGGCAAAAGCCCGGCATATTATTACTTTGTGTCAAACACTGGAAATGCTTTTTAGAGTATTACTTGATCCTTGATGGTTTAAGAAATAAGGAAGCATACTTATTGTATGATTGCAGGGCGGGTACTTAATTTTTATAGGTAAGTGTTCTTGTTTTGCACCAAGGATGAATCTTAAAATAAGGCAGACAGTACGCAAATAGCCAAAAAATGTGAGTTTAACAATCTGCATGGTAATCCGCTTATTTAAGTCTGTTTACTCCATAATAAATAAATTGCAAAAACAGCGTGTAGGTTTTTTTAAAATTTATTTTATTATTTATTTGTATCTTCAAAACTTAAGTCGGATGCATATAAAGTATGAACAATTTCAACTCCTTGAATTTTAAGGAAGATTTTAGTACTATTTCACTTTTACGACTTAGGTTTTAGAGCGATATATATATATATGACTTATTTAATATCTTAAAAATTCGGTCATTTTTTATAAAACAAAAAAGGACCGCGGCCAGATAGCGAAATCTCAATACAAATTAAACTTGATAAAATTGTTATTTCAATAGTTTTTATATTTATGAAATTGTAGCTTGAAAACTAAGATACGCGCCTATATGTTGTTTGTTTTGTAGATTTCGTTCAAGTATTTGAGCAATGGAGATTATCAGTTTAGCATGTATTGTGGGGAAGCTAAGGCTCCCCTAACTTAACATTACGCTTATAAGGAAAAACTGTTTGTTTTTATTTATTTATTTGTTGTTTTATTTTTTATTTTTTACGATTTTTGAGGAAACCGCCGATTTCGGAGAAATTTCATTGAGAAATACTAGAGATACTTTTACGTATATTTTAAAATGGAAATTTTTAAAGTATTTTTGAGGCTGATGTGATAACTTCCATTCGCTGTACTATACCAAATTAAAAATAATAATAAAAATAGTGTGCACTGCTTGCCTTCTTTAATAGAATGCCATGGTTGAACCTATAGGGTGGTTTCATTCATGTTAAATTCAATGCCATGGTTGAGCGATAAATAACATGGGCCAGTATGGAATAGTAATAATAAATAGCTAATTTTCCAAAGAAAATGTCCCAAAACTACGTTTGTCCTATGCTGAGCAATGTTATTCGAGCATCGAAATGCATTCAGAATGACGTCATGCACACACACCCTATACATTGCGAGGTCATAATGTTCAATCATTGTAGTAAAAAATGAAATTGTATTGGCTATAATGGCCATTCAATGCAATCAGATGGAGATTTCAGTTGACGCAAAACTCTATCTAAATACAATACATGTTATTCCCATAGGCCAATAGAATTTCATTTTTTATTGCAATGACCGTACTATACATGCAATTTATATGCAATTCAAAATAGGCTTTATTGCAATAAAACACATTACATAAATTACATATGTTTGGGTTTAAGTAATACAACTTTATAACCAAATCAGCCAAAGGGGAAAAGATATTTCGTTATATATATTTTATCATTTACTAATATTAATACATATATAGATATATAGTTATTACATGCAACTTATTATTAAATACTATATATAATGCAGTATAAAACATAAACAATCATATCTCTTTCTTTCTTTCTTTTTTTTTCTTTCTTTCTTTCTTTTTTTTTTTTGTAATGAAATATGATATTTTATTTTAAACTCTAAATTATAAAGGGGAGACGATTAGTTACACATACTTTGAGTGAAAAATAAATTCACCCCAATTTCTTACGTGCTAAAACACACATTACATTAAAATAAAAAACACACAATACAAATCTCCGTATTTTATCGCCTGCACTTTGTGTAGGTATGCAACCTGTTGATCATATATGTCGTCAAGGTTGCATAAATATATTCTCGCCAGGAGACATCAGTTCTCGGAAAAAAAAAAGTTTATAGAGATTAGGCACCTATGATATGAAATATATTAATTGTACGTCAAAACATTCGTGTTGATTAACTATACAGCTCGTTCTATAAACTACACACAAATATTAAGCCAGCTTTGAAAATGTTCCTTTGTTATAAATAGCTGTTATGTCGTCGTTACCTGTTTGCTACGTTTATACAAATGGTCAATCATTGCTATTTCTTCTTTCAGAAATTTGAACTTGATAATAATGAAAGAAACTCCCCCCCCCCCCAAAAAAAAATTACCAATCTCAATATGCGACTCACTTTTGTTGGTCAGCCAATCACTGTTATTGAGATTTACTTTACTTTACAGAACTAGCTTAAATATTCAAACTGGTAGTGGCTATATAGAATGTCATTCTATATAAGAATGGTGAGTACCAGTATTGATATATGGTCAATATGATATGCATCAATTATGCATGCTGTAAGGTGCAATTGCATTCATCTAAATGTCGATGCCATGTGAGAGCAGAGCTGGGTATGCGAAGTGACAAATCTTTACGCTTGAAAAATACTTAGCAATATTTTTTGAAAGCATTGTGATATGCTGTTATATATACGTACATCTTCTTCAGTCCACGACTTTTTTGAAAAATTATTTCATTGTCTTATATTTTAACCACGTTTTTGTGTGGCTCAGAATGAAAAAAAAAAAAAAAGTCTTTATCCAAAAGATTTTCTTACTTTGTTGATGTACTCTATATATCCACTCTAGAATGCTCAAAATAGCTTTTAAAAACGCGTAAATTCATTGAGGGAGTTTTTTTCTGGTCTATTTTTTAATTTTTATCTCAGTTTGTTCGATTTTTTTAAAAATTTTTTATTGAATTATCTGATGTTTACTGTATTGTATACTGGGACTGAAGAGGATAGGGTTGAATTAGATTTTAAAATATTTGCGTGGGCTTTTTTTTTTTTTTTTTTTTTTTTTTTTTTTTACTAAAAGAAAAAGGCCAAAAAAAAATCGGCGTTTGTCCTATTCTGAGCAATGTTATATATTGATCCAGTATGACGCCGAAGCGAATTCCCGAGCTTTTTTCACACTCTTGAGTCAGATTTCAGAAAATTTTATTTATTTATAAATTATAACATATAATATGTATCTTTTATAGTTTTTATTTAATATTAATTATAGACTGCGTATAAAAACATACAGCTATATTTATTCAAATGCAAAATAAATATCGTAAATTTTTTTATCCATTTTAATATGTACATTACGTGTCATGTTACATCAAAAAGTACGTTACATTTCATGTATACGTATAGCACTATATAACTACGACAGCTCTGCACTCTCTGCTCTGCGCTCTGCGTGTATAACTGTGTACTACTCACCAAGTATTAGGTTCGAGCCACTTGCTGCATGAGTGCGTATGTGAAGTGTGAGAGCACAACAAACAACATGTTGCACACGATGCAAGTTTTAATGCATTCGATGTGACGACGCACAGCATATTCGGAAGGTGCATGATTGATGTTATTGTACCGTCTAGCCTGCTAGAGTTTCCACGGTTTCTCTAGGCTATCATGGTGATGAGGCCGTGGTAGACTCGGTGTGTGCAGTTTCCAATGTACGGTGTACCTATCAATAAGACAATGTCTTGACGGGACTGTGGAAAAAGTGTAGCACAATAACACAATATGGCCACACAAGAAAAAAAAAAAAAAAAACTGCTTCTAGATCTGGTAAAGACTACTTTGTAGCAAAAATTTGATCGTATAGATAGGTTTAAAGTACTTATGGTAGAGTATAGATTGCTATATACACAATAGTCGATCCAAAAGTATTGTTAATATTTTGACCAACGATTTAAAATTGATTTTTTTTATTAATTTTTAGTGTTTATATAATAGTATGGAGGCTACTACTAAAATAAAGTCTATTGACTTTTCGTGAAAAAAAGCACCAGATTTGTTTTAGAAATTATAAAATTTTGTTTACACGGGTAATTAATTTTAAGTTACATGCACATAAAGAGCATAAATTATGTATTTTATGCTGCATTTAATATGTCAGCATAAATAATTCTTTAAAATAGAACAATGAAAATTTATTATATTGTACAAAATAATATATTTACATTATGCTATGTAAAATATTTATTATAATTTATAGTATACTGTAGATAGTGCACAATTGTGCTGAAAATGAGCTATAGCATAATTATTACGTTTTATTATTATTATTTTTTTTTATGTCTATACAGACTTTTTACTAAAAAATTGATATCTACTGTATATTGGCATATGGCCATAAAATGCAATCAGAAATCAGATGGAGATTTAAATTGACGCAAAACTCATTTAAAGATACATGACTGTTAATAATATAATTATATATATATAATTGATATATTAGATATAATTATATTATATATATATATATATATATATATATATATATATTATTATTATTTTTAGTAAAAATACTACGAGCATCGTTCTTTGTGATGCATATTATATTTACAACATATATTATACAATATTATATAATATTATTATTGACACGTTACACGTACAGTAGCTGTCCATGGACCACTTGCAATGAAATGTTTTTAATTGTTGCAAACGTGTAAGTTTAAACGATTTTTCCATAAGAAATGCACTGAGAATTTTTAAATTTATTTTAAAAAGTTCGTTCATTGCAAGTGGTTCATAGACAGGGATAAATAGGATTTTATGGAAATAAAACGTTTATAACACTTCCTATATTTTGAAAAATGTCAGATCCATAATATGAAACTGTCCATCAGTAGGTCGCGGCCACTCACGGGCAGTCGTGAGCTAACTGGCGATCTACTGGACTGGAAAAAGTAGCTATGTAACTATATGACAAAAATATGCCTCTTTTGTCGATTTTTTTTTTTTTTTTTTTTTTTTTGTTGCTTTTTCTTACTTTCACGGACCCCCTACCCACTCTACATTGCTCAAAATAGCTCTAAAAAACGCGACATTTTACTGGCTTTTTTCTGGCACAATTGTCATATTTTTATCTCCATTTTTTCTATTTTTTAAATGGTTTAAACATTTTTTGTCACTTTTTTTGATATACAACTCATTGTATATTGGGACTGAAGAGGAATAACTATGTTGTATAAATATAGTATAAATATTATGTACAGTATATAATTTTTTATGTCGTTCCAATTTAACATCATTTATGCTATAATGACGTATAAATACAGCATAAATTACGTAATTAATTCTTTCCGTGAAGGGGGTATAAACGTGTAACATATTATTACGAAAAGAAAGAAGCGTAAAATAATAATAATGATATAAAATAGAAGAAAACAATCTAATTTCATTACAAAAAATTGATTAAAAACTCCGTAAAGAAATTTATGTGTGTGTGTATAATATATATATAACATTATATATAATGAAAAATAAGCACCTTTCACGGCCACCGCGAGTGGCAAATGTCATGTGCTGTGAGCATTTCTTATCTTATTTGCCACTCGCGCGGTTCATGAAAATTGCTTTTTTTTTACCACTGATGTTGTTCGTAAACCCTGTTCTCCTGCACCAAAAATGACGATCGCCTATGGTTATTCAAATGAAATGCGCATTTTTTGGTGCAAGAGAACAGGGTTTACGAACAGCATTATTTAGACGCGCGTCCAGCGATATATAAAAAGAGCGCCTGTTCACACAACATTTGATAGTTTATTTCCAAAGTGTATCTCGAGAAGTAAAAATGGTTTTTTGCATTGAGCATTATATTATAAGAAGAAGAAGATTGGCATTGTTTCATCATTTTTTAACTCAACCAGAAAAAAGTTTGAAAAACAAGGTCTGAGATATTTTTACGTGTAAAGCCGTAAATCTTGAGCGCATACAAGGTCGTACTACTCGATTTATTTTAGGTTATTCAAGGTCCTCTAAGTGTGATAACAGTATTTTAAGAGTATAAAAATGCTAGTTGCAAAGTATCGCTGATGGTTTTTGGAAAAACATTGATATCAAATTCTTATCATCGTGTTTTTCAAATAAATATGACCTTAATGTTTTTTATGTATAAATAAATTAAATACTAAAGGCACTCTTTCTTGCGTGGTAGTTCTATTACTTAGGATTGTCCAAGGGGCGACTCCAGTTCATTTTTTCCCTGAGTTGTTTCTTTATATAACTCTTTTCCAGTTATGGCAAGAACCCTTCCATTGTAATCAATAACCACTTGTCTATATTTGTTAAATATGCATTTTTATATTATTTATTGACGAAGTAGTTTTTCTGATAAAGGTGTGAGATCACATCCAATGTATTGGTTTTTTCTCATCACCCGTTGGGTTACTTGTTGTTTTTGTCTTGTACACTCACATTTTAAACCTAATAAAGAACTATTATTAATAATATTAGCGGGCAGTATATTACACATACGGAAATAATAAATTACGTAATTTATGCTGAATTTATGTCATTACACACAGCATAAATTACAGCATAAATTACAGCATAAATTATATAGAACAATATAAATAATTATGCTCCAGATAGAACATAATAATTTTGCTACGTATATGACATAGTTATATTATATGAAGTGTTGCATAGATTGTGCCTGTATTGAACAAATAAGCTATAGCATTTAATTATTACGCGTATTTGTTATTTTTGTACCTGTTCTGGACCTCTTTACTTTTTATTATTAGTATTTGATTTAATAACTACACACTCGATGATGTGAGGGAGGGGGGGGGGGGGCTATTGCGTACACCAGGCTCATACTGAAGCCAAGATGTACGCAACCTGTCACTACCCAAAACATTGTGACTTTTTTTTTTTTTTTTACTAGAAGGTGAGTTGATGACTATTGTGGCACACCTACTCCGTTAGGGTCACGTCCTTTTCTGAGCGCGGTGTGACACTTAATCTCAGTGTAATAAAGTAATAAAGTAGTAGTAATAATGTAGTAAAGCCGGATGCCCATAGTTACCGAGGCAATTATTATTATTTATTATGAGTATGTGAATTATTATATATTGTCAATATATAAATACAGGTTGTATCAACGTGCGTATATAATGAAGAGCGAGAGAGATTGAATTTTTTTCTGAAAATTATATTTTAATATATGTTAAAAGTGCAAATTATTTCAACATTTCTTTTCATTTCGAATAGCTTACCATTAACGTTTCTATTACACATTTTTATTTGTATATGTTTTTATGTTTTAAAAACTTCTTTTGTTTTCCGTATTTAAATATATTGCGTCCTGTCAAGTAATCGTAAAAAACATGCTCATGAAAAGTAGCTATAGGTTTTCTCTTATATTTTTGAAAGGTCAGAAGTTTTATCTCTTGAACTCATGCATATAAGAAAGTGACCGACTACATGGTCTAGTGGTTCACGCATCCTACTTGCATTCAAAAGGTCGCGGGTTTGATCCCAGCCACCGACAAGGCTTTTACGAAAGCCTAGCGAGGGTAGGGAATTTATTGCTTGGAGATTCGGGAAAACAAAATCAACCTTTCCAACCAACCACGGTCTCCTCAGTCTGTTATGGTGAATGCCGGGATGTTTGTCAGGACGTAACCATTACTTGTTTCGTATAAAACCACACAAACACATAAACAAATGTTTTTTGAAGATTAGGGGTGTAAAAATGCAGTTGGGTAACTGTCAGGACCTCACTAAGGTTAATAAGTTTAGCATAAAGGGCTAAAATTCGACTACTAAGTTAACAACGTAATTTGGCGATTGAAAAGAAAGTCTTATTTCGCCATAAGAATGTGTGTCTTTCTCTCTGCCAACAACACTGGAAAATTCAATATGTGCGAGTAATAATTTTTTTCCTCATTATTACAGTTTATATATCAAGTATATATATATATATATATATATATATATATATATATATATATATATATTGCGCATAAGAAATATTTCTAGTGCAAAATCTACCGTGGTGGATGGGTCCTGAACTTATCTAAATCAAAAAAAGGTGACTATAAAAATCGGCGGAGAAAAATGCTTGAAGCCATAGACCACATAAAACAACATGTGCTTTTTAATGAATAAACACGAAATGGGATCTTCAAAACTGATGACAATTTTTACCAGAATGTTAATAATGTAGCCCCACGAGAGGGGCGACACCAGGGAACATTTTCCAGTGTGGGGACGGGGGAGGGGGCAGCCCGCTGCAGGCCAAATTTTTTTTAGGGGCACGCCCCTTTTTGGGAAAAACGCAAAAATAGTATACTTGAGAAAATAGTTTTAAAACTATTCTAGTTTGATTTTTTAATTTACTTTTATCGCATTTTTTTCCACCCTTATTTAACGACGTTGGAAAATAAGTGCAAATTTTTAACTGAAAACTTTTTTTTTAAAAAAGTATAAAATAATGCTCTCTCTCTCTCTCTCTATATATATATATATATATATATATATATATATATATATATATATATATATATATATATATATATATATATATATATATATATATATATATATATATATATATATATATATATATATATATATATATATATATATATATATATATGTGTGTGTGTGTGTGTGTGTATATATATTTGTATTTCATATTTTTGAAATTCCAAATCTATGTTTTAAATTTTATCTTATTACAGAGTAACCACAAGAATTTTTTAGGTTAATATACGATTAGCAAGTCGTTTATTTTAAATGACAAATAATCCACCTCAATTTAGTATAAAAATTAAGCTGATATAAAAATAAAAAGTTTTATCCATAGGGCCTGATTTTTATCATAAATATAAAGCAAATGAAATTGTCGCATAAAATTTTCAATTGAGACTGGCGTGATGAAAATCTATAAGTTTTTCACTACATCACCTACAGAATTTTAAAAACCTTATAAAATAATAAGACTTTTAAACAAAAATTGGTTCAAAATAATGCACATAAAATTATAAAAGCAAGAACATGAAACATTAGATTTAACGGAGCTCATCGCGGTTTAGCGCACGGGGAAAGCTAATTTAAGAGTCCCCCAGTCCCCTAATTTAACATTACGCTGATGAGGAAAAACACATCTTTTACGACTTTTTAAGAAACTAATCCACCGATTCCGGAGATATTAAACATTTTTTTGCACGTGTTTTTAGATACTGTATATCAAATGCCAAAGAATTTTTAACCCAATAGCCTTTAATCTGTGATCAATATAAGATTAAAAAAATAATAATAAGTAAATGAAAACGTAGAACTCCTCGAAATGTTCAAATTTATTTTATAGAGCTTGTTTCTTGCAAGTGGTCCATTATTGTTATTTTGCTAATTTTTCCTCACTAGTTTATGAGGGACGAATGCGCGGGGGGGCGAAGAAAGTAAAATAATTATAAGCAGGTACTATACTTAGTAGTGGTGTATTTTTATTGTTACCATTTTTATTGAAGTTCAGATTACTGTACCCAAAAATGAAATTCAAAAAATTGTATCTCAAAAACTATCATCACAATTGAACAGAGCGTCAAAAAGTGTTGGAAAATCTCCTTTGCTTATTCTATATTTGAAATCCGATTTTGACCCACTTTGAATTTTTTTACACGGGTTAAAGAAAATACTAAATATTAATTTTTAATGAAAAATAGCTTTCAAATGTTTTCCAGAACGCATTTGCCGAGAAAAAAATTACAAATTGACCCATTTTAATTTTAATATATGCAATATCTTTAAAAATAATTTTTTTCTTTGTAAAAATATCCTTAAAATTGTTTTAATTAAATCTCAAATTCATTAAAAGAATAGATATGCAGATTACGCTGATATTTTGTTGAGAAGTTGATCAATTTAATTTTGCACAAGGTGGAGTTTAGATAATTAATATTCTTTGGTTCATTTAAGCTAAAAAATGTCATAATTGAGTGTTACGACAAAAATACTACCCTAAACTAAGGCCTTAAAAAATAAAATGAATGTATTATAGTTTAAAAAAAATGCGCTGTATACCTGCGATTTTTTATTTCATTTTTTGGAGATGTTTTTTTTTTTTTTTTTTTTTTTTTTTTCTTTTCTTATCTTTTTTTTTTTTTGCTTTCTCTTTATTTTTCCTCTTTTTTTCCGCCCACGTTTACCGTTTGCGGAGGGAAGGGCGATCCCCCCCCCCCCTGGATCTGCTCTTGAAAATTATGCAACATTAGTTTTAGTTGTAAAATTAAATTAAATATGTGTTTTTAATTAAATATAAATTTTCTCTTACAATTTTACAATCATAGCAAAATAATAATAGTAAAATAAGGGAAAACAGCTACTGCGAGATTTGACTAAAAAATTGTAAAGAAAAGTACATCTGAAATTTTGCACAGTGATACATTTGGATAGGTTGTCTTCTAACATGACGTACTACATTTTATTTTAGTATTGAAAATTAACTATGCTGTACAGCTCTGGCCAAAAGTTTCCGAACGTGGCAGCGGCGGTCGCTGTGTTTTCTCATAAAGATAACATAGCGTGGTTGCGGGTTGCCTATGCAAATCGTTCGGGAACTTTTGGCCAGAGCTGTACATCAAAAGTCTGTACTTTACATGCAGAGGTTTAATTACGCAGTGTGATGTGAGAGTGTCAAATGTTCAGTTGTCTAAATTTGTTTGCTTGTTTTTGCTTACAGATGAGGAGAAGTCCGTAGTGGACCCTGCTGTGAGTTGTGCAGATAAGCAGACCACCAAGATTAAACAGCTGCCGATTGTGAACGCCACACTACAAGATCGTAAGTGTTGCCTGCCCTCCTTATTCAACTTCAAGTTGTCCCTTTCACACACAACACATTTAAATTGAATTATTTTCTGTCAATATACATATTACTTAAATTTGATTTTGATTACGTTTTTTTTTTTTTTTTTTTTTTTTTTTTTTTTTTTTTTTTTTGCATGAGCTAAACTTTTTCTTCTAATCAAATGGTGAATTATCCATCAATTATGTGCATGAACGGATAAAAAAATTACTACATACATAACTTATGCTGCAGTATAGTAAAGGAATGTGGTTATTTTGAAACTTTATTAATTGTATGTGTATAGTATATCACATAAATTATTAAAGAAATTTTGCTTAAATTGATCATAATTATTGTACGTAATTTTTTTTATCTATAGCATGAAATGGTTTTAAACAATATATAGGGTGTATGTGCATGATGTCATACTGAATTTACTGTGACGCCATACTGGAGCATTAAATAACATTGCTTAGAATAAGACAAAGTTGATTTTTGGCTTGAAAATTAGTTTTTTTTTTTTTTTTTTTTTTTTTTTTTTTGAATACTTGAAAACATTCTTTTAACAGTATCATATTGCTCTCAAAAATATTGCTAAAGTGTTTTTAAACTATAGCAAACTATGTCATTTTACAATGCCAGCTCATGCTCATATTATTTATTGTAGTGCTCAAATTTGGCGTCAACTTTTATATGTTCGCAACCACCATATATATTTTTAAAAAACATGTTTATATATTTTTTGTTATGTGTAGAAATTTGTGATTATATACTTATTTATTTATTTTGGTAGATAATATTTTTGCATTATAATTATTTTACTATTGAATTGTCAACCGTTCTTTATCTATTGAAATTGCATGTTTTTGCGGTGTTGTTAATTGTTATTTTTGTTGTTTTTAATTTGACGTAATTTTAATTTACAAGTTAAAGTCTGCATTTTTTTTTTATTGACTATCGGACGGTTCAAAATAAAAATATTTTGATACTGGCATATATGGAGTCGATACCGAAATTTTCGATACCGATACGATACCGATATTTTTAAATTTTCCCGATACCGATACCGATACGATACTGCTCAAAAAAATTTGCTCCGATACGATACCGATACGATACCGATATTTTCCGATACTTTTTCGATATTTTTGCTATATCTCATACTTGCACTACAAACTACATATTGCACTACAAATTTCATTTTTTTTTCCACCTTTGAGACATAAAAATTGGTATCATAAAATCCATGCATATTTTTGCCACATTTATTATTTATTTATTTATTTATTTATTTATTTATTTATTTATTCATTTATATTTACTTATTTACTCACTTATTTATTTATTTTATTCTAATGTTCGTTTGTTAAACTAAAATGACTAAAAAAATTACAGTAGATTTAAAAAATATATATACTGTATTTCATTCGTTTAATGAAATTATACGATTAGAATATCCTCTACTGTTTCCAAGCACTTTTGTTAATTATTTACAAATTAGCAATCTCTTTATTTCGTATAGAAGTAATTTTCAAATATTTAATAAATTTAATTTTTTTTTCATGGTATTTTTTTAATTTGCTAAAGTAAACAGGTATCATTATAGCTTTCGTATTTATTTTATTGGCTCAAATCATCCCCGCTAAACCAAAGGGGTTAAAGTCCAAAATTCCCCTCTGGTCGTAAAAATCCTTTGATTTTGTAAACTTTTTAAAAATTTAACCTTGTAAAAAATTTGTACAAAGACATTAACGGAAGTATGCTACATCTTTTGTAATTTGTAATGCATTGAATTTATATACAATTGCAGTGATTTAAAATGTCAATCATTGACTATATTTTATTGTGATTTCTACCGGCGCTTTAGTCATTAGGAGAGATCATAGATAGAGTACTGTACGACCACACGACGGATTTCTCAGAAACTTGGCGACAGTCGATCGCTCATTTTTTTTTTTTTTTTTTTTTTTTTCATAAAAAGAAGAAAAAGTTTTAACACCGTTTTCTTTATTTTTATTGTATGTAAAATTTAAAAAAATACTTTTTACCTGGTGGCTTTATATATAATAATATATATATAATATATAATATATAGTATAAAATAAAAATACTGTGCACGGCGCCCTACCCTGTTGTTATAGCACAATGAAAAATAAAGGAGTGAATTTTATTGTCCAAGTACGAAAGATAGATAATCAGTGGAATGTACTCGTTGCTTCCTTTTTTTTTTTTTTTTTGTATTTTACTATTTTTACTTTTATTTTATGAGAGAGAGCAAAAGTCTCAAAGTATCGAAAAAAAGTATCGAAATTCGACGATATTTTGCTGATATCGGTGACCGATATCGATATTCGATACTGAGTTTAAAAAAGGCCCCGATACGATACCGATACGATAAAAGTATCGGTATAGTATCGAATATCGTATCGCAGTCGATACCGATACTCCATGACTGTGGCATAATATATAAGTGCGTCGCTTTAGACAATCATATCGTAGGCAGTGTAGCAATTAAACTAGAACCCCTAATTTTATACCCATTCTTGGACTTGATACCCAAAATTTCTCTAACGATACTATAGTCTCACATTATATCGATATTGCCCACGATTACGATAGTTTTTCGATAACGATAACTCAAGGTCCATATATATATAAGAGGTTAGATGCTTCGGGAAAAGTTTTGGCCAAGGTTACGCAGCTTAAAGAAATTCACCAAAGACGTCATATCACCACTTGCATCTTGGTTCACCTTATCAGTGACGTAATTGGTGAACGGCATCGTATTGGCTTAGAACTAAGTAAAATCTATCGCAAAATGAAATCTAATTGCGCCAGCTTTGTGCTGCGCTCAACCTCTTTATTATAAAATGTTTTAAATCTTACTTCATGATTGCATATCCTGCCTCATTTATTATTATATATATTCTATATATTGCCTTTTTTTTTCTTTCGTATATTTAGTGTACTATTTTTGTGATTTTTTCTTTCTTTTTAAACATAAGTATCGTTATCGATGCGACGATACTATCGTCAATGTTTTGTTAAGTCGTAACAATAACGATACGTTTATAAAACGATTAATCTATAACGCATCTACATAACCAAATATCATTAATACGATAATCGAAACCTAAACTATACTAAGACTACCTTGTAGTATTACTAGCACGCGTTTTTTTTTATTATTATTTTTTTTAATAGCCCATAATAGATGTGATGGGATAAGAAAACAAAACAATAGAAGTTTTGGCAATTTCTTGTGAGTTATATATGATATTGCCGAACTATTTACAAGTTTGTGACAAAACTGTAATATACTGTATACTGCTAAGGTGAGAAATAAAAAATGAGAAATATTTGACACACACACAGTTACGTGTTTTAAGACAGTGAAAGATTGAAAGAATATCTCAACACCAACATAATAAGCAGAAATTTTTATGTTTCAAAAAAAAAAAAAAAAAAAAAAAATGCTAGCTGCAATGTGTCAATATATTGTAATAATAATTGCATTGATCATAAATCAATAGAATAATACTATATACAATATTCAGATAATATTATTTATTTCAAATAAGTATACAGTAAGAATATACACAGAAATCATAGGTTAGCATTTGTTATTATTTTCTTGTGTTTTTTTTACCATTTATTAGTGGTTGGATTTTTCTTCAAACTTGTTATGTTTTCATTCATTATAATTTATTACTTATTATTGAGCAACTATTATTATTTAAATTATTATAGTACCATTTTAAATAAATTATTAATAATAATTATTGTGCTATTATCCAAAAGATAGAGTGTATGCACATGACGTAAAAATTAATTCACTTGGCCGCCATACTGGAGAAATGAAAAACATTGCTCAGCATAGGGCAAACTTCATTGTTTTGGCTATTTTTCTTTGCGAAAACAGCTAATTTTTTGTTAGTATTATTTTTCTCATATACTTGAGATATACTAATTCAACCTATTAATAACATCAATGCCTTCAAAAACATTACTTATAGTATTTTTAAACTGGCAAATTGAGTTATATTTCTATGCAACCCATGTTATTGAGTGATCCAATATGACGTCGACTTTAACATGAATGTATAAATAAATAATAACTAAATAAGTTTGTTGATCAAAGGATTACATGCAAGTATTATAGCTCTTGTCACAGAAAAAAAAATCTATGTGGGCATTTAAATGAACTTATGCGTCAATTTGTCTTTGTCTTTTTTTTTTTTTTTTTTTTTTTTTTGTTTTTTTTGTTAAATTTTTTAGTAATGTAAACCATTGTTCATTACCAAAATAAGAAGAGACTAAGGACAGATTATTACAACCGTATGACCCCCCTTTTCTAGGATTCTTATCAAGATACAGAAATAAAATTAAACATACGTATTAACTTCAAAATTACAGTGCTCACCTGTATATTTTTGATGATTGTTTGTGGAAAAAGTGTTAAAAGGGGGGAGGGGGGGGGGAGATCCGGTTGTAAAAATCTGTGTAGTTATTTTGGCTAGGGTATATTATTTATGTAATTTTCATTAATTTTATTTTTATTAATTGCATTTAATTAATACAAAATTAGACAGGTAATTATTTGATAGATAGATTAATATGCAAGAAAAATAAACATGTTTTTGCAGACACAAACCTGATAAAGATTAAAAAAAAAATAATAACAATAAAAAATTAATGCAATTAAGTTATTGATATTATCCTTTTTTATGCCAGCATGTCATATTGTATCATATTAATTTGCCTTTCTTAATATACTGTATGTAAAAGATATAATATATAAAATCTAATTATGCAGACTTGGTCACTTAATGATTTTTTTATAACTTCGTTACGTTATACACTCACTACTCCGAGAAAAAGTTACGTTACTCGTTACAGTTTTTGAAAAGTAACGACACTACGTTACTCACTACTCTTAAAAGTAGTGAAGTTACTCATTAGGTAATTCAAATATTTAAAAAAAAAATGTAATGAAAATCGAGCTTTTTTCTTCATAGGCTCGAAAGCTTGTTTTCAAACTTCGGCTCAAATATCGAGCTATCCAAGCTTTGGCTCGTTTGTCGAGTTTAAGCTCGATATCAAGCAAAACCCGGGTTTCAAGTCAAACCGCGCTATAAATTTTCAGCCCGGGCTAAAAAAAAATCAAGTTTTTACTAGCTCTAATAGGAACTAATGAAGTAAAATAATAAGTCAAAGAATTATTGTTTACTTATACGATAGTAAATATTATTTATTTTTATAAAATTGTTTCAATATTAATATAATATTAATACAAAAGAATATAATATGCTAATTCTATAACTATTATCTTTTGTGTGAGCCTGACGTGATCCTCGTGAGTAGAAGGAAGGGGCACTTGGGCTGAAGTGCCTACCCCGCTAAGGTTCTCGTACACCCTACAATGGGTGATATTTGATAGTACCTCTGCAGGTAGCAAAGCTATCGATCGAACGCAGATCGCACGGCTAAAAGGCAATCTCACAATACGAGTGCGGTTCTCGCGGCTTATGCTTGGCGGCTAGCTCTCGCGTGACTCGCCGGTATATTACGCTGTACGCGCTATATGTTGACTGACATTTTCTGAATGGATCAACATGCGTACACACGCAAAAAAAAAAAAAAAAAAAAAATTAAAAACTGGCCTGTAAATAAAATGAGTTCTATCCTTTAGCCTTATTATACTATATTTCAAAGTTTTTTTCTTCTATATACACACCTGACACAAAAATATTAATAAAAAAACTTTTATGTATTGCTCGATTGCTCGCACTCGTATGTGAGATTGCCTACGCGCGAGCTGCGTTCGAACGTTAGCTTTGCTACCTACAGAGGTACTATCAAATATCACCCATAGTAGGGTGTTCGAGAACCGTAGCGGGGTAGGCACTTCAGCCCAAGTGCCCCTTCCTTCTACTCTCGTGTCACGATATACACAATAATATAACACATGATTGATACGTGCGTGCACCTTGCAGCACTATAACAGAGATGTGTGACCTCCCTAAGTATAAGCTAACTGACTTAACTACCCGTTGCTCCCTATGCTTATAATATACTGTGATGTACCTTCTGGAGCAATTTTACATACAGGTTAGAGGTGAATTGATTGTCCGAGATTTATCTCGTAAAAGATCAATGCGGGATGCGCCCTGCGATATTATCTTATTTAGGCAGATGTGTTGTAAATCGTAAAATTTACACAAAACAACAACGTTATAAAAAGGATATTGGCGAAGTGCGAATATGAAATAATATTAATTATTTATTAAAGTTATGCAACACGAGTTTAAGTTGCAAACTTAAATTAAATATGTGTTTTTAATTAAATATAAATTTTCTCTTACAATTTTACAATCATAGCAAAATAATAATAGTAAAATAAGGAAAAACATCTACTGCGTGATTTGACTAAAAAAATGGAAAGGAAAAAACATCTGAAATTTTGCACAGTGATACATTTGGATAGGTTGTCTTCTAACATGACGTACTACATTTTATTTTAGTATTGAAAATTAACTAAGCTGTGTACCCAGCTCTGGCCAAAAGTTCCCGAACGTGGCAGCGGCGGTCGCTGTGTTTTCTCATAAAGATAACATAGCGTGGTTGCAGGTTGCCTATGCAAATCGTTCGGGAACTTTTGGCCAGAGCTGTACATCAAAAGTCTGTACTTTACATGCAGAGGTTTAATTACGCAGTGTGATGTGAGAGTGTCAAATGTTCAGTTGTCTAAATTTGTTTGCTTGTTTTTGCTTACAGATGAGGAGAAGTCCGTAGTGGACCCTGCTGTGAGTTGTGCAGATAAGCAGACCACCAAGATTAAACAGCTGCCGATTGTGAACGCCACACTACAAGATCGTAAGTGTTGCCTGCCCTCCTTATTCAACTTCAAGTTGTCCCTTTCACACACAACACATTTAAATTGAATTATTTTCTGTCAATATACATATTACTTAAATTTGATTTTGATTACGTTTTTTTTTTTTTTTTTTTTTTTTTTTTTTTTTTTTTTTGCATGAGCTAAACTTTTTCTTCTAATCAAATGGTGAATTATCCATCAATTATGTGCATGCACGGATAAAAAAATTATTACATACATAACTTATGCTGCCGTATAGTAAAGGAATGTGGTTATTTTGAAACTTTATTAATTGTGTGTGTATAGTATCACATAAATTATTAAAGAAATTTTGCTTAAATTGATCATAATTATTGTACGTAATTTTTTTTATCTATAGCATGAAATGGTTTTAAACAATATATAGGGTGTATGTGCAGGACGTCATACTGAATTTACTGTGACGCCATACTGGAGCATTAAATAACATTGCTTAGAATAAGACAAAGTTGATTTTTGGCTTGAAAATTAGTTTTTTTTTTTTTTTTTTTTTTTTTGAATACTTGAAAACATTCTGTTAACAGTATCATATTGCTCTCAAAAATATTGCTAAAGTGTTTTTAAACTATAGCAAACTATGTCATTTTACAATACCAGCTCATGCTCATATTATTTATTGTAGTGCTCAAATTTGGCGTCAACTTTTATATGTTTGCAACCACCATATATTTTTAGAAAGCATGTTATTATATTTTTTGTTATGTGTAGAAATTTGTGATTATATACTTATTTATTTATTTTGGTAGATAATATTTTTTCATTATAATTTTACTATTGTATTGTCAACCATTCTTTATCTATTGAAATTGCATGTTTTTGCGGTGTTGTTAATTGTTATTTTTGTTGTTTTTAATTTGACGAAGTTTTTATTTACAAGTTAAAGTCTGCATTTTTTTTTTATTGACTATCGGACGGTTCAAAATAAAAATATTTTGATACTGGCATAATATATAAGTGCGTCGCTTTAGACAATCATATCGTAGGCAGTGTAGCAATTAAACTAGAACCCCTAATTTTATACCCATTCTTGGACTTGATACCCAAAATTTCTCTAACGATACTATAGTCTCACATTATATCGATATTGCCCACGATTACGATAGTTTTTCGATAACGATAACTCAAGGTCCATATATATATAAGAGGTTAGATGCTTCGGGAAAAGTTTTGGCCAAGGTTACGCAGCTTAAAGAAATTCACCAAAGACGTCATATCACCACTTGCATCTTGGTTCACCTTATCAGTGACGTAATTGGTGAACGGCATCGTATTGGCTTAGAACCAAAAGTACAATCTATCGCAAAATGAAATCTAATAGCGCCAGCTTTGTGCTGCGCTCAACCTCTTTATTATAAAATGTTTTAAATCTTACTTCATGATTGCATATCCTGCCTCATTTATTATTATATATATATATATATATATATATATATATATATATATATATATATGTATTGCCTTTTTTTTTTCTTTCGTATATTTAGTGTACTATTTTTGTGATTTTTTTCTTTCTTTTTAAACATAAGTATCGTTATCGATGCGACGATGATAATATCGTCAATTTTTTGTCAAGTCGTAACAATAACGATACGTTTATAAAACTATTAATCTATAACGCATCGACATAACCAAATATCATTAATACGATAATCGAAACCTAAACTATACTAAGAATACCTTGTAGTATTACTAACGCGTTTGTTTGTTTGTTTTTTTTTTTTTTAATAGCCCATAATAGATGTGATGGGATAAGAAAACAAAACAATAGAAGTTTTGGCAATTTCTTGTGAGTTATATATGATATTGCCGCACTATTTACAAGTTTGTGACAAAACTATAATATATTGATATTGCTAAGGTTAGAAATAAAAAATGAGAAATACTTGCACACACACAGTTACGTGTTTTAAGACAATGAAAGATTGAAAGAATATCTCAACACCAACATAATTAGCAGAAATTTTTATGTTTCCAAAAAAAAAATAATAATAATAATAATAAAAAATACTTTGCTATAGCTGCAATGTGTCAATATATTGTTATAATAATTGCATTGATCATAAATCAATAGAATACTACAATATTCAGATAATATTATTTATTTCAAATAAGTATACAGTAAGAATATACACAGAATTCATAGGTTAGCATTTTTTATTATATTTTCTTGTGTTTTTACCATTTATTAGTGGTTGGATTTTTCTTGAAACTTGTTATGTTTTCATTCATTATAATTTATTACTTATTATTGAGCAACTATTATTATTTAAATTATTATAGTACCATTTTAAATATATTATTATTAATAATTATTGTGCTATGGTAGAGACTCAGTTGTTGGCAGGTCTCAATTGTTGGCAGATGGGTTAATGAAAACTTAAAAAACTTAATATCTCCTTAACCAATAAAGCTAGAGATTTAAAACTTGAAAATTTGGATACCCAGGGTATAGGATTGGACTCGATGGTGGCATCAAAAATACTCTCAAGTCAATATTTCTCTAAGTGCCAACAACTGAAAATCGACCATTTCCATTTAAATAACATGTAAAAAGCCGTTAGCATGCCAACAACTGAGTCTCTACCATGTTATCCAAAAGCTATAGGGTGTATGCACATGACGTAAAAATTAATTCACTTGGCCGCCATACTGGAGAAATAAATAACATTGCTACGCATAGGACAAACTTCATTGTTTTTGCTATTTTTCTATATAATAATAGAAATAAATAATATAATAAAATAATATCGAGGGCTACGCGGCATTTCAGTACTATAGTGCAATCTCCGCCGATGCATTTTTGGCCATGTGCATTCTCCGCGCTCACCTTTTTTGAAACATCTTTTATACGCTTAGCCTGTACAGATATGCCATTAGTAGGCGTGGAGTAGATTGCACATTTGCCAAAATTGCACCCGCGAAGATTGCACAAGTACCGAAATGCCGCGTAGCCCTTGATATGCACTGATATTGATGCTCCTCCTGAATAAAACTGACCAAAGCGTTAATCTCTCCAAATGATAAATATATGGGGAAACTTTAACGCAAGCGGTCACATTTATTTGGGAGGAGTGGTATACTAAAACCTAGCTGGCTTTATCTTATACTTTCATCTGTATTATTATATCATTTACTTGAGTGTTGAGTGATCAAGCTTAACATTATATATTGATGTGGTTACTTGGTGTAGTTATAAATAATGACAGCACAACTTCCTTGGATATGATATACTCAGCTGGCTTGGTGTCTAGTAGTTGTGTGCATATTTATAACTACCTGCCTATTTATTCTATAGGAACAGGTCATATACTTTACTAAATACTGAATTAAACAGTGTTTTTCCCCTTTTAGATTATACTTTATTTTCTCATGTGCCGTATAGTCTCAAATATAATATAAGAATTTTACATAAATGGTATAAACCGAATTGCTTTGTTTCTTAATTGCAGAGTAATTATCAGTATTACAAACGTGAAGTTGCTCGCCTTGCGCCCGTATGCACTGCAGAAGTGTTCAATTCTCGCCACGCGCGTGTACGCACGGGTAAGGCTTATTACTGCCTGGTGCAATTGCGCACAAGAGGTACCGATTCTCTAGATCAACCTACATTAATCTCAGTGGTTACACCGCAAGTGCACTCTCAGACACTGGGCTGCCTTTGGTAGGAAGCCGCTCTCTGTCAGATAAGACAAGCCACCGTTGCCGGTGGCTGGGAGAGTGAAGTTTAGTTCGTTTTACCGAGTTCTCTACACCTCGTTTTTTCCCTCAGCAGAGGAGAATATTCCTAAGCGCAAGCGCGCCATCTACTTTGGAGATGGAGGGAATAATACTTACTTTTCTCCTCTTTCGCTGCAATACTGAACACCTTCTGAGCAATGCGAAGTATGCAAATAACAAAGCAAACAAATATTTTCTTACCAAATAACTGTTGAGTACAAATAAAATAATATACATATTCTGCCCAAAACCCAAATTCAATATTAAAATGATTATGAATGCTAAAATAAATATATAAAAACTTTACCTTCAAACCATAGTAAAACACTATCTCAGTCGTAACTATTACGTAATATATAAATCGCAATCTACATACGCAAATCCGTTCATTATAATACCTAACTTTGCTGCATACGCCGTAGTGGGTTAATTAATGAAGTACGGTATATTAACGTAGCGTGCAAAATGATAAAGTATCATTTTGCGATGTTATTTTACTTGAAACTTCATATTTGCGAAGTTTGACCAAACACATGTAAAAACAATATTGTTTTTATAGCTCCTGTAAGTTTACTGTATTCTTAACAGTCAATATATATAAAACCGTCAACTTCAAACCAACCCTAAATAAATGCTTAGCAAAGCGGTGCATTTCATAGTGTTTTGGAAATCATGACTGAATAAACAATAAAAATTATGTTGCATGCCTTTTTCTTCTTCTTCTTCTTCTTCTTCTTCTTCTTCTTCTTCTTCTTCTTCTTCTTCTTCTTCTTCTTCTTCTTCTTCAAAATTATAAAAATAGTAATAAGATTTTTAGTGATATTTAATTTGAAGTTATATATGTCTACTAAAGTCTCTCTGATGAGATTTATCAATGGTGTATGAAATCAATTATTATTATTATTATTATTATTTTAATCGTGTAAAAAAAGCATTATTATAGTTTTCTCTGCAGAGTAGAATTTTAATAGCTGCATAAAAAGTTTATAATTTGTTCTAATTTATCAACTTAGAAATACATGTTCTGTTCTATAGAGCACATCTTTCAGATTTGTAATTAAGATGTCAAATTTACACTTCAGGAAAATAAGGGGAAAAACATAAGCATTTTAATATCACAAAACACTTTTAGTTTAAACATTAGTTGGGCTCAAAACTCAATCGTAGCTCCATAGAAGTGTTCAAAAAATTTCACAGAAAATCCGCACAATATTTGCATACTAACTTTGGTCTGTTTCTGTTGTCAGAAATAGAAATATTAAAATGCAAGTTAATACTTTACAGTATTTACATACTCTCTTGTGATGGTGCTACGTACATTGTGGCAAAAATTGTCATCAGTTTTGTGTGGATCCCATTTTTTGTTTAATGCATTAAAAAAAGAATTATTATTAGGGCTATTATTATTATTTTCATATGTGTTATCTATGCATTGCTTTGAGTTGTGCAAAATGTGTTTTAAAACAAAGTTATTCCGCTGTATGCAACTAAAAATAGTCTATCAATTATTCCCATATGGATCCATGTTTCGATCCCATGGATATTTAGTGTTTCCCCACATGGATTTCATTTCTATTCATAGGAAACTGAATGTTTTTTCACATGGATAGTATGATATATCCATGGGGAATATATTGAATTCCCCATGGATACTGCAGTTTTGCTTGGGAATTGTTGTGGGAAGTCTACTGCGGCTTTACTATATCTTGTAAAATTTAGTAACTTTGTTGTACAACATAGCTACAACACAGTTTTTTTTATGGTTAAATGTGAGTTAAAGCCATAGACCACATAAAAAAACATGTGCTTTTTAATGAATAAACACAAAATGGGATCTTCAAAACCGATGTCAATTTTTACCAGAATGTTAATGTAGCCCCACAAGAGAGTGTGAAAAAACTGTAAACTATGCAATTTGTGTGAAAATTCATGTTTATGACATCAGAAATATGCAAAAATTAGTATTAACATGTTGTGCGGGTTGCATAAATCGAATTTTCTGATCACTGCTACGGGGCTACTGTTGGGTTTTGAGACAAATTAATGTTATTTACGTAAATCCCATCAAGTGTTTTGTGATATAAATGCTTATGTTTTTCTTTGTGGTCTATTCCTTTAATCTTATTTTATTTAAATTATACATTGATTTTTATTCCATTGATAAATCTCATCAATATTTGAGAATTGACAGAAAGCTGTATATGTACCAATTAAAAAAAAAGTGATAAGTATTAAAAATATATTTTTATATTGCATGTATACAATATTGGTGATAGTAGATTAGAGAAATATATTAAACATTATACAATATACTACTTTCAAAATTATCACATTCATTTGTTATTATATTTTATTATTATTTGTTATTAAAAAAAAAAAACAATGAATTAAATTAATGTTTTGAAAGTGATATATTGTTTTGATGTTACTGCAGATGATGTTTAATAAAAATATGATATTTACAAAAAAAAATGAATTTTCTTATTATTGTACCCATTTCTGTTGTCACAAATAAGTAGCTCAATTATAAAGGTTCTGGTTTAATTGATGGTGAAGGTCAATGTTAGTATTGTGGTAAATGGTTTATTATATAGTAGAGTGTAGATCCAATTTTTTTTTTTTTTTTTTGTGTGTAGTTATTATTTTTTAAATTTCTCATTCTTTTTTCTTCTCTGTGATTTTTTCCTTTTCTTCACAAAACTTTACCCTTTTTTTACAGAATTATTATTATTATTATTTTTACAATGTGTTAATGACGTTTACAGTAAGGAGCGACATACTTGCCTCAAGTATTATTATAACCCATGAATTAATGGTTGATCCATGTTTGACTGTTCATCTACGTGTGTGTGTCCATACACACACACACAATTAACACCATGTACCGTACCTTTACATGTCTTCCAACTCTTGGCTGATTTTTTTAGACACGCTGTTTTAAATTTCTCTCTCTAGGGAACACTTGTGATACGCGTGGGGGCAATTTGAACTATTATATGATAAGGATTGATGAGGCTGACTAAAGGTCAGAAATGATATAATGTATGACGTAAACAGAGATAACCACTCAGAATTCTTGCGCTCAGGTGACAACAAGACCTCAAACCTTTGTAAAGCAGTATTTGTAATATAGTAGTTTTGGCTGCCAATCGCGGCGCTATAGAATGTAAAAGCTTGAATCATGCTTGTCTACAAATTTAATTTATACAGGGAGTTGGAAGATATGTAAGGGACATTGAATTAACACACAATGTTTTTCCCAAGATGGGCATATTTACACAAACATATGTACTCTAGAGTGCAGAGTATTATGATAAATAATATCGTCTTACAAGAAATTTATTATATTTTTAAAAATTATGATGTGTTTTTTGGTTGGGTAATTTTTTTTATGGTATAGTAAAGTTTTTTTTGCAGTCATAGTAGTGTATGATGTTTAGTTAACAGGATAAAGCATAAAATGTAAAATTCAATTTACATTCAATTGCGTTAAGTATCAATATTTTGTTCGATTTATATTTATTGGGTGATTGTTTTAGTATGGCGTATAAACTTTTTTCTTCATCGTATTTATTGACACTATTTTGGTATCATATATTGATTTTTTATAACGTAGATTGATACACTAGAAAATAGAATTTAAAATAGTTACATAAATATTCATTATTTTTGTAGTTTTTTTGTTGCTATTTTTATATTTATGAACTTGCAAAAATTTTAAAAAAATTTACAATAGATAATTCCGTTCTCTCTGACACATAGTGTTTAGTTTTTTTTTTTTTTAAATATCTAGCATATTAAAGATGAGCCTCCGAGGATACACACATGGCGTTTGGACGAAATGAGAGCTTATCACACTGCGTATCTTAAACACACATACAGGACTGACCTATCTTGCAGGTAAAAATTCGGACTGAGCATGCGAGAGAAAGGATCACAAAATGATAGGGACTCTATAGGGTGTATGCATTTAGTCGACGCCATGTTGGATAACTCAATAACATGGGTGGCATAGGAAAATAACTCATTTTGCCAGTTTAAAACCATTATGCAATATCTTTGAGAACATTGATGTTGTAAATATGTTGAATTAGTATCTCAAGTATGTCAGAAAAATAACAATAACAAATTAACCGATTTCCCAAAGAAAATTGATTTCAATAAAGTTTGTCCTATGCTGAGCAATGTAATCCACTACTCCAGTATGGCCTCCAAGTGCATTAAATATGACTTCATCCGCATACACCCTACAGGGATCTCCAGATCTCCAGTCGCTAGGAAAAAAAATTATACGTATCAATGCATCATGCTTTTTTTTTTTTTTTTTTTTTTTTTTTTTTTAATTTACTCTCCGATTTATAACCTAATACTTCTGCTGGTAATACTTATGAAATGAAACCTTTTGTTTCTTCTTTTTATTATTTTTAATGTGATTTATTATTATTGAAATGTGAGTGTATAAAACTATAAATTATAGAAATCTTATTCCGGGTTACGTTTCAGTTTTTTCTCTTTTTTTGCCATCATCGGTAATTCACCACAGCTTTTTTATTTTTATTATTTATAGGTGTAAAAACTTGTGTTAATTTATACGTTTTTCCTCCATAAATGTAAAAAATATAAAAATAGTAATTAAAAAAAAAAAAAAAAAAAAAATGCATGTCCTAAAACATGAAATTATAATAAAACAGAAAATATAATGGATGGCAGTACTCTTTGTTTAAAAATAATATGCACTTTTTTTTTTTTTTTTTTTTTACTTCAGAGTTTGTAAAGGCAAAAGCCCGGCATATTATTACTTTGTGTCAAACACTGGAAATGCTTTTTAGAGTATTACTTGATCCTTGATGGTTTAAGAAATAAGGAAGCATACTTATTGTATGATTGCAGGGCGGGTACTTAATTTTTATAGGTAAGTGTTCTTGTTTTGCACCAAGGATGAATCTTAAAATAAGGCAGACAGTACGCAAATAGCCAAAAAATGTGAGTTTAACAATCTGCATGGTAATCCGCTTATTTAAGTCTGTTTACTCCATAATAAATAAATTGCAAAAACAGCGTGTAGGTTTTTTTAAAATTTATTTTATTATTTATTTGTATCTTCAAAACTTAAGTCGGATGCATATAAAGTATGAACAATTTCAACTCCTTGAATTTTAAGGAAGATTTTAGTATTATTTCACTTTTACGACTTAGGTTTAAGAGCGATATATATATATATATATATATATATATATATATATATATATATATATATATATATGACTTATTTAATATCTTAAAAATTCGGTCATTTTTTATAAAACAAAAAAGGACCGCGGCCAGATAGCGAAATCTCAATACAAATTAAACTTGATAAAATTGTTATTTCAATAGTTTTTATATTTATGAAATTGTAGCTTGAAAACTAAGATACGCGCCTATATGTTGTTTGTTTTGTAGATTTCGTTCAAGTATTTGAGCAATGGAGATTATCAGTTTAGCATGTATTGTGGGGAAGCTAAGGCTCCCCTAACTTAACATTACGCTTATAAGGAAAAACTGTTTGTTTTTATTTATTTATTTGTTGTTTTATTTTTTATTTTTTACGATTTTTGAGGAAACCGCCGATTTCGGAGAAATTTCATTGAGAAATACTAGAGATACTTTTACGTATATTTTAAAATGGAAATTTTTAAAGTATTTTTGAGGCTGATGTGATAACTTCCATTCGCTGTACTATACCAAATTAAAAATAATAATAAAAATAGTGTGCACTGCTTGCCTTCTTTAATAGAATGCCATGGTTGAACCTATAGGGTGGTTTCATTCATGTTAAATTCAATGCCATGGTTGAGCGATAAATAACATGGGCCAGTATGGAATAGTAATAATAAATAGCTAATTTTCCAAAGAAAATGTCCCAAAACTACGTTTGTCCTATGCTGAGCAATGTTATTCGAGCATCGAAATGCATTCAGAATGACGTCATGCACACACACCCTATACATTGCGAGGTCATAATGTTCAATCATTGTAGTAAAAAATGAAATTGTATTGGCTATAATGGCCATTCAATGCAATCAGATGGAGATTTCAGTTGACGCAAAACTCTATCTAAATACAATACATGTTATTCCCATAGGCCAATAGAATTTCATTTTTTATTGCAATGACCGTACTATACATGCAATTTATATGCAATTCAAAATAGGCTTTATTGCAATAAAACACATTACATAAATTACATATGTTTGGGTTTAAGTAATACAACTTTATAACCAAATCAGCCAAAGGGGAAAAGATATTTCGTTATATATATTTTATCATTTACTAATATTAATACATATATAGATATATAGTTATTACATGCAACTTATTATTAAATACTATATATAATGCAGTATAAAACATAAACAATCATATCTCTTTCTTTCTTTCTTTCTTTTTTTTTTGTAATGAAATATGATATTTTATTTTAAACTCTAAATTATAAAGGGGAGACGATTAGTTACACATACTTTGAGTGAAAAATAAATTCTCCCCAATTTCTTACGTGCTAAAACACACATTACATTAAAATAAAAAACACACAATACAAATCTCCGTATTTTATCGCCTGCACTTTGTGTAGGTATGCAACCTGTTGATCATATATGTCGTCAAGGTTGCATAAATATATTCTCGCCAGGAGACATCAGTTCTCGGAAAAAAAAAAGTTTATAGAGATTAGGCACCTATGATATGAAATATATTAATTGTACGTCAAAACATTCGTGTTGATTAACTATACAGCTCGTTCTATAAACTACACACAAATATTAAGCCAGCTTTGAAAATGTTCATTTGTTATAAATAGCTGTTATGTCGTCGTTACCTGTTTGCTACGTTTATACAAATGGTCAATCATTGCTATTTCTTCTTTCAGAAATTTGAACTTGATAATAATGAAAGAAACTCCCCCCCCCCCCCCCCAAAAAAATTACCAATCTCAATATGCGACTCACTTTTGTTGGTCAGCCAATCACTGTTATTGAGATTTACTTTACTTTACAGAACTAGCTTAAATATTCAAACTGGTAGTGGCTATATAGAATGTCATTCTATATAAGAATGGTGAGTACCAGTATTGATATATGGTCAATATGATATGCATCAATTATGCATGCTGTAAGGTGCAATTGCATTCATCTAAATGTCGATGCCATGTGAGAGCAGAGCTGGGTATGCGAAGTGACAAATCTTTACGCTTGAAAAATACTTAGCAATATTTTTTGAAAGCATTGTGATTTGCTGTTATATATACGTACATCTTCTTCAGTCCACGACTTTTTTGAAAAATTATTTCATTGTCTTATATTTTAACCACGTTTTTGTGTGGCTCAGAATGAAAAAAAAAAAAAAAAAGTCTTTATCCAAAAGATTTTCTTACTTTGTTGATGTACTCTATATATCCACTCTAGAATGCTCAAAATAGCTTTTAAAAACGCGTAAATTCATTGAGGGAGTTTTTTTCTGGTCTAATTTTTTAATTTTTATCTCAGTTTGTTCGATTTTTTTAAAAATTTTTTATTGAATTATCTGATGTTACTGTATTGTATACTGGGACTGAAGAGGATAGGGTTGAATTAGATTTTAAAATATTTGCGTGGGCTTTTTTTTTTTTTTTTTTTTTTACCAAAAGAAAAAGGCCAAAAAAAAATCGGCGTTTGTCCTATTCTGAGCAATGTTATATATTGATCCAGTATGGCGCCGAAGCGAATTCCCGAGCTTTTTTCACACTCTTGAGTCAGATTTCAGAAAATTTTATTTATTTATAAATTATAACATATAATATGTATCTTTTATAGTTTTTATTTAATATTAATTATAGACTGCGTATAAAAACATACAGCTATATTTATTCAAATGCAAAATAAATATCGTAAATTTTTTTATCCATTTTAATATGTACATTACGTGTCATGTTACATCAAAAAGTACGTTACATTTCATGTATACGTATAGCACTATATAACTACGACAGCTCTGCACTCTCTGCTCTGCGCTCTGCGTGTATAACTGTGTACTACTCACCAAGTATTAGGTTCGAGCCACTTGCTGCATGAGTGCGTATGTGAAGTGTGAGAGCACAACAAACAACATGTTGCACACGATGCAAGTTTTAATGCATTCGATGTGACGACGCACAGCATATTCGGAAGGTGCATGATTGATGTTATTGTACCGTCTAGCCTGCTAGAGTTTCCACGGTTTCTCTAGGCTATCATGGTGATGAGGCCGTGGTAGACTCGGTGTGTGCAGTTTCCAATGTACCTATCAATAAGACAATGTCTTGACGGGACTGTAGAAAAAGTGTAGCACAATAACACAATATGGCCACACAAAAAAAAAAAAAAAAAAAAAAAACTGCTTCTAGATCTGGTAAAGACTACTTTGTAGCAAAAATTTGATCGTATAGATAGGTTTAAAGTACTTATGGTAGAGTATAGATTGCTATATACACAATAGTCGATCCAAAAGTATTGTTAATATTTTGACCAACGATTTAAAATTGATTTTTTTTATTAATTTTTAGTGTTTATATAATAGTATGGAGGCTACTACTAAAATAAAGTCTATTGACTTTTCGTGAAAAAAAGCACCAGATTTGTTTTAGAAATTATAAAATTTTGTTTACACGGGTAATTAATTTTAAGTTACATGCACATAAAGTGCATAAATTATGTATTTTATGCTGCATTTAATATGTCAGCATAAATAATTCTTTAAAATAGAACAATGAAAATTTATTATATTGTACAAAATAATATATTTACATTATGCTATGTAAAATATTTATTATAATTTATAGTATACTGTAGATAGTGCACAATTGTGCTGAAAATGAGCTATAGCATAATTATTACGTTTTATTATTATTATTTTTTTTTATGTCTATACAGACTTTTTACTAAAAAATTGATATCTAAAACTGTATATTGGCATATGGCCATAAAATGCAATCAGAAATCAGATGGAGATTTAAATTGACGCAAAACTCATTTAAAGATACATGACTGTTAATAATATAATTATATATATATAATTGATATATTAGATATAATTATATTATATATATATATATATATATATATATATATATATATATATATATATATATATATATATATATATATATATATTATTATTTTTAGTAAAAATACTACGAGCATCGTTCTTTGTGATGCATATTATATTTACAACATATATTATACAATATTATATAATATTATTATTGACACGTTACACGTACAGTAGCTGTCCATGGACCACTTGCAATGAAATGATTTTAATTGTTGCAAACGTGTAAGTTTAAACGATTTTTCCATAAGAAATGCACTGAGAATTTTTAAATTTATTTTAAAAAGTTCGTTCATTGCAAGTGGTTCATAGACAGGGATAAATAGGATTTTATGGAAATAAAACGTTTATAACACTTCCTATATTTTGAAAAATGTCAGATCCATAATATGAAACTGTCCATCAGTAGGTCGCGGCCACTCACGGGCAGTCGTGAGCTAACTGGCGATCTACTGGACTGGAAAAAGTAGCTATGTAACTATATGACAAAAATATGCCTCTTTTGTCGATTTTTTTTTTTTTTTTTTTTTTTTTTTTTGCTTTTTCTTACTTTCACGGACCCCCTACCCACTCTACATTGCTCAAAATAGCTCTAAAAAACGCGACATTTTACTGGCTTTTTTCTGGCACAATTGTCATATTTTTATCTCCATTTTTTCTATTTTTTAAATGGTTTAAACATTTTTTGTCACTTTTTTTGATATACAACTCATTGTATATTGGGACTGAAGAGGAATAACTATGTTGTATAAATATAGTATAAATATTATGTACAGTATATAATTTTTTATGTCGTTCCAATTTAACATCATTTATGCTATAATGACGTATAAATACAGCATAAATTACGTAATTAATTCTTTCCGTGAAGGGGGTATAAACGTGTAACATATTATTACGAAAAGAAAGAAGCGTAAAATAATAATAATGATATAAAATAGAAGAAAACAATCTAATTTCATTACAAAAAATTGATTAAAAACTCCGTAAAGAAATTTATGTGTGTGTGTATAATATATATATAACATTATATATAATGAAAAATAAGCACCTTTCACGGCCACCGCGAGTGGCAAATGTCATGTGCTGTGAGCATTTCTTATCTTATTTGCCACTCGCGCGGTTCATGAAAATTGCTTTTTTTTACCACTGATGTTGTTCGTAAACCCTGTTCTCCTGCACCAAAAATGACGATCGCCTATGGTTATTCAAATGAAATGCGCATTTTTTGGTGCAAGAGAACAGGGTTTACGAACAGCATTATTTAGACGCGCGTCCAGCGATATATAAAAAGAGCGCCTGTTCACACAACATTTGATAGTTTATTTCCAAAGTGTATCTCGAGAAGTAAAAATGGTTTTTTGCATTGAGCATTATATTATAAGAAGAAGAAGATTGGCATTGTTTCATCATTTTTTAACTCAACCAGAAAAAAGTTTGAAAAACAAGGTCTGAGATATTTTTACGTGTAAAGCCGTAAATCTTGAGCGCATACAAGGTCGTACTACTCGATTTATTTTAGGTTATTCAAGGTCCTCTAAGTGTGATAACAGTATTTTAAGAGTATAAAAATGCTAGTTGCAAAGTATCGCTGATGGTTTTTGGAAAAACATTGATATCAAATTCTTATCATCGTGTTTTTCAAATAAATATGACCTTAATGTTTTTTATGTATAAATAAATTAAATACTAAAGGCACTCTTTCTTGCGTGGTAGTTCTATTACTTAGGATTGTCCAAGGGGCGACTCCAGTTCATTTTTTCCCTGAGTTGTTTCTTTATATAACTCTTTTCCAGTTATGGCAAGAACCCTTCCATTGTAATCAATAACCACTTGTCTATATTTGTTAAATATGCATTTTTATATTATTTATTGACGAAGTAGTTTTTCTGATAAAGGTGTGAGATCACATCCAATGTATTGCTTTTTTCTCATCACCCGTTGGGTTACTTGTTGTTTTTGTCTTGTACACTCACATTTTAAACCTAATAAAGAACTATTATTAATAATATTAGCGGGCAGTATATTACACATACGGAAATAATAAATTACGTAATTTATGCTGAATTTATGTCATTACACACAGCATAAATTACAGCATAAATTATATAGAACAATATAAATAATTATGCTCCAGATAGAACATAATAATTTTGCTACGTATATGACATAGTTATATTATATGAAGTGTTGCATAGATTGTGCCTGTATTGAACAAATAAGCTATAGCATTTAATTATTACGCGTATTTGTTATTTTTGTACCTGTTCTGGACCTCTTTACTTTTTATTATTAGTATTTGATTTAATAACTACACACTCGATGATGTGAGGGAGGGGGGGGGGGGCTATTGCGTACACCAGGCTCATACTGAAGCCAAGATGTACGCAACCTGTCACTACCCAAAACATTGTGACTTTTTTTTTTTTTTTTTTTTTTTTTTACTAGAAGGTGAGTTGATGACTATTGTGGCACACCTACTCCGTTAGGGTCACGTCCTTTTCTGAGCGCGGTGTGACACTTAATCTCAGTGTAATAAAGTAATAAAGTAGTAGTAATAATGTAGTAAAGCCGGATGCCCATAGTTACCGAGGCAATTATTATTATTTATTATGAGTATGTGAATTATTATATATTGTCAATATATAAATACAGGTTGTATCAACGTGCGTATATAATGAAGAGCGAGAGAGATTGAATTTTTTTTCTGAAAATTATATTTTAATATATGTTAAAAGTGCAAATTATTTCAACATTTCTTTTCATTTCGAATAGCTTACCATTAACGTTTCTATTACACATTTTTATTTGTATATGTTTTTATGTTTTAAAAACTTCTTTTGTTTTCCGTATTTAAATATATTGCGTCCTGTCAAGTAATCGTAAAAAACATGCTCATGAAAAGTAGCTATAGGTTTTCTCTTATATTTTTGAAAGGTCAGAAGTTTTATCTCTTGAACTCATGCATATAAGAAAGTGACCGACTACATGGTCTAGTGGTTCACGCATCCTACTTGCATTCAAAAGGTCGCGGGTTTGATCCCAGCCACCGACAAGGCTTTTACGAAAGCCTAGCGAGGGTAGGGAATTTATTGCTTGGAGATTCGGGAAAACAAAGTCAACCTTTCCAACCAACCACGGTCTCCTCAGTCTGTTATGGTGAATGCCGGGATGTTTGTCAGGACGTAACCATTACTTGTTTCGTATAAAACCACACAAACACATAAACAAATGTTTTTTGAAGATTAGGGGTGTAAAAATGCAGTTGGGTAACTGTCAGGACCTCACTAAGGTTAATAAGTTTAGCATAAAGGGCTAAAATTCGACTACTAAGTTAACAACGTAATTTGGCGATTGAAAAGAAAGTCTTATTTCGCCATAAGAATGTGTGTCTTTCTCTCTGCCAACAACACTGGAAAATTCAATATGTGCGAGTAATAATTTTTTTCCTCATTATTACAGTTTATATATCAAGTATATATATATATATATATATATATATATATATATATATATATATATATATTGCGCATAAGAAATATTTCTAGTGCAAAATCTACCGTGGTGGATGGGTCCTGAACTTATCTAAATCAAAAAAAGGTGACTATAAAAATCGGCGGAGAAAAATGCTTGAAGCCATAGACCACATAAAACAACATGTGCTTTTTAATGAATAAACACGAAATGGGATCTTCAAAACTGATGACAATTTTTACCAGAATGTTAATAATGTAGCCCCACGAGAGGGGCGACACCAGGGAACATTTTCCAGTGTGGGGACGGGGGAGGGGGCAGCCCGCTGCAGGCCAAATTTTTTTAGGGGCACGCCCCTTTTTGGGAAAAACGCAAAAATAATATACTTGAGAAAATAGTTTTAAAACTATTCTAGTTTGATTTTTTAATTTTCTTTTATCGCATTTTTTTCCACCCTTATTTAACGACGTTGGAAAATAAGTGCAAATTTTTAACTGAAAACTTTTTTTTTTTAAAAAGTATAAAATAATGCTCTCTCTCTCTATATATATATATATATATATATGTGTGTGTGTGTGTGTGTGTATATATATTTGTATTTCATATTTTTGAAATTCCAAATCTATGTTTTAAATTTTATCTTATTACAGAGTAACCACAAGAATTTTTTAGGTTAATATACGATTAGCAAGTCGTTTATTTTAAATGACAAATAATCCACCTCAATTTAATATAAAAATTAAGCTGATATAAAAATAAAAAGTTTTATCCATAGGGCCTGATTTTTATCATAAATATAAAGCAAATGAAATTGTCGCATAAAATTTTCAATTGAGACTGGCGTGATGAAAATCTATAAGTTTTTCACTACATCACCTACAGAATTTTAAAAACCTTATAAAATAATAAGACTTTTAAACAAAAATTGGTTCAAAATAATGCACATAAAATTATAAAAGCAAGAACATGAAACATTAGATTTAACGGAGCTCATCGCGGTTTAGCGCACGGGGAAAGCTAATTTAAGAGTCCCCCAGTCCCCTAATTTAACATTACGCTGATGAGGAAAAACACATCTTTTACGACTTTTTAAGAAACTAATCCACCGATTCCGGAGATATTAGACATTTTTTTGCACGTGTTTTTAGATACTGTATATCAAATGCCAAAGAATTTTTAACCCAATAGCCTTTAATCTGTGATAAATATAAGATTAAAAAAATAATAATAAGTAAATGAAAACGTAGAACTCCTCGAAATGTTCAAATTTATTTTATAGAGCTTGTTTCTTGCAAGTGGTCCATTATTGTTATTTTGCTAATTTTTCCTCACTAGTTTATGAGGGACGAATGCGCGGGGGGGCGAAGAAAGTAAAATAATTATAAGCAGGTACTATACTTAGTAGTGGTGTATTTTTATTGTTACCATTTTTATTGAAGTTCAGATTACTGTACCCAAAAATGAAATTCAAAAAATTGTATCTCAAAAACTATCATCACAATTGAACAGAGCGTCAAAAAGTGTTGGAAAATCTCCTTTGCTTATTCTATATTTGAAATCCGATTTTGACCCACTTTGAATTTTTTTACACGGGTTAAAGAAAATACTAAATATTAATTTTTAATGAAAAATAGCTTTCAAATGTTTTCCAGAACGCATTTGCCGAGAAAAAAAAATTACAAATTGACCCATTTTAATTTTAATATATGCAATATCTTTAAAAATAATTTTTTTCTTTGTAAAAATATCCTTAAAATTGTTTTAATTAAATCTCAAATTCATTAAAAGAATAGATATGCAGATTACGCTGATATTTTGTTGAGAAGTTGATCAATTTAATTTTGCACACGGTGGAGTTTAGATAATTAATATTCTTTGGTTCATTTAAGCTAAAAAATGTCATAATTGAGTGTTACGACAAAAATACTACCCTAAACTAAGGCCTTAAAAAATAAAATGAATGTATTATAGTTTAAAAAAAATGCGCTGTATACCTGCGATTTTTTATTTCATTTTTTGGAGATGTTCTTTTTTTTTTTTTTTTTTTTCTTTTCTTATCTTTTTTTTTTTTTGCTTTCTCTTTATTTTTCCTCTTTTTTTCCGCCCACGTTTACCGTTTGGGGAGGGAAGGGCGATCGCCCCCCCCCCCCCCTGGATCTGCTCTTGAAAATTATGCAACATTAGTTTTAGTTGTAAAATTAAATTAAATATGTGTTTTTAATCAATTATAAATTTTTTCTTACAATTTTACAATCATAGCAAAATAATAATAATAATAATAATAGTAAAATAAGGGAAAACAGCTACTGCGAGATTTGACTAAAAAATTGTAAAGAAAAGTACATCTGAAATTTTGCACAGTGATACATTTGGATAGGTTGTCTTCTAACATGACGTACTACATTTTATTTTAGTATTGAAAATTAACTATGCTGTACAGCTCTGGCCAAAAGTTTCCGACCGTGGCAGCGGCGGTCGCTGTGTTTTCTCATAAAGATAACATAGCGTGGTTGCGGGTTGCCTATGCAAATCGTTCGGGAACTTTTGGCCAGAGCTGTACATCAAAAGTCTGTACTTTACATGCAGAGGTTTAATTACGCAGTGTGATGTGAGAGTGTCAAATGTTCAGTTGTCTAAATTTGTTTGCTTGTTTTTGCTTACAGATGAGGAGAAGTCCGTAGTGGACCCTGCTGTGGATTGTGCAGATAAACAGACCACCAAGATTAAACAGCTACCCATTGTGAACGCCACAAGATTAGATCGTAAGTGTTGCCTGCCCTCCTTATTTAACTTCAAGTTGTCCCTTTCACACACAACACATTTAAATTTAATTATTTTCTGTCAATATACATATTACTTAAATTTGATTTTGATTACGTTTTTTTTTTTTTTTTTTTTTTTTTTTTTTTTTTTTTTTGCATGAGCTAAACTTTTTCTTCTAATCAAATGGTGAATTATCCATCAATTATGTGCATGAACGGATAAAAAAATTACTACATACATAACTTATGCTGCCGTATAGTAAAGGAATGTGGTTATTTTGAAACTTTATTAATTGTATGTGTATAGTATATCACATAAATTATTAAAGAAATTTTGCTTAAATTGATCATAATTATTGTACGTAATTTTTTTTATCTATAGCATGAAATGGTTTTAAACAATATATAGGGTGTATGTGCATGATGTCATACTGAATTTACTGTGACGCCATACTGGAGCATTAAATAACATTGCTTAGAATAAGACAAAGTTGATTTTTGGTTTGAAAATTAGTTTTTTTTTTTTTTTTTTTTTTTTTTTTGAATACTTGAAAACATTCTTTTAACAGTATCATATTGCTCTCAAAAATATTGCTAAAGTGTTTTTAAACTATAGCAAACTATGTCATTTTACAATGCCAGCTCATGCTCATATTATTTATTGTAGTGCTCAAATTTGGCGTCAACTTTTATATGTTCGCAACCACCATATATATTTTTAAAAAACATGTTTATATATTTTTTGTTATGTGTAGAAATTTGTGATTATATACTTATTTATTTATTTTGGTAGATAATATTTTTGCATTATAATTATTTTACTATTGAATTGTCAACCGTTCTTTATCTATTGAAATTGCATGTTTTTGCGGTGTTGTTAATTGTTATTTTTGTTGTTTTTAATTTGACGTAATTTTAATTTACAAGTTAAAGTCTGCATTTTTTTTTATTGACTATCGGACGGTTCAAAATAAAAATATTTTGATACTGGCATATATGGAGTCGATACCGAAATTTTCGATACCGATACGATACCGATATTTTTAAATTTTCCCGATACCGATACCGATACGATACTGCTCAAAAAAATTTGCTCCGATACGATACCGATACGATACCGATATTTTCCGATACTTTTTCGATATTTTTGCTATATCTCATACTTGCACTACAAACTACATATTGCACTACAATTTTCATTTTTTTTTCCACCTTTGAGACATAAAAATTGGTATCATAAAATCCATGCATATTTTTGCCACATTTATTATTTATTTATTTATTTATTTATTTATTCATTTATATTTACTTATTTACTCACTTATTTATTTATTTTATTCTAATGTTCGTTTGTTAAACTAAAATGACTAAAAAAATTACAGTAGATTTAAAATATATATATACTGTATTTTATTCGTTTAATGAAATTATACGATTAGAATATCCTCTACTGTTTCCAAGCACTTTTGTTAATTATTTACAAATTAGCAATCTCTTTATTTCGTATAGAAGTAATTTTCAAATATTTAATAAATTTAATTTTTTTTCATGGTATTTTTTTAATTTGCTAAAGTAAACAGGTATCATTATAGCTTTCGTATTTATTTTATTGGCTCAAATCATCCCCGCTAAACCAAAGGGGTTAAAGTCCAAAATTCCCCTCTGGTCGTAAAAATCCTTTGATTTTGTAAACTTTTTAAAAATTTAACCTTGTAAAAAATTTGTACAAAGACATTAACGGAAGTATGCTACATCTTTTGTAATTTGTAATGCATTGAATTTATATACAATTGCAGTGATTTAAAATGTCAATCATTGACTATATTTTATTGTGATTTCTACCGGCGCTTTAGTCATTAGGAGAGATCATAGATAGAGTACTGTACGACCACACGACGGATTTGGCCAAGGTTACGCAGCTTAAAGAAATTCACCAAAGACGTCATATCACCACTTGCATCTTGGTTCACCTTATCAGTGACGTAATTGGTGAACGGCATCGTATTGGCTTAGAACTAAGTAAAATCTATCGCAAAATGAAATCTAATTGCGCCAGCTTTGTGCTGCGCTCAACCTCTTTATTATAAAATGTTTTAAATCTTACTTCATGATTGCATATCCTGCCTCATTTATTATTATATATATTCTATATATTGCCTTTTTTTTTCTTTCGTATATTTAGTGTACTATTTTTGTGATTTTTTCTTTCTTTTTAAACATAAGTATCGTTATCGATGCGACGATACTATCGTCAATTTTTTGTCAAGTCGTAACAATAACGATACGTTTATAAAACGATTAATCTATAACGCATCTACATAACCAAATATCATTAATACGATAATCGAAACCTAAACTATACTAAGACTACCTTGTAGTATTACTAGCACGCGTTTTTTTTTTATTATTATTTTTTTTAATAGCCCATAATAGATGTGATGGGATAAGAAAACAAAACAATAGAAGTTTTGGCAATTTCTTGTGAGTTATATATGATATTGCCGCACTATTTACAAGTTTGTGACAAAACTGTAATATACTGTATACTGCTAAGGTGAGAAATAAAAAATGAGAAATACTTGACACACACACAGTTACGTGTTTTAAGACAGTGAAAGATTGAAAGAATATCTCAACACCAACATAATTAGCAGAAATTTTTATGTTTCAAAAAAAAAAAAAAAAAAAAAAAAATGCTAGCTGCAATGTGTCAATATATTGTAATAATAATTGCATTGATCATAAATCAATAGAATACTATATAAAATATTCAGATAATATTATTTATTTCAAATAAGTATACAGTAAGAATATACACAGAAATCATAGGTTAGCATTTGTTATTATTTTCTTGTGTTTTTTTTACCATTTATTAGTGGTTGGATTTTTCTTCAAACTTGTTATGTTTTCATTCATTATAATTTATTACTTATTATTGAGCAACTATTATTATTTAAATTATTATAGTACCATTTTAAATAAATTATTAATAATAATTATTGTGCTATTATCCAAAAGATAGAGTGTATGCACATGACGTAAAAATTAATTCACTTGGCCGCCATACTGGAGAAATGAATAACATTGCTCAGCATAGGGCAAACTTCATTATTTGGCTATTTTTCTTTGCGAAAACAGCTAATTTTTTGTTAGTATTATTTTTCTCATATACTTGAGATATACTAATTCAACCTATTAATAACATCAATGCCTTCAAAAACATTACTTATAGACCCCTTGCACATCCTTGCGCTTTGTCGCCATGTTTGTGGTGACTAATGCATTGTCCAGCATAGGGGAAACTTCGTTTTTCCTAATTTTTCACATAAAAAATTGTTTATTTCAACTCAACAAATTTTTCTCATATCCTTCGAGCTTATTAGGAGCTAGAAATAAGGCTTTGATTGAGGTTTGAAGCTTCTTTTGCTATTAAAAAAATAAAAATGACGTTTTTCCTATGCTGGCCTATGTATTCCTGACCAACAAAATGGCGGCTCTTAAATATGAGTGCAAGCGGTCTATAGTATTTTTAAATGGCAAATTGAGTTATATTTCTATGCAACCCATGTTATTGAGTGATCCAATATGACGTCGACTTTAACATGAATGTATAAATAAATAATAACTAAATAAGTTTGTTGATCAAAGGATTACATGCAAGTATTATAGCTCTTGTCACAGAAAAAAAAATCTATGTGGTCATTTAAATGAACTTATGCGTCAATTTGTCTTTGTCTTTGTCTTTTTTTTTTTTTTTTTTTTTTTTTTTTTTTTGTTAAATTTTTTAGTAATGTAAACCATTGTTCATTACCAAAATAAGAAGAGACTAAGGACAGATTATTACAACCGTATGACCCCCCTTTTCTAGGATTCTTATCAAGATACAGAAAAAAAATAAACATACGTATTAACTTCAAAATTACAGTGCTCACCTGTATATTTTTGATGATTGTTTGTGGAAAAAGTGTTAAAAGGGGGGAGGGGGGGGGTGGAGATCCGGTTGTAAAAATCTGTGTAGTTATTTTGGCTAGGGTATATTATTTATGTAATTTTCATTAATTTTATTTTTATTAATTGCATTTAATTAATACAAAATTAGACAGGTAATTATTTGATAGATAGATTAATATGCAAGAAAAATAAACATGTTTTTGCAGACACAAATCTGATAAAGATTAAAAAAAAAATAATAACAATAAAAAATTAATGCAATTAAGTTATTGATATTATCCTTTTTTATGCCAGCATGTCATATTGTATCATATTAATTTGCCTTTCTTAATATACTGTATGTAAAAGATATATATAAAATCTAATTATGCAGACTTGGTCACTTAATGATTTTTTTATAACTTCGTTACGTTATACACTCACTACTCCGAGAAAAAGTTACGTTACTCGTTACAGTTTTTGAAAAGTAACGACACTACGTTGTTACTCACTACTCTTAAAAGTAGTGAAGTTACTCATTAGGTAATTCAAATATTTAAAAAAAAAATGTAATGAAAATCGAGCTTTTTTCTTTATAGGCTCGAAAGCTTGTTTTCAAACTTCGGCTCAAATATCGAGCTATCCAAGCTTTGGCTCGTTTGTCGAGTTTAAGCTCGATATCAAGCAAAACCCGGGTTTCAAGTCAAACCGCGCTATAAATTTTCAACCCGGGCTAAAAAAAAATCAAGTTTTTACTAGCTCTAATAGGAACTAATGAAGTAAAATAATAAGTCAAAGAATTATAGTTTACCTATACGATAGTAAATATTATTTATTTTTATAAAATTGTTTCAATATTAATATAATATTAATACAAAAGAATATAATATGCTAATTCTATAACTATTATCTTTTGTGTGAGCCTGACGTGATCCTCGTGAGTAGAAGGAAGGGGCACTTGGGCTGAAGTGCCTACCCCGCTAAGGTTCTCGTACACCCTACAATGGGTGATATTTGATAGTACCTCTGCAGGTAGCAAAGCTATCGATCGAACGCAGATCGCACGGCTAAAAGGCAATCTCACAATACGAGTGCGGTTCTCGCGGCTTATGCTTGGCGGCTAGCTCTCGCGTGACTCGCCGGTATATTACGCTGTACGCGCTATATGTTGACTGACATTTTCTGAATGGATCAACATGCGTACACACGCAAAAAAAAAAAAAAAAAAAAAAAAAAAAAAAAAAAAAAAAAAAAAATTAAAAACTGGCCTGTAAATAAAATGAGTTCTATCCTTTAGCCTTATTATACTATATTTCAAAGTTTTTTTTTCTTCTATATACACACCTGACACAAAAATATTAATAAAAAAACTTTTATGTATTGCTCGATTGCTCGCACTCGTATGTGAGATTGCCTACGCGCGAGCTGCGTTCGAACGTTAGCTTTGCTACCTACAGAGGTACTATCAAATATCACCCATAGTAGGGTGTTCGAGAACCGTAGCGGGGTAGGCACTTCAGCCCAAGTGCCCCTTCCTTCTACTCTCGTGTCACGATATACACAATAATATAACACATGATTGATACGTGCGTGCACCTTGCAGCACTATAACAGAGATGTGTGACCTCCCTAAGTATAAGCTAACTGACTTAACTACCCGTTGCTCCCTATGCTTATAATATACTGTGATGTACCTTCTGGAGCAATTTTACATACAGGTTAGAGGTGAATTGATTGTCCGAGATTTATCTCGTAAAAGATCAATGCGGGATGCGCCCTGCGATATTATCTTATTTAGGCAGATGTGTTGTAAATCGTAAAATTTACACAAAACAACAACGTTATAAAAAGGATATTGGCGAAGTGCGAATATGAAATAATATTAATTATTTATTAAAGTTATGCAACACGAGTTTAAGTTGCAAACTTAAATTAAATATGTGTTTTTAATTAAATATAAATTTTCTCTTACAATTTTACAATCATAGCAAAATAATAATAGTAAAATAAGGAAAAACATCTACTGCGTGATTTGACTAAAAAATTGTAAAGAAAAAAACATCTGAAATTTTGCACAGTGATACATTTGGATAGGTTGTCTTCTAACATGACGTACTACATTTTATTTTAGTATTGAAAATTAACTATGCTGTACCCAGCTCTGGCCAAAAGTTCCCGAACTTGGCAGCGGCGGTCGCTGTGTTTTCTCATAAAGATAACATAGCGTGGTTGCAGGTTGCCTATGCAAATCGTTCGGGAACTTTTGGCCAGAGCTGTACATCAAAAGTCTGTACTTTACATGCAGAGGTTTAATTACGCAGTGTGATGTGAGAGTGTCAAATGTTCAGTTGTCTAAATTTGTTTGCTTGTTTTTGCTTACAGATGAGGAGAAGTCCGTAGTGGACCCTGCTGTGAGTTGTGCAGATAAGCAGACCACCAAGATTAAACAGCTGCCGATTGTGAACGCCACACTACAAGATCGTAAGTGTTGCCTGCCCTCCTTATTCAACTTCAAGTTGTCCCTTTCACACACAACACATTTAAATTGAATTATTTTCTGTCAATATACATATTACTTAAATTTGATTTTGATTACGTTTTTTTTTTTTTTTTTTTTTTTTTGCATGAGCTAAACTTTTTCTTCTAATCAAATGGTGAATTATCCATCAATTATGTGCATGAACGGATAAAAAAATTACTACATACATAACTTATGCTGCCGTATAGTAAAGGAATGTGGTTATTTTGAAACTTTATTAATTGTATGTGTATAGTATATCACATAAATTATTAAAGAAATTTTGCTTAAATTGATCATAATTATTGTACGTAATTTTTTTTATCTATAGCATGAAATGGTTTTAAACAATATATAGGGTGTATGTGCATGATGTCATACTGAATTTACTGTGACGCCATACTGGAGCATTAAATAACATTGCATAGAAGTAAAATCTATCGCAAAATGAAATCTAATTGCGCCAGCTTTGTGCTGCGCTCAACCTCTTTATTATAAAATGTTTTAAATCTTACTTCATGATTGCATATCCTGCCTCATTTATTATTATATATATTCTATATATTGCCTTTTTTTTTCTTTCGTATATTTAGTGTACTATTTTTGTGATTTTTTCTTTCTTTTTAAACATAAGTATCGTTATCGATGCGACGATACTATCGTCAATTTTTTGTCAAGTCGTAACAATAACGATACGTTTATAAAACGATTAATCTATAACGCATCTACATAACCAAATATCATTAATACGATAATCGAAACCTAAACTATACTAAGACTACCTTGTAGTATTACTAGCACGCGTTTTTTTTTTTATTATTATTTTTTTTAATAGCCCATAATAGATGTGATGGGATAAGAAAACAAAACAATAGAAGTTTTGGCAATTTCTTGTGAGTTATATATGATATTGCCGCACTATTTACAAGTTTGTGACAAAACTGTAATATACTGTATACTGCTAAGGTGAGAAATAAAAAATGAGAAATACTTGACACACACACAGTTACGTGTTTTAAGACAGTGAAAGATTGAAAGAATATCTCAACACCAACATAATTAGCAGAAATTTTTATGTTTCAAAAAAAAAAAAAAAAAAAAAAAAATGCTAGCTGCAATGTGTCAATATATTGTAATAATAATTGCATTGATCATAAATCAATAGAATACTATATAAAATATTCAGATAATATTATTTATTTCAAATAAGTATACAGTAAGAATATACACAGAAATCATAGGTTAGCATTTGTTATTATTTTCTTGTGTTTTTTTTACCATTTATTAGTGGTTGGATTTTTCTTCAAACTTGTTATGTTTTCATTCATTATAATTTATTACTTATTATTGAGCAACTATTATTATTTAAATTATTATAGTACCATTTTAAATAAATTATTAATAATAATTATTGTGCTATTATCCAAAAGATAGAGTGTATGCACATGACGTAAAAATTAATTCACTTGGCCGCCATACTGGAGAAATGAATAACATTGCTCAGCATAGGGCAAACTTCATTGTTTTGGCTATTTTTCTTTGCGAAAACAGCTAATTTTTTGTTAGTATTATTTTTCTCATATACTTGAGATATACTAATTCAACCTATTAATAACATCAATGCCTTCAAAAACATTACTTATAGACCCCTTGCACATCCTTGCGCTTTGTCGCCATGTTTGTGGTGACTAATGCATTGTCCAGCATAGGGGAAACTTCGTTTTTCCTAATTTTTCAAATAAAAAATTGTTTATTTCAACTCAACAAATTTTTCTCATATCCTTCGAGCTTATTAGGAGCTAGAAATAAGGCTTTGATTGAGGTTTGAAGCTTCTTTTGCTATTAAAAAAATAAAAATGACGTTTTTCCTATGCTGGCCTATGTATTCCTGACCAACAAAATGGCGGCTCTTAAATATGAGTGCAAGCGGTCTATAGTATTTTTAAATGGCAAATTGAGTTATATTTCTATGCAACCCATGTTATTGAGTGATCCAATATGACGTCGACTTTAACATGAATGTATAAATAAATAATAACTAAATAAGTTTGTTGATCAAAGGATTACATGCAAGTATTATAGCTCTTGTCACAGAAAAAAAAATCTATGTGGTCATTTAAATGAACTTATGCGTCAATTTGTCTTTGTCTTTGTCTTTTTTTTTTTTTTTTTTTTTTTTTTTTTTTTGTTAAATTTTTTAGTAATGTAAACCATTGTTCATTACCAAAATAAGAAGAGACTAAGGACAGATTATTACAACCGTATGACCCCCCTTTTCTAGGATTCTTATCAAGATACAGAAATAAAATTAAACATACGTATTAACTTCAAAATTACAGTGCTCACCTGTATATTTTTGATGATTGTTTGTGGAAAAAGTGTTAAAAGGGGGGAGGGGGGGGGGGGGAGATCCGGTTGTAAAAATCTGTGTAGTTATTTTGGCTAGGGTATATTATTTATGTAATTTTCATTAATTTTATTTTTATTAATTGCATTTAATTAATACAAAATTAGACAGGTAATTATTTGATAGATAGATTAATATGCAAGAAAAATAAACATGTTTTTGCAGACACAAACCTGATAAAGATTAAAAAAAAAATAATAACAATAAAAAATTAATGCAATTAAGTTATTGATATTATCCTTTTTTATGCCAGCATGTCATATTGTATCATATTAATTTGCCTTTCTTAATATTCTGTATGTAAAAGATATATATAAAATCTAATTATGCAGACTTGGTCACTTAATGATTTTTTTATAACTTCGTTACGTTATACACTCACTACTCCGAGAAAAAGTTACGTTACTCGTTACAGTTTTTGAAAAGTAACGACACTACGTTACTCACTACTCTTAAAAGTAGTGAAGTTACTCATTAGGTAATTCAAATATTTAAAAAAAAAATGTAATGAAAATCGAGCTTTTTTCTTCATAGGCTCGAAAGCTTGTTTTCAAACTTCGGCTCAAATATCGAGCTATCCAAGCTTTGGCTCGTTTGTCGAGTTTAAGCTCGATATCAAGCAAAACCCGGGTTTCAAGTCAAACCGCGCTATAAATTTTCAGCCCGGGCTAAAAAAAAATCAAGTTTTTACTAGCTCTAATAGGAACTAACAGGGGCGGCCCTAGCATGTTTTTGAATTTCAAATTAAAATTGTAGCAAAAGTTATCAGCCGATTTTTATGATATTTTAGGATATGATAGTCAGAAAGTCAAATTTATCGCTAATATTTTTTTTTTGTAGAAATTTGGAAATAAAAGGCCCTTAAAGGACCCTTAAACTGAAAAAATGGGTCCATTTTTTACTTTGCACTCCAAAAGTGCAACTCGGAAATAAAATTTCTCAACAAAACTTTGTTTGGGTATTGGTGAGATATGGTGGACGCTAATTACAGACACGGCGTTGCTTTTTTCTTATTTTGGTCCCATTGGGACCCAATCAAAATTGACCAAAATTAAAATTTAGCAAAAAAATTAAAATTGGAATAGAAATTTGAAATTTTCCAGTTTAATATTTTTTGAGTCTGTAATTTTAAAAATCATATTTTCAAAATCCTAGAAGGGCCTAAAAGGGCCCTTTGGGGCCCTAACTTTGTTGCAAATAAAGATATTGCAAAAAAAATTGCACCATTGAATTTCTAATGCTCAAGAACATAGGAATCGACTATTTACTTGCCTTCGTAGCTTTAAACCGAATTAATGGTTTTGGGCCCCTTTGCTAGTGCATGCCTTAGTGCATGCCTTAGTAACTGGGCCCTAAAAACCATTAATTCGGTTTAAAGCTACGAAGGCAAGTAAATAGTCGATTCCTATGTTCTTGAGCATTAGAAATTCAATGGTGCAATTTGTTTTGCAATATCTTTATTTGCAACAAAGTTAGGGCCCCAAAGGGCCCTTTTAGGCCCTTCTAGGATTTTGAAAATATGATTTTTAAAATTGCAGACTCAAAAAATATTAAACTGGAAAATTTCAAATTTCTATTCCAATTTTAATTTTTTTGCTAAATTTTAATTTTGGTCAATTTTGATTGGGTCCCAATGGGACCGAAATAAGAAAAAAGCAACGCCGTGTCTGTAATTAGCGTCCACCATATCTCACCAATACCCAAACAAAGTTTTGTTGAGAAATTTTATTTCCGAGTTGCACTTTTGGAGTGCAAAGTAAAAAATGGACCCATTTTTTCAGTTTAAGGGTCCTTTAAGGGCCTTTTATTTCCAAATTTTTACCAAAAAAATATATTAGCGATAAATTTGACTTTCTGACTATCATATCCTAAAATATCATAAAAATCGGCTGATAACTTTTGCTACAATTTTAATTTGAAATTCAAAAACATGCTAGGGCCGCCCCTGGGAACTAATGAAGTAAAATAATAAGTCAAAGAATTATAGTTTACCTATACGATAGTAAATATTATTTATTTTTATAAAATTGTTTCAATATTAATATAATATTAATACAAAAGAATATAATATGCTAATTCTATAACTATTATCTTTTGTGTGAGCCTGACGTGATCCTCGTGAGTAGAAGGAAGGGGCACTTGGGCTGAAGTGCCTACCCCGCTAAGGTTCTCGTACACCCTACAATGGGTGATATTTGATAGTACCTCTGCAGGTAGCAAAGCTATCGATCGAACGCAGATCGCACGGCTAAAAGGCAATCTCACAATACGAGTGCGGTTCTCGCGGCTTATGCTTGGCGGCTAGCTCTCGCGTGACTCGCCGGTATATTACGCTGTACGCGCTATATGTTGACTGACATTTTCTGAATGGATCAACATGCGTACACACGCAAAAAAAAAAAAAAAAAAAAAAAAAAAAAAAAAAAAAAAATTAAAAACTGGCCTGTAAATAAAATGAGTTCTATCCTTTAGCCTTATTATACTATATTTCAAAGTTTTTTTTTCTTCTATATACACACCTGACACAAAAATATTAATAAAAAAACTTTTATGTATTGCTCGATTGCTCGCACTCGTATGTGAGATTGCCTACGCGCGAGCTGCGTTCGAACGTTAGCTTTGCTACCTACAGAGGTACTATCAAATATCACCCATAGTAGGGTGTTCGAGAACCGTAGCGGGGTAGGCACTTCAGCCCAAGTGCCCCTTCCTTCTACTCTCGTGTCACGATATACACAATAATATAACACATGATTGATACGTGCGTGCACCTTGCAGCACTATAACAGAGATGTGTGACCTCCCTAAGTATAAGCTAACTGACTTAACTACCCGTTGCTCCCTATGCTTATAATATACTGTGATGTACCTTCTGGAGCAATTTTACATACAGGTTAGAGGTGAATTGATTGTCCGAGATTTATCTCGTAAAAGATCAATGCGGGATGCGCCCTGCGATATTATCTTATTTAGGCAGATGTGTTGTAAATCGTAAAATTTACACAAAACAACAACGTTATAAAAAGGATATTGGCGAAGTGCGAATATGAAATAATATTAATTATTTATTAAAGTTATGCAACACGAGTTTAAGTTGCAAACTTAAATTAAATATGTGTTTTTAATTAAATATAAATTTTCTCTTACAATTTTACAATCATAGCAAAATAATAATAGTAAAATAAGGAAAAACATCTACTGCGTGATTTGACTAAAAAATTGTAAAGAAAAAAACATCTGAAATTTTGCACAGTGATACATTTGGATAGGTTGTCTTCTAACATGACGTACTACATTTTATTTTAGTATTGAAAATTAACTATGCTGTACCCAGCTCTGGCCAAAAGTTCCCGAACTTGGCAGCGGCGGTCGCTGTGTTTTCTCATAAAGATAACATAGCGTGGTTGCAGGTTGCCTATGCAAATCGTTCGGGAACTTTTGGCCAGAGCTGTACATCAAAAGTCTGTACTTTACATGCAGAGGTTTAATTACGCAGTGTGATGTGAGAGTGTCAAATGTTCAGTTGTCTAAATTTGTTTGCTTGTTTTTGCTTACAGATGAGGAGAAGTCCGTAGTGGACCCTGCTGTGAGTTGTGCAGATAAGCAGACCACCAAGATTAAACAGCTGCCGATTGTGAACGCCACACTACAAGATCGTAAGTGTTGCCTGCCCTCCTTATTCAACTTCAAGTTGTCCCTTTCACACACAACACATTTAAATTGAATTATTTTCTGTCAATATACATATTACTTAAATTTGATTTTGATTACGTTTTTTTTTTTTTTTTTTTTTTTTTTTGCATGAGCTAAACTTTTTCTTCTAATCAAATGGTGAATTATCCATCAATTATGTGCATGAACGGATAAAAAAATTACTACATACATAACTTATGCTGCAGTATAGTAAAGGAATGTGGTTATTTTGAAACTTTATTAATTGTGTGTGTATAGTATCACATAAATTATTAAAGAAATTTTGCTTAAATTGATCATAATTATTGTACGTAATTTTTTTTATCTATAGCATGAAATGGTTTTAAACAATATATAGGGTGTATGTGCATGACGTCATACTGAATTTACTGTGACGCCATACTGGAGCATTAAATAACATTGCTTAGAATAAGACAAAGTTGATTTTTGGTTTGAAAATTAGTTTTTTTTTTTTTTTTTTTTTTTTTTTTTTTTTTGCATACTTGAAAACATTCTGTTAACAGTATCATATTGCTCTCAAAAATATTGCTAAAGTGTTTTTAAACTATAGCAAACTATGTCATTTTACAATACCAGCTCATGCTCATATTATTTATTGTAGTGCTCAAATTTGGCGTCAACTTTTATATGTTTGCAACCACCATATATTTTTAGAAAGCATGTTATTATATTTTTTGTTATGTGTAGAAATTTGTGATTATATACTTATTTATTTATTTTGGTAGATAATATTTTTGCAACATAATTATTTTACTATTGAATTGTCAACCGTTCTTTATCTATTGAAATTGCATGTTTTTGCGGTGTTGTTAATTGTTATTTTTGTTGTTTTTAATTTGACGTAATTTTAATTTACAAGTTAAAGTCTGCATTTTTTTTTTATTGACTATCGGACGGTTCAAAATAAAAATATTTTGATACTGGCATAATATATAAGTGCGTCGCTTTAGACAATCATATCGTAGGCAGTGTAGCAATTAAACTAGAACCCCTAATTTTATACCCATTCTTGGACTTGATACCCAAAATTTCTCTAACGATACTATAGTCTCACATTATGTCGATATTGCCCACGATTACGATAGTTTTTCGATAACGATAACTCAAGGTCCATATATATATAAGAGGTTAGATGCTTCGGGAAAAGTTTTGGCCAAGGTTACGCAGCTTAAAGAAATTCACCAAAGACGTCATATCACCACTTGCATCTTGGTTCACCTTATCAGTGACGTAATTGGTGAACGGCATCGTATTGGCTTAGAACCAAGTACAATCTATCGCAAAATGAAATCTAATTGCGCCAGCTTTGTGCTGCGCTCAACCTCTTTATTATAAAATGTTTTAAATCTTACTTCATGATTGCATATCCTGCCTCATTTATTATTATATATATATATATATATATATATATATATGTATGTATTGCCTTTTTTTTTTCATTCGTATATTTAGTGTACTATTTTTGTGATTTTTTTCTTTCTTTTTAAACATAAGTATCGTTATCGATGCGACGATGATAATATCGTCAATTTTTTGTTAAGTCGTAACAATAACGATACGTTTATAAAACTATTAATCTATAACGCATCGACATAACCAAATATCATTAATACGATAATCGAAACCTAAACTATACTAAGAATACCTTGTAGTATTACTAACGCGTTTTTTTTTTTTTTTTTTTTTTTTTTTAATAGCCCATAATAGATGTGATGGGATAAGAAAACAAAACAATAGAAGTTTTGGCAATTTCTTGTGAGTTATATATGATATTGCCGCACTATTTACAAGTTTGTGACAAAACTATAATATACTGTATACTGCTAAGGTGAGAAATAAAAAATGAGAAATACTTGCACACACACAGTTACGTGTTTTAAGACAGTGAAAGATTGAAAGAATATCTCAACACCAACATAATTAGCAGAAATTTTTATGTTTCCAAAAAAAAATAATAATAATAATAAAAAAAAATACTTTGCTATAGCTGCAATGTGTCAATATATTGTAACAATAATTGCATTGATCATAAATCAATAGAATACTACAATATTCAGATAATATTATTTATTTCAAATAAGTATACAGTAAGAATATACACAGAATTCATAGGTTAGCATTTTTTATTATATTTTCTTGTGTTTTTACCATTTATTAGTGGTTGGATTTTTCTTGAAACTTGTTATGTTTTCATTCATTATAATTTATTACTTATTATTGAGCAACTATTATTATTTAAATTATTATAGTACCATTTTAAATATATTATTATTAATAATTATTGTGCTATTATCCAAAAGCTATAGAGTGTATGCACATGACGTAAAAATTAATTCACTTGGCCGCCATACTGGAGAAATGAATAACATTGCTCAGCATAGGGCAAACTTCATTGTTTTGGCTATTTTTCTATATAATAATAGAAATAAATAATATAATAAAATAATATCGAGGGCTACGCGGCATTTCAGTACTATAGTGCAATCTCCGCCGATGCATTTTTGGCCATGTGCATTCTCCGCGCTCACCTTTTTTGAAACATCTTTTATACGCTTAGCCTGTACAGATATGCCATTAGTAGGCATGGAGTAGATTGCACATTTGCCAAAATTGCACCCGCGAAGATTGCACAAGTACCGAAATGCCGCGTAGCCCTTGATATGCACTGATATTGATGCTCCTCCTGAATAAAACTGACCAAAGCGTTAATCTCTCCAAATGATAAATATATGGGGAAACTTTAACGCAAGCGGTCACATTTATTTGGGAGGAGTGTACAGTGGTATACTAAAACCTAGCTGGCTTTATCTTATACTTTCATCTGTATTATTATATCATTTACTTGAGTGTTGAGTGATCAAGCTTAACATTATATATTGATGTGGTTACTTGGTGTAGTGTTTTGGAAATCATGACTGAATAAACAATAAAAATTATGTTGCATGCCTTTTTCTTCTTCTTCTTCTTCTTCTTCTTCTTCTTCTTCTTCTTCTTCTTCTTCTTCTTCTTCTTCTTCTTCTTCTTCTTCTTCTTCTTCTTCTTCTTCTTCTTCTTCTTCTTCTTCTTCTTCTTCTTCTTCTTCTTCTTCAAAATTATAAAAATAGTAATAAGATTTTTAGTGATATTTAATTTGAAGTTATATATGTCTACTAAAGTCTCTCTGATGAGATTTATCAATGGTGTATGAAATCAATTATTATTATTATTATTATTATTTTAATCGTGTAAAAAAAGCATTATTATAGTTTTCTCTGCAGAGTAGAATTTTAATAGCTGCATAAAAAGTTTATAATTTGTTCTAATTTATCAACTTAGAAATACATGTTCTGTTCTATAGAGCACATCTTTCAGATTTGTAATTAAGATGTCAAATTTACACTTCAGGAAAATAAGGGGAAAAACATAAGCATTTTAGTATCACAAAACACTTTTAGTTTAAACATTAGTTGGGCTCAAAACTCAATCGTAGCTCCATAGAAGTGTTCAAAAAATTTCACAGAAAATCCGCACAATATTTGCATACTAACTTTGGTCTGTTTCTGTTGTCAGAAATAGAAATATTAAAATGCAAGTTAATACTTTACAGTATTTACATACTCTCTTGTGATGGTGCTACATTGTGGCAAAAATTGTCATCAGTTTTGTGTGGATCCCATTTTTTGTTTAATGCATTAAAAAAAGAATTATTATTAGGGCTATTATTATTATTTTCATATGTGTTATCTATGCATTGCTTTGAGTTGTGCAAAATGTGTTTTAAAACAAAGTTATTCCGCTGTATGCAACTAAAAATAGTCTATCAATTATTCCCATATGGATCCATGTTTCGATCCCATGGATATTTAGTGTTTCCCCACATGGATTTCATTTCTATTCATAGGAAACTGAATGTTTTTTCACATGGATAGTATGATATATCCATGGGGAATATATTGAATTCCCCATGGATACTGCAGTTTTGCTTGGGAATTGTTGTGGGAAGTCTACTGCGGCTTTACTATATCTTGTAAAATATAGTAACTTTGCTGTACAACATAGCTACAACACAGTTTTTTTTTATGGTTAAATGTGAGTTAAAGCCATAGACCATATAAAAAAACATGTGCTTTTTAATGAATAAACACAAAATGGGATCTTCAAAACCGATGTCAATTTTTACCAGAATGTTAATGTAGCCCCACAAGAGAGTGTGAAAAAACTGTAAACTATGCAATTTGTGTGAAAATTCATGTTTATGACATCAGAAATATGCAAAAATTAGTATTAACATGTTGTGCGGGTTGCATAAATCGAATTTTCTGATCACTGCTACGGGGCTACTGTTGGGTTTTGAGACAAATTAATGTTATTTATGTAAATCCCATCAAGTGTTTTGTGATATAAATGCTTATGTTTTTCTTTGTGATCTATTCCTTTAATCCTATTTTATTTAAATTATACATTGATTTTTATTCCATTGATAAATCTCATCAATATTTGAGAATTGACAGAAAGCTGTATATGTACCAATTAAAAAAAAAGTGATAAGTATTAAAAATATATTTTTATATTGCATGTATACAATATTGGTGATAGTAGATTAGAGAAATATATTAAACATTATACAATATACTACTTTCAAAATTATCACATTCATTTGTTATTATATTTTATTATTATTTGTTATTAAAAAAAAAAAACAATGAATTAAATTAATGTTTTGAAAGTGATATATTGTTTTGATGTTACTGCAGATGATGTTTAATAAAAATATGATATTTACAAAAAAAAAAAATGAATTTTCTTATTATTGTACCCATTTCTGTTGTCACAAATAAGTAGCTCAATTATAAAGGTTCTGGTTTAATTGATGGTGAAGGTCAATGTTAGTATTGTAGTAAATGGTTTATTATATAGTAGAGTGTAGATCCAATTTTTTTTTTTTTGTGTGTGTAGTTATTATTTTTTAAATTTCTCATTCTTTTTTCTTCTCTGTGATTTTTTCCTTTTCTTCACAAAACTTTACCCTTTTTTTACAGAATTATTATTATTATTATTTTTACAATGTGTTAATGACGTTTACAGTAAGGAGCGACATACTTGCCTCAAGTATTATTATAACCCATGAATTAATGGTTGATCCATGTTTGACTGTTCATCTACGTGTGTGTGTCCATACACACACACACAATTAACACCATGTACCGTACCTTTACATGTCTTCCAACTCTTGGCTGATTTTTTTAGACACGCTGTTTTAAATTTCCCTCTCTAGGGAACACTTGTGATACGCGTGGGGGCAATTTGAACTATTATATGATAAGGATTGATGAGGCTGACTAAAGGTCAGAAACGATATAATGTATGACGTAAACAGAGATAACCACTCAGAATTCTTGCGCTCAGGTGACAACAAGACCTCAAACCTTTGTAAAGCAGTATTTGTAATATAGTAGTTTTGGCTGCCAATCGCGGCGCTATAGAATGTAAAAGCTTGAATCATGCTTGTCTACAAATTTAATTTATACAGGGAGTTGGAAGATATGTAAGGGACATTGAATTAACACACAATGTTTTTCCCAAGATGGGCATATTTACACAAACATATGTACTCTAGAGTGCAGAGTATTATGATAAATAATATCGTCTTACAAGAAATTTATTATATTTTTAAAAATTATGATGTGTTTTTTGGTTGGGTAAATTTTTTTATGGTATAGTAAAGTTTTTTTTACAGTCATAGTAGTGTATGATGTTTAGTTAACAGGATAAAGCATAAAATGTAAAATTCAATTTACATTCAATTGCGTTAAGTATCAATATTTTGTTCGATTTATATTTATTGGGTGATTGTTTTAGTATGGCGTATAAACTTTTTTCTTCATCGTATTTATTGACACTATTTTGGTATCATATATTGATTTTTTAAAACGTAGATTGATACACTAGAAAATAGAATTTAAAATAGTTACATAAATATTCATTATTTTTGTAGTTTTTTTGTTGCTATTTTTATATTTATGAACTTGCAAAATTTTTAAAAAAATTTGCAATAGATAATTCCGTTCTCTCTGACACATAGTTTTAGTTTTTTTTTTTTTTTTTTTTTTTTTTTAAATATCTAGCATATTAAAGATGAGCCTCCGAGGATACACACATGGCGTTTGGACGAAATGAGAGCTTTTTATCACACTGCGTATCTTAAACACACATACAGGACTGACCTATCTTGCAGGTAAAAATTCGGACTGAGCATGCGAGAGAAAGGATCACAAAATGATAGGGACTCTATAGGGTGTATGCATTTATGTTAAAGTCGACGCCATGTTGGATAACTCAATAACATGGGTGGCATAGGAAAATAACTCATTTTGCCAGTTTAAAACCATTATGCAATATCTTTGAGAACATTGATGTTGTAAATATGTTGAATTAGTATCTCAAGTATGTCAGAAAAATAACAATAACAAATTAACCGATTTCCCAAAGAAAATTGATTTCAATAAAGTTTGTCCTATGCTGAGCAATGTAATTCACTACTCCAGTATGGCCTCCAAGTGCATTAAATATGACTTCATCCGCATACACCCTACAGGGATCTCCAGATCTCCAGTCGCTAGGAAAAAAAATTATACGTATCAATGCATCATGCTTTTTTTTTTTTTTTTTTTTTTTTTTTTTTTTTTTTAATTTACTCTCCGATTTATAACCTAATACTTCTGCTGGTAATACTTATGAAATGAAACCTTTTGTTTCTTCATTTTATTATTTTTAATGTGATTTATTATTATTGAAATGTGAGTGTATAAAACTATAAATTATAGAAATCTTATTCCGGGTTACGTTTCAGTTTTTTCTCTTTTTTTGCCATCATCGGTAATTCACCACAGCTTTTTTATTTTTATTATTTATAGGTGTAAAAACTTGTGTTAATTTATACGTTTTTCCTCCATAAATGTAAAAAATATAAAAATAGTAATTAAAAAAAAAAAAAAAAAAAAAAAAAATGCATGTCCTAAAACATGAAATTATAATAAAACAGAAAATATAATGGATGGCAGTACTCTTTGTTTAAAAATAATATGCACATTTTTTTTTTTTTTACTTCAAGGCGTAGAACACCTTGAACAAAAAAGTTGCGTAATATCCTAACAAACCTGAAAATTAACGTTGATTTGGCCGGAGTCATTGATTTCTAATTTATTTTCCATTCACAAAATGCCACTGCCGGTCACTGACGTCACAGCTCGCGTGGTCCACGTGCGTGTAAACCGGGTGAGCTGTGACGTCAGTGACCGGCAGTGGCATTTTGTGAATGGAAAATAAATTAAAAATCAATGACTCCGGCCAAATCAACGTTAAATTTCAGGTTTATTAGGATATTACGCAACTTTTTTGTTCAAGGTGTTCTACGCCTTTCAGAGTTTGTAAAGGCAAAAGCCCGGCATATTATTACTTTGTGTCAAACACTGGAAATGCTTTTTAGAGTATTACTTGATCCTTGATGGTTTAAGAAATAAGGAAGCATACTTATTGTATGATTGCAGGGCGGGTACTTAATTTTTATAGGTAAGTGTTCTTGTTTTGCACCAAGGATGAATCTTAAAATAAGGCAGACAGTACGCAAATAGCCAAAAAATGTGAGTTTAACAATCTGCATGGTAATCCGCTTATTTAAGTCTGTTTACTCCATAATAAATAAATTGCAAAAACAGCGTGTAGGTTTTTTTAAAATTTATTTTATTATTTATTTGTATCTTCAAAACTTAAGTCGGATGCATATAAAGTATGAACAATTTCAACTCCTTGAATTTTAAGGAAGATTTTAGTACTATTTCACTTTTACGACTTAGGTTTAAGAGCGATATATATATATATGACTTATTTAATATCTTAAAAATTCGGTCATTTTTTATAAAACAAAAAAGGACCGCGGCCAGATAGCGAAATCTCAATACAAATTAAACTTGATAAAATTGTTATTTCAATAGTTTTTATATTTATGAAATTGTAGCTTGAAAACTAAGATACGCGCCTATATGTTGTTTGTTTTGTAGATTTCGTTCAAGTATTTGAGCAATGGAGATTATCAGTTTAGCATGTATTGTGGGGAAGCTAAGGCTCCCCTAACTTAACATTACGCTTATAAGGAAAAACTGTTTGTTTTTATTTATTTATTTGTTGTTTTATTTTTTATTTTTTACGATTTTTGAGGAAACCGCCGATTTCGGAGAAATTTCATTGAGAAATACTAGAGATACTTTTACGTATATTTTAAAATGGAAATTTTTAAAGTATTTTTGAGGCTGATGTGATAACTTCCATTCGCTGTACTATACCAAATTAAAAATAATAATAAAAATAGTGTGCACTGCTTGCCTTCTTTAATAGAATGCCATGGTTGAACCTATAGGGTGGTTTCATTCATGTTAAATTCAATGCCATGGTTGAGCGATAAATAACATGGGCCAGTATGGAATAGTAATAATAAATAGCTAATTTTCCAAAGAAAATGTCCCAAAACTACGTTTGTCCTATGCTGAGCAATGTTATTCGAGCATCGAAATGCATTCAGAATGACGTCATGCACACACACCCTATACATTGCGAGGTCATAATGTTCAATCATTGTAGTAAAAAATGAAATTGTATTGGCTATAATGGCCATTCAATGCAATCAGATGGAGATTTCAGTTGACGCAAAACTCTATCTAAATACAATACATGTTATTCCCATAGGCCAATAGAATTTCATTTTTTATTGCAATGACCGTACTATACATGCAATTTATATGCAATTCAAAATAGGCTTTATTGCAATAAAACACATTACATAAATTACATATGTTTGGGTTTAAGTAATACAACTTTATAACCAAATCAGCCAAAGGGGAAAAGATATTTCGTTATATATATTTTATCATTTACTAATATTAATACATATATAGATATATAGTTATTACATGCAACTTATTATTAAATACTATATATAATGCAGTATAAAACATAAACAATCATATCTCTTTCTTTCTTTCTTTTTTTTTCTTTCTTTCTTTCTTTTTTTTTTTGTAATGAAATATGATATTTTATTTTAAACTCTAAATTATAAAGGGGAGACGATTAGTTACACATACTTTGAGTGAAAAATAAATTCTCCCCAATTTCTTACGTGCTAAAACACACATTACATTAAAATAAAAAACACACAATACAAATCTCCGTATTTTATCGCCTGCACTTTGTGTAGGTATGCAACCTGTTGATCATATATGTCGTCAAGGTTGCATAAATATATTCTCGCCAGGAGACATCAGTTCTCGGAAAAAAAAAAGTTTATAGAGATTAGGCACCTATGATATGAAATATATTAATTGTACGTCAAAACATTCGTGTTGATTAACTATACAGCTCGTTCTATAAACTACACACAAATATTAAGCCAGCTTTGAAAATGTTCCTTTGTTATAAATAGCTGTTATGTCGTCGTTACCTGTTTGCTACGTTTATACAAATGGTCAATCATTGCTATTTCTTCTTTCAGAAATTTGAACTTGATAATAATGAAAGAAACTCCCCCCCCCCCCCCCAAAAAAAATTTACCAATCTCAATATGCGACTCACTTTTGTTGGTCAGCCAATCACTGTTATTGAGATTTACTTTACTTTACAGAACTAGCTTAAATATTCAAACTGGTAGTGGCTATATAGAATGTCATTCTATATAAGAATGGTGAGTACCAGTATTGATATATGGTCAATATGATATGCATCAATTATGCATGCTGTAAGGTGCAATTGCATTCATCTAAATGTCGATGCCATGTGAGAGCAGAGCTGGGTATGCGAAGTGACAAATCTTTACGCTTGAAAAATACTTAGCAATATTTTTTGAAAGCATTGTGATTTGCTGTTATATATACGTACATCTTCTTCAGTCCACGACTTTTTTGAAAAATTATTTCATTGTCTTATATTTTAACCACGTTTTTGTGTGGCTCAGAATGAAAAAAAAAAAAAAAAAGTCTTTATCCAAAAGATTTTCTTACTTTGTTGATGTACTCTATATATCCACTCTAGAATTCTCAAAATAGCTTTTAAAAACGCGTAAATTCATTGAGGGAGTTTTTTTCTGGTCTAATTTTTTAATTTTTATCTCAGTTTGTTCGATTTTTTTAAATTTTTTTTATTGAATTATCTGATGTTACTGTATTGTATACTGGGACTGAAGAGGATAGGGTTGAATTAGATTTTAAAATATTTGCGTGGGCTTTTTTTTTTTTTTTTTTTTTTTTTTTTTTTTTTTTTACCAAAAGAAAAAGGCCAAAAAAAAATCGGCGTTTGTCCTATTCTGAGCAATGTTATATATTGATCCAGTATGGCGCCGAAGCGAATTCCCGAGCTTTTTTCACACTCTTGAGTCAGATTTCAGAAAATTTTATTTATTTATAAATTATAACATATAATATGTATCTTTTATAGTTTTTATTTAATATTAATTATAGACTGCGTATAAAAACATACAGCTATATTTATTCAAATGCAAAATAAATATCGTAAATTTTTTTATCCATTTTAATATGTACATTACGTGTCATGTTACATCAAAAAGTACGTTACATTTCATGTATACGTATAGCACTATATAACTACGACAGCTCTGCACTCTCTGCTCTGCGCTCTGCGTGTATAACTGTGTACTACTCACCAAGTATTAGGTTCGAGCCACTTGCTGCATGAGTGCGTATGTGAAGTGTGAGAGCACAACAAACAACATGTTGCACACGATGCAAGTTTTAATGCATTCGATGTGACGACGCACAGCATATTCGGAAGGTGCATGATTGATGTTATTGTACCGTCTAGCCTGCTAGAGTTTCCACGGTTTCTCTAGGCTATCATGGTGATGAGGCCGTGGTAGACTCGGTGTGTGCAGTTTCCAATGTACCTATCAATAAGACAATGTCTTGACGGGACTGTGGAAAAAGTGTAGCACAATAACACAATATGGCCACACAAGAAAAAAAAAAAAAAAAAAAAACTGCTTCTAGATCTGGTAAAGACTACTTTGTAGCAAAAATTTGATCGTATAGATAGGTTTAAAGTACTTATGGTAGAGTATAGATTGCTATATACACAATAGTCGATCCAAAAGTATTGTTAATATTTTGACCAACGATTTAAAATTGATTTTTTTTATTAATTTTTAGTGTTTATATAATAGTATGGAGGCTACTACTAAAATAAAGTCTATTGACTTTTCGTGAAAAAAAGCACCAGATTTGTTTTAGAAATTATAAAATTTTGTTTACACGGGTAATTAATTTTAAGTTACATGCACATAAAGAGCATAAATTATGTATTTTATGCTGCATTTAATATGTCAGCATAAATAATTCTTTAAAATAGAACAATGAAAATTTATTATATTGTACAAAATAATATATTTACATTATGCTATGTAAAATATTTATTATAATTTATAGTATACTGTAGATAGTGCACAATTGTGCTGAAAATGAGCTATAGCATAATTATTACGTTTTATTATTATTATTTTTTTTTATGTCTATACAGACTTTTTACTAAAAAATTGATATCTACTGTATATTGGCATATGGCCATAAAATGCAATCAGAAATCACATGGAGATTTAAATTGACGCAAAACTCATTTAAAGATACATGACTGTTAATAATATAATTATATATATATAATTGATATATTAGATATAATTTTATATATATATATATATATATATATATATATATATATATATATATATATATATATATATATATATATATATATATATATATATATATATATATATATATATATATATATATATATTTATTATTATTATTATTATTATTATTATTTTTAGTAAAAATACTACGAGCATCGTTCTTTGTGATGCATATTATATTTACAACATATATTATACAATATTATATAATATTATTATTGACACGTTACACGTACAGTAGCTGTCCATGGACCACTTGCAATGAAATGTTTTTAATTGTTGCAAACGTGTAAGTTTAAACGATTTTTCCATAAGAAATGCACTGAGAATTTTTAAATTTATTTTAAAAAGTTCGTTCATTGCAAGTGGTTCATAGACAGGGATAAATAGGATTTTATGGAAATAAAACGTTTATAACACTTCCTATATTTTGAAAAATGTCAGATCCATAATATGAAACTGTCCATCAGTAGGTCGCGGCCACTCACGGGCAGTCGTGAGCTAACTGGCGATCTACTGGACTGGAAAAAGTAGCTATGTAACTATATGACAAAAATATGCCTCTTTTGTCGATTTTTTTTTTTTTTTTTTTTTTTTTTTTTTTTGCTTTTTCTTACTTTCACGGACCCCCTACCCACTCTACATTGCTCAAAATAGCTCTAAAAAACGCGACATTTTACTGGCTTTTTTCTGGCACAATTGTCATATTTTTATCTCCATTTTTTCTATTTTTTAAATGGTTTAAACATTTTTTGTCACTTTTTTTGATGTACAACTCATTGTATATTGGGACTGAAGAGGAATAACTATGTTGTATAAATATAGTATAAATATTATGTACAGTATATAATTTTTTATGTCGTTCCAATTTAACATCATTTATGCTATAATGACGTATAAATACAGCATAAATTACGTAATTAATTCTTTCCGTGAAGGGGGTATAAACGTGTAACATATTATTACGAAAAGAAAGAAGCGTAAAATAATAATAATGATATAAAATAGAAGAAAACAATCTAATTTCATTACAAAAAATTGATTAAAAACTCCGTAAAGAAATTTATGTGTGTGTGTATAATATATATATAACATTATATATAATGAAAAATAAGCACCTTTCACGGCCACCGCGAGTGGCAAATGTCATGTGCTGTGAGCATTTCTTATCTTATTTGCCACTCGCGCGGTTCATGAAAATTGCTTTTTTTTTACCACTGATGTTGTTCGTAAACCCTGTTCTCCTGCACCAAAAATGACGATCGCCTATGGTTATTCAAATGAAATGCGCATTTTTTGGTGCAAGAGAACAGGGTTTACGAACAGCATTATTTAGACGCGCGTCCAGCGATATATAAAAAGAGCGCCTGTTCACACAACATTTGATAGTTTATTTCCAAAGTGTATCTCGAGAAGTAAAAATGGTTTTTTGCATTGAGCATTATATTATAAGAAGAAGAAGATTGGCATTGTTTCATCATTTTTTAACTCAACCAGAAAAAAGTTTGAAAAACAAGGTCTGAGATATTTTTACGTGTAAAGCCGTAAATCTTGAGCGCATACAAGGTCGTACTACTCGATTTATTTTAGGTTATTCAAGGTCCTCTAAGTGTGATAACAGTATTTTAAGAGTATAAAAATGCTAGTTGCAAAGTATCGCTGATGGTTTTTGGAAAAACATTGATATCAAATTCTTATCATCGTGTTTTTCAAATAAATATGACCTTAATGTTTTTTATGTATAAATAAATTAAATACTAAAGGCACTCTTTCTTGCGTGGTAGTTCTATTACTTAGGATTGTCCAAGGGGCGACTCCAGTTCATTTTTTCCCTGAGTTGTTTCTTTATATAACTCTTTTCCAGTTATGGCAAGAACCCTTCCATTGTAATCAATAACCACTTGTCTATATTTGTTAAATATGCATTTTTATATTATTTGTTGACGAAGTAGTTTTTCTGATAAAGGTGTGAGATCACATCCAATGTATTGCTTTTTTCTCATCACCCGTTGGGTTACTTGTTGTTTTTGTCTTGTACACTCACATTTTAAACCTAATAAAGAACTATTATTAATAATATTAGCGGGCAGTATATTACACATACGGAAATAATAAATTACGTAATTTATGCTGAATTTATGTCATTACACACAGCATAAATTACAGCATAAATTATATAGAACAATATAAATAATTATGCTCCAGATAGAACATAATAATTTTGCTACGTATATGACATAGTTATATTATATGAAGTGTTGCATAGATTGTGCCTGTATTGAACAAATAAGCTATAGCATTTAATTATTACGCGTATTTGTTATTTTTGTACCTGTTCTGGACCTCTTTACTTTTTATTATTAGTATTTGATTTAATAACTACACACTCGATGATGTGAGGGAGGGGGGGGGGGGGGCTATTGCGTACACCAGGCCCATACTGAAGCCAAGATGTACGCAACCTGTCACTACCCAAAACATTGTGACTTTTTTTTTTTTTTTACTAGAAGGTGAGTTGATGACTATTGTGGCACACCTACTCCGTTAGGGTCACGTCCTTTTCTGAGCGCGGTGTGACACTTAATCTCAGTGTAATAAAGTAATAAAGTAGTAGTAATAATGTAGTAAAGCCGGATGCCCATAGTTACCGAGGCAATTATTATTATTTATTATGAGTATGTGAATTATTATATATTGTCAATATATAAATACAGGTTGTATCAACGTGCGTATATAATGAAGAGCGAGAGAGATTGAATTTTTTTCTGAAAATTATATTTTAATATATGTTAAAAGTGCAAATTATTTCAACATTTCTTTTCATTTCGAATAGCTTACCATTAACGTTTCTATTACACATTTTTATTTGTATATGTTTTTATGTTTTAAAAACTTCTTTTGTTTTCCGTATTTAAATATATTGCGTCCTGTCAAGTAATCGTAAAAAACATGCTCATGAAAAGTAGCTATAGGTTTTCTCTTATATTTTTGAAAGGTCAGAAGTTTTATCTCTTGAACTCATGCATATAAGAAAGTGACCGACTACATGGTCTAGTGGTTCACGCATCCTACTTGCATTCAAAAGGTCGCGGGTTTGATCCCAGCCACCGACAAGGCTTTTACGAAAGCCTAGCGAGGGTAGGGAATTTATTGCTTGGAGATTCGGGAAAACAAAGTCAACCTTTCCAACCAACCACGGTCTCCTCAGTCTGTTATGGTGAATGCCGGGATGTTTGTCAGGACGTAACCATTACTTGTTTCGTATAAAACCACACAAACACATAAACAAATGTTTTTTGAAGATTAGGGGTGTAAAAATGCAGTTGGGTAACTGTCAGGACCTCACTAAGGTTAATAAGTTTAGCATAAAGGGCTAAAATTCGACTACTAAGTTAACAACGTAATTTGGCGATTGAAAAGAAAGTCTTATTTCGCCATAAGAATGTGTGTCTTTCTCTCTGCCAACAACACTGGAAAATTCAATATGTGCGAGTAATAATTTTTTTCCTCATTATTACAGTTTATATATCAAGTATATATATATATTGCGCATAAGAAATATTTCTAGTGCAAAATCTACCGTGGTGGATGGGTCCTGAACTTATCTAAATCAAAAAAAGGTGACTATAAAAATCGGCGGAGAAAAATGCTTGAAGCCATAGACCACATAAAACAACATGTGCTTTTTAATGAATAAACACGAAATGGGATCTTCAAAACTGATGACAATTTTTACCAGAATGTTAATAATGTAGCCCCACGAGAGGGGCGACACCAGGGAACATTTTCCAGTGTGGGGACGGGGGAGGGGGCAGCCCGCTGCAGGCCAATTTTTTTTAGGGACACGCCCCTTTTTGGGAAAAACGCAAAAATAGTATACTTGAGAAAATAGTTTTAAACTATTCTAGTTTGATTTTTTAATTTTCTTTTATCGCATTTTTTTCCACCCTTATTTAACGACGTTGGAAAATAAGTGCAAATTTTTAACTGAAAACTTTTTTTTTTAAAAAGTATAAAATAATGCTATATATATATATATATATATATATATATATATATATATATATATATATATATATATATATATATATATGTGTGTGTGTGTGTGTATATATATATTTGTATTTCATATTTTTGAAATTCCAAATCTATGTTTTAAATTTTATCTTATTACAGAGTAACCACAAGAATTTTTTAGGTTAATATACGATTAGCAAGTCGTTTATTTTAAATGACAAATAATCCACCTCAATTTAATATAAAAATTAAGCTGATATAAAAATAAAAAGTTTTATCCATAGGGCCTGATTTTTATCATAAATATAAAGCAAATGAAATTGTCGCATAAAATTTTCAATTGAGACTGGCGTGATGAAAATCTATAAGTTTTTCACTACATCACCTACAGAATTTTAAAAACCTTATAAAATAATAAGACTTTTAAACAAAAATTGGTTCAAAATAATGCACATAAAATTATAAAAGCAAGAACATGAAACATTAGATTTAACGGAGCTCATCGCAGTTTAGCGCACGGGGAAAGCTAATTTAAGAGTCCCCCAGTCCCCTAATTTAACATTACGCTGATGAGGAAAAACACATCTTTTACGACTTTTTAAGAAACTAATCCACCGATTCCGGAGATATTAGACATTTTTTTGCACGTGTTTTTAGATACTGTATATCAAATGCCAAAGAATTTTTAACCCAATAGCCTTTAATCTGTGATCAATATAAGATTAAAAAAATAATAATAAGTAAATGAAAACGTAGAACTCCTCGAAATGTTCAAATTTATTTTATAGAGCTTGTTTCTTGCAAGTGGTCCATTATTGTTATTTTGCTAATTTTTCCTCACTAGTTTATGAGGGACGAATGCGCGGGGGGGCGAAGAAAGTAAAATAATTATAAGCAGGTACTATACTTAGTAGTGGTGTATTTTTATTGTTACCATTTTTATTGAAGTTCAGATTACTGTACCCAAAAATGAAATTCAAAAAATTGTATCTCAAAAACTATCATCACAATTGAACAGAGCGTCAAAAAGTGTTGGAAAATCTCCTTTGCTTATTCTATATTTGAAATCCGATTTTGACCCACTTTGAATTTTTTTACACGGGTTAAAGAAAATACTAAATATTAATTTTTAATGAAAAATAGCTTTCAAATGTTTTCCAGAACGCATTTGCCGAGAAAAAAAATTACAAATTGACCCATTTTAATTTTAATATATGCAATATCTTTAAAAATAATTTTTTTCTTTGTAAAAATATCCTTAAAATTGTTTTAATTAAATCTCAAATTCATTAAAAGAATAGATATGCAGATTACGCTGATATTTTGTTGAGAAGTTGATCAATTTAATTTTGCACACGGTGGAGTTTAGATAATTAATATTCTTTGGTTCATTTAAGCTAAAAAAATGTCATAATTGAGTGTTACGACAAAAATACTACCCTAAACTAAGGCCTTAAAAAATAAAATGAATGTATTATAGTTTAAAAAAAATGCGCTGTATACCTGCGATTTTTTATTTCATTTTTTGGAGATGTTCTTTTTTTTTTTTTTTTTTTGCTTTCTCTTTATTTTTCCTCTTTTTTTCCGCCCACGTTTACCGTTTGGGGAGGGAAGGGCGATCGCCCCCCCCCCCCCCTGGATCTGCTCTTGAAAATTATGCAACATTAGTTTTAGTTGTAAAATTAAATTAAATATGTGTTTTTAATTAAATATAAATTTTTTCTTACAATTTTACAATCATAGCAAAATAATAATAATAGTAAAATAAGGGAAAACAGCTACTGCGAGATTTGACTAAAAAATTGTAAAGAAAAGTACATCTGAAATTTTGCACAGTGATACATTTGGATAGGTTGTCTTCTAACATGACGTACTACATTTTATTTTAGTATTGAAAATTAACTATGCTGTACAGCTCTGGCCAAAAGTTTCCGAACGTGGCAGCGGCGGTCGCTGTGTTTTCTCATAAAGATAACATAGCGTGGTTGCGGGTTGCCTATGCAAATCGTTCGGGAACTTTTGGCCAGAGCTGTACATCAAAAGTCTGTACTTTACATGCAGAGGTTTAATTACGCAGTGTGATGTGAGAGTGTCAAATGTTCAGTTGTCTAAATTTGTTTGCTTGTTTTTGGTTACAGATGAGGAGAAGTCCGTAGTGGACCCTGCTGTGAGTTGTGCAGATAAACAGACCACCAAGATTAAACAGCTGCCGATTGTGAACGCCACACTACAAGATCGTAAGTGTTGCCTGCCCTCCTTATTCAACTTCAAGTTGTCCCTTTCACACACAACACATTTAAATTGAATTATTTTCTGTCAATATACATATTACTTAAATTTCATTTTGATTCCCTTTTTTTTTTTTTTTTTTTTTTTTTTTTTTTTTTTTTTTGCATGAGCTAAACTTTTTCTTCTAATCAAATGGTGAATTATCCATCAATTATGTGCATGCACGGATAAAAAAATTATTACATACATAACTTATGCTGCCGTATAGTAAAGGAATGTGGTTATTTTGAAACTTTATTAATTGTGTGTGTATAGTATCACATAAATTATTAAAGAAATTTTGCTTAAATTGATCATAATTATTGTACGTAATTTTTTTTATCTATAGCATGAAATGGTTTTAAACAATATATAGGGTGTATGTGCAGGACGTCATACTGAATTTACTGTGACGCCATACTGGAGCATTAAATAACATTGCTTAGAATAAGACAAAGTTGATTTTTGGCTTGAAAATTAGTTTTTTTTTTTTTTTTTTTTTTTTTTTTTGCATACTTGAAAACATTCTGTTAACAGTATCATATTGCTCTCAAAAATATTGCTAAAGTGTTTTTAAACTATAGCAAACTATGTCATTTTACAATACCAGCTCATGCTCATATTATTTATTGTAGTGCTCAAATTTGGCGTCAACTTTTATATGTTTGCAACCACCATATATTTTTAGAAAGCATGTTATTATATTTTTTGTTATGTGTAGAAATTTGTGATTATATACTTATTTATTTATTTTGGTAGATAATATTTTTGCAACATAATTATTTTACTATTGAATTGTCAACCGTTCTTTATCTATTGAAATTGCATGTTTTTGCGGTGTTGTAAATTGTTATTTTTGTTGTTTTTAATTTGACGTAATTTTAATTTACAAGTTAAAGTCTGCATTTTTTTTTTATTGACTATCGGACGGTTCAAAATAAAAATATTTTGATACTGGCATAATATATAAGTGCGTCGCTTTAGACAATCATATCGTAGGCAGTGTAGCAATTAAACTAGAACCCCTAATTTTATACCCATTCTTGGACTTGATACCCAAAATTTCTCTAACGATACTATAGTCTCACATTATGTCGATATTGCCCACGATTACGATAGTTTTTCGATAACGATAACTCAAGGTCCATATATATATATAAGAGGTTAGATGCTTCGGGAAAAGTTTTGGCCAAGGTTACGCAGCTTAAAGAAATTCACCAAAGACGTCATATCACCACTTGCATCTTGGTTCACCTTATCAGTGACGTAATTGGTGAACGGCATCGTATTGGCTTAGAACTAAGTAAAATCTATCGCAAAATGAAATCTAATTGCGCCAGCTTTGTGCTGCGCTCAACCTCTTTATTATAAAATGTTTTAAATCTTACTTCATGATTGCATATCCTGCCTCATTTATTATTATATATATTCTATATATTGCCTTTTTTTTTCTTTCGTATATTTAGTGTACTATTTTTGTGATTTTTTCTTTCTTTTTAAACATAAGTATCGTTATCGATGCGACGATACTATCGTCAATTTTTTGTCAAGTCGTAACAATAACGATACGTTTATAAAACTATTAATCTATAACGCATCTACATAACCAAATATCATTAATACGATAATCGAAACCTAAACTATACTAAGACTACCTTGTAGTATTACTAGCACGCGTTTTTTTTTTTATTATTATTTTTTTTAATAGCCCATAATAGATGTGATGGGATAAGAAAACAAAACAATAGAAGTTTTGGCAATTTCTTGTGAGTTATGTTATATATGATATTGCCGCACTATTTACAAGTTTGTGACAAAACTGTAATATACTGTATACTGCTAAGGTGAGAAATAAAAAATGAGAAATACTTGACACACACACAGTTACGTGTTTTAAGACAGTGAAAGATTGAAAGAATATCTCAACACCAACATAATAAGCAGAAATTTTTATGTTTCAAAAAAAAAAAAAAAAAAAAAAAAAAAAAAAAAATGCTAGCTGCAATGTGTCAATATATTGTAATAATAATTGCATTGATCATAAATCAATAGAATACTATATACAATATTCAGATAATATTATTTATTTCAAATAAGTATACAGTAAGAATATACACAGAAATCATTGGTTAGCATTATTTGTTATTATTTTCTTGTGTTTTTTTTACCATTTATTAGTGGTTGGATTTTTCTTCAAACTTGTTATGTTTTCATTCATTATAATTTATTACTTATTATTGAGCAACTATTATTATTTAAATTATTATAGTACCATTTTAAATAAATTATTAATAATAATTATTGTGCTATTATCCAAAAGATAGAGTGTATGCACATGATGTAAAAATTAATTCACTTGGCCGCCATACTGGAGAAATGAATAACATTGCTCAGCATAGGGCAAACTTCATTGTTTTGGCTATTTTTCTTTGCGAAAACAGCTAATTTTTTGTTAGTATTATTTTTCTCATATACTTGAGATATACTAATTCAACCTATTAATAACATCAATGCCTTCAAAAACATTACTTATAGTATTTTTAAACTGGCAAATTGAGTTATATTTCTATGCAACCCATGTTATTGAGTGATCCAATATGACGTCGACTTTAACATGAATGTATAAATAAATAATAACTAAATAAGTTTGTTGATCAAAGGATTACATGCAAGTATTATAGCTCTTGTCACAGAAAAAAAAATCTATGTGGTCATTTAAATGAACTTATGCGTCAATTTGTCTTTGTCTTTGTCTTTTTTTTTTTTTTTTTTTTTTTTTTTGTTAAATTTTTTAGTAATGTAAACCATTGTTCATTACCAAAATAAGAAGAGACTAAGGACAGATTATTACAACCGTATGACCCCCCTTTTCTAGGATTCTTATCAAGATACAGAATCAAAATTAAACATACGTATTAACTTCAAAATTACAGTGCTCACCTGTATATTTTTGATGATTGTTTGTGGAAAAAGTGTTAAAAGGGGGGAGGGGGGGGGAGATCCGGTTGTAAAAATCTGTGTAGTTATTTTGGCTAGGGTATATTATTTATGTAATTTTCATTAATTTTATTTTTATTAATTGCATTTAATTAATACAAAATTAGACAGGTAATTATTTGATAGATAGATTAATATGCAAGAAAAATAAACATGTTTTTGCAGACACAAACCTGATAAAGATTAAAAAAAAAATAATAACAATAAAAAATTAATGCAATTAAGTTATTGATATTATCCTTTTTTATGCCAGCATGTCATATTGTATCATATTAATTTGCCTTTCTTAATATACTGTATGTAAAAGATATATATAAAATCTAATTATGCAGACTTGGTCACTTAATGATTTTTTTATAACTTCGTTACGTTATACACTCACTACTCCGAGAAAAAGTTACGTTACTCGTTACAGTTTTTGAAAAGTAACGACACTACGTTACTCACTACTCTTAAAAGTAGTGAAGTTACTCATTAGGTAATTCAAATATTTAAAAAAAAAAATGTAATGAAAATCGAGCTTTTTTCTTCATAGGCTCGAAAGCTTGTTTTCAAACTTCGGCTCAAATATCGAGCTATCCAAGCTTTGGCTCGTTTGTCGAGTTTAAGCTCGATATCAAGCAAAACCCGGGTTTCAAGTCAAACCGCGCTATAAATTTTCAGCCCGGGCTAAAAAAAAATCAAGTTTTTACTAGCTCTAATAGGAACTAATGAAGTAAAATAATAAGTCAAAGAATTATAGTTTACTTATACGATAGTAAATATTATTTATTTTTATAAAATTGTTTCAATATTAATATAATATTAATACAAAAGAATATAATATGCTAATTCTATAACTATTATCTTTTGTGTGAGCCTGACGTGATCCTCTAAGTAGAAGGAAGGGGCACTTGGGCTGAAGTGCCTACCCCGCTAAGGTTCTCGTACACCCTACAATGGGTGATATTTGATAGTACCTCTGCAGGTAGCAAAGCTATCGATCGAACGCAGATCGCACGGCTAAAAGGCAATCTCACAATACGAGTGCGGTTCTCGCGGCTTATGCTTGGCGGCTAGCTCTCGCGTGACTCGCCGGTATATTACGCTGTACGCGCTATATGTTGACTGACATTTTCTGAATGGATCAACATGCGTACACACGCAAAAAAAAAAAAAAAAAAAAAAAAAAAAAAATTAAAAACTGGCCTGTAAATAAAATGAGTTCTATCCTTTAGCCTTATTATACTATATTTCAAAGTTTTTTTTTCTTCTATATACACACCTGACACAAAAATATTAATAAAAAAACTTTTATGTATTGCTCGATTGCTCGCACTCGTATGTGAGATTGCCTACGCGCGAGCTGCGTTCGAACGTTAGCTTTGCTACCTACAGAGGTACTATCAAATATCACCCATAGTAGGGTGTTCGAGAACCGTAGCGGGGTAGGCACTTCAGCCCAAGTGCCCCTTCCTTCTACTCTCGTGTCACGATATACACAATAATATAACACATGATTGATACGTGCGTGCACCTTGCAGCACTATAACAGAGATGTGTGACCTCCCTAAGTATAAGCTAACTGACTTAACTACCCGTTGCTCCCTATGCTTATAATATACTGTGATGTACCTTCTGGAGCAATTTTACATACAGGTTAGAGGTGAATTGATTGTCCGAGATTTATCTCGTAAAAGATCAATGCGGGATGCGCCCTGCGATATTATCTTATTTAGGCAGGATTGTTGTAAATTGTAAAATTTACACAAAACAACAACGTTATAAAAAGGATATTGGCGAAGTGCGAATATGAAATAATATTAATTATTTATTAAAGTTATGCAACACGAGTTTAAGTTGCAAACTTAAATTAAATATGTGTTTTTAATTAAATATAAATTTTCTCTTACAATTTTACAATCATAGCAAAATAATAATAGTAAAATAAGGAAAAACACCTACTGCGAGATTTGACTAAAAAATTGTAAAGAAAAAAACATCTGAAATTTTGCACAGTGATACATTTGGATAGGTTGTCTTCTAACATGACGTACTACATTTTATTTTAGTATTGAAAATTAACTATGCTGTACCCAGCTCTGGCCAAAAGTTCCCGAACGTGGCAGCGGCGGTCGCTGTGTTTTCTCATAAAGATAACATAGCGTGGTTGCAGGTTGCCTATGCAAATCGTTCGGGAACTTTTGGCCAGAGCTGTACATCAAAAGTCTGTACTTTACATGCAGAGGTTTAATTACGCAGTGTGATGTGAGAGTGTCAAATGTTCAGTTGTCTAAATTTGTTTGCTTGTTTTTGCTTACAGATGAGGAGAAGTCCGTAGTGGACCCTGCTGTGAGTTGTGCAGATAAGCAGACCACCAAGATTAAACAGCTGCCGATTGTGAACGCCACACTACAAGATCGTAAGTGTTGCCTGCCCTCCTTATTCAACTTCAAGTTGTCCCTTTCACACACAACACATTTAAATTGAATTATTTTCTGTCAATATACATATTACTTAAATTTGATTTTGATTCCCTTTTTTTTTTTTTTTTTTTTTTTTTTTTTTTTTTTTTTTTTTTTGCATGAGCTAAACTTTTTCTTCTAATCAAATGGTGAATTATCCATCAATTATGTGCATGCACGGATAAAAAAATTATTACATACATAACTTATGCTGCCGTATAGTAAAGGAATGTGGTTATTTTGAAACTTTATTAATTGTGTGTGTATAGTATCACATAAATTATTAAAGAAATTTTGCTTAAATTGATCATAATTATTGTACGTAATTTTTTTTATCTATAGCATGAAATGGTTTTAAACAATATATAGGGTGTATGTGCAGGACGTCATACTGAATTTACTGTGACGCCATACTGGAGCATTAAATAACATTGCTTAGAATAAGACAAAGTTGATTTTTGGCTTGAAAATTAGTTTTTTTTTTTTTTTTTTTTTTTTTTTGCATACTTGAAAACATTCTGTTAACAGTATCATATTGCTCTCAAAAATATTGCTAAAGTGTTTTTAAACTATAGCAAACTATGTCATTTTACAATACCAGCTCATGCTCATATTATTTATTGTAGTGCTCAAATTTGGCGTCAACTTTTATATGTTTGCAACCACCATATATTTTTAGAAAGCATGTTATTATATTTTTTGTTATGTGTAGAAATTTGTGATTATATACTTATTTATTTATTTTGGTAGATAATATTTTTGCATTATAATTTTACTATTGTATTGTCAACCGTTCTTTATCTATTGAAATTGCATGTTTTTGCGGTGTTGTTAATTGTTATTTTTGTTGTTTTTAATTTGACGTAATTTTAATTTACAAGTTAAAGTCTGCATTTTTTTTTTATTGACTATCGGACGGTTCAAAATAAAAATATTTTGATACTGGCATAATATATAAGTGCGTCGCTTTAGACAATCATATCGTAGGCAGTGTAGCAATTAAACTAGAACCCCTAATTTTATACCCATTCTTGGACTTGATACCCAAAATTTCTCTAACGATACTATAGTCTCACATTATGTCGATATTGCCCACGATTACGATAGTTTTTCGATAACGATAACTCAAGGTCCATATATATATATAAGAGGTTAGATGCTTCGGGAAAAGTTTTGGCCAAGGTTACGCAGCTTAAAGAAATTCACCAAAGACGTCATATCACCACTTGCATCTTGGTTCACCTTATCAGTGACGTAATTGGTTAACGGCATCGTATTGGCTTAGAACCAAATACAATCTATCGCAAAATGAAATCTAATTGCGCCAGCTTTGTGCTGCGCTCAACCTCTTTATTATAAAATGTTTTAAATCTTACTTCATGATTGCATATCCTGCCTCATTTATTATTATATATTGTATATATATATATATATATATTTATTGCCTTTTTTTTTCATTCGTATATTTAGTGTACTATTTTTGTGATTTTTTTCTTTCTTTTTAAACATAAGTATCGTTATCGATGCGACGATACTATCGTCAATTTTTTGTTAAGTCGTAACTAATAACGATACGTTTATAAAACGATTAATCTATAACGCATCGACATAACCAAATATCATTAATACGATAATCGAAACCTAAACTACTAAGAATATCTTGTAGTATTACTAACGCGTTTTTTTTTTTTTTTTTTTTTTTTTTTAATAGCCCATAATAGATGTGATGGGATAAGAAAACCAAACAATAGAAGTTTTGGCAATTTCTTGTGAGTTATATATGATATTGCCGCACTATTTACAAGTTTGTGACAAAACTATAATATACTGTATATTGCTAAGGTCAGAAATAAAAAATGAGAAATACTTGCACACACACAGTTACGTGTTTTAAGACAGTGAAAGATTGAAAGAATATCTCAACACCATCATAATTAGCAGAAATTTTTATGTTTCCAAAAAAAAATAATAATAAAAAAAATACATTGCTATAGCTGCAATGTGTCAATATATTGTAATAATAATTGCATTGATCATAAATCAATAGAATACTACAATATTCAGATAATATTATTTATTTCATATAAGTATACAGTAAGAATATACACAGAATCCATAGGTTAGCATTTTTTATTATATTTTCTTGTGTTTTTACCATTTATTAGTGGTTGGATTTTTCATGAAACTTGTTATGTTTTCATTCATTATAATTTATTACTTATTATTGAGCAAATATTATTATTTAAATTATTATAGTACCATTTTAAATATATTATTATTAATAATTATTGTGCTATGGTAGAAACTCAGTTGTTGGCAGGTCTCAATTGTTGGCAGATGGGTTAATGAAAACTTAAAAAACTTAATATCTCCTTAACCAATAAAGCTAGAGACTTAAAACTTGAAAATTTGGATACCCAGGGTATAGGATTGGACTCGATGGTGGCATTAAAAATACTCTCAAGTTAATATTTCTCTAAGTGCCAACAACTGAAAATCGACCATTTCCATTTAAATAACATGTAAAAAGTCGTTAGCATACCAACAACTGAGTCTCTACCATGTTATCCAAAAGCTATAGAGTGTATGCACATGACGTAAAAATTAATTCACTTGGCCGCCATACTGGAGAAATAAATAACATTGCTACGCATAGGACAAACTTCATTGTTTTGGCTATTTTTCTTTGCGAAAACGATTAATTTTTTGTTAGTATTATTTTTCTCATATACTTGAGATATACTAATTCAACCTATTAATAACATCAATGCCTTCAAAAACATTACTTAGTATTTTTAAACTAGCAAATTGAGTTATATTTCTATGCAACCCATGTTATTGAGTGATCCAATATGACGTCGACTTTAACATGAATGTATAAATAAATAATAACTAAATAAGTTTGTTGATCAAAGGATTACATGCAAGATATATAGCTCTTGGCAAAGAAAAAAAAACTAAAAAAATAACTAAAAAAAAAAAAAAAAAAAAAAATCTCTGGTCATAAGGAAATAATATGTACATTTAAATGAAGTTATGCGTCAATTTGTCATTGCCTTTTTTTTTTTTTTTTTTTTTCTCCCTTCAAAAATGTTATATTTTTTAGTAATGTAAACCATTGTTCATTACCAAAATAAGAAGAGACTAAGGACAGATTATTACAACTGTATGACCCCCCTTTTCTAGGATTCTTATCAAGATATAGAAATAAAATTTAACATACGTATTAATTTCAAAATTACAGTGATCACCTGTAAATTTTTGATGATTGTTTGTGGAAAAAGTGTTTCAAAACAAAAAAAGGGTGGGGGCGGGTCAGGTTGTAAAAATCTGTGTAGCTATTTTGGCTAGGGTATATTATTTATGTAATTTTCATTAATTTTATTTTTAATAATTGCATTTAATTAATACAAAATTAGACAGGTAATTAATTGATAGATAGATTAATATGCCAGAAAAATAAACATGTTTTTGCAGTCACAAACCTGATAAAGATTAAAAAATAATAATAATAACAACAATATAAAATTAATGCAATTAAGTTATTCATATTATCCTTTTTTTATGCCATGTCTTATTTCATCGTATTAATTTTCTTTCTTAATATACTGTATGTATATTATGTAAAAAAAAAATGTATAATATGACATTAATATCTATGCAGACTTGGTTACGTACTGATTTTTTTAAACTTTTTTACGTTATATACTCACTATACTCCGAGAAAAAGTTACGTTACTTGTTATACAGTTTTTGAAAAGTAAAAGTAATGACACTACGTTACTCACTACTCTTAAAAGTAGTGAAGTTATCATTATGTACGAGTAATTCAAATATTTTCTTAAAAAAAAAAAAAAAAATTAAAAACATGTTAAAAATATTGTTGTTGTTTTTTGATAAATTATAAATTTAGAGAGATTTAAATCTAAATAGTATCAGTAATTAAAAAAAAAACTATATAATGACGAAAGCGTATTTATGTACAGTATAACTTATAGATTTAGAAGCTTGTTTGTTTCTGTGCTTAAAATATTAGAAAGTAGTGTCTTTACATGGCAAAAATTACTTGAAAAAGTAACGAGTTACCGTTACTGCTGCCAAAAAGTAATGATTTTACGTTATTATTTTTTTTTTATTATTATTTTTTTTTATTATTATTATAATTTTTTTTTTTTTTGCCACTTTACTTCCATTAAACTAAAAGTCGTGAAAAGTAGCGTTGTTACTGCCCAAGTCTATAATTACGTAACTTATGCTACAGTCGATAATTATGATGTGTGATAAGAATTACTCAATTTAAAATAAGAAACTTCGTCGCAGAGCAAATGGACACTATTCTAATGTTGAGCCCAGCATGTTAATTATGACGTATTTATTTCATTATTTTATAATATTATTCCGTTACAGCAAGATTCTTCGAGTTGACAAAATCGCATGTATATTTTGATATTTTTATCTTACGGGGATTGTTTGGTGGTTGGAAAAAATAAAAAAATGATTATGAAAATTTGTGTGTCTATCTATTGTCTGGTGTATTTCCCACTTCTTTGTTTACATATCGTTTCTGGTGGCAGGGTTGAGGGATTTTAAATTTTCTTTTTTCTTTCTTTCTTTCTTTCTTTCTTTCTTTCTTTCTTTCTTTCTTTCTTTCTTTCTTTCTTTCTTTCTTTCTTTCTTTCTTTCTTTCTTTCTTTCTTTCTTTCTTTCTTTCTTTCTTTCTTTCTTTCTTTCTTTCTTTCTTTCTTTCTTTCTTTCTTTCTTTCTTTCTTTTCTTTTCTTTTCTTTTTTTTTTTTTTTTTTTTTTTTTTGGTGAAAGACAAAATTATTATTAACATTTATTTTTAGAAGGTTTTTATTTAATAAATTTTAATTTTAAATCAAAACTTAAGGCTGGTAAAAATATTGGCTTAATTTTTGGCAGTTTTTTTTTATTATATAATTTTTATTATTATTTAAATTTGTTTTAAATATTGATGTTTTGAAGAACATATGGTGTCAATGCTTATTATTGGTGGTGACGGAGCCCCAGTCAGAGATGCCCTATAACAAATTTGTGGGATTACTAATTTAACATTACGTCTATGGGGAAAAACAATTTTTTTTTTTTTTTTGAGAAAATGACTGGATTAAATACTTGAAAAAAAATTAAAAAGAGATACCAGTACTTAACGTGTTTCATTTTTTTTTAATTCTCATCACCGGTAAGAAGCATTAAAATATGGTTTTAAATATAGAATTACATAATTCTTTTTATATATATATATATATATATATATATATATATATATATATACTTTGAAAATTTTCTTTGTATATTTTTACAAGATATTTGTGCCAACATAATTTGAGTTTTGAAAAGATTTAAGTTAAATTTTGAGATATTTAACAAAAATTGTGCACGTGGTATGGTGGTATAAGTAAGCAAGTAAGTTTTATTGGTATCGGTATTATTATTGGTGGTGGAAAGTTATAGTATAAAATCTAATAACAAATAAATCGTAATTAATTTCTACAAATATTAAGTAATATTTTTTTAACAACATATTAAAACTTAATAATTAATAATTATATAATATTAATTACTGTATATTAAATACTAAATTGATTTAACTTTTAAATAACACAAATAATGATTTATTTTGTATCTTATATAACATCAGTTTATCAACTTGAATTTGAAACTTGTTCACTTTTCAATTCCCCTTTCATATGCAAAGTTGGAAAGTGTTTATTATTTTTTTTTTCTTTTGAAAAGACGTTTTATCGTAGAAACTTCTTTTCCCTTTTTTTTTATTATTATTTTTGAATAGGTTTCACGCGAGGGCTTAGTTAAAATAGGCAGTTAGTTTTTTTATGTCTTTTCTATCTATGATGCAAGTTAATTGTGGTTAAATTAATTTTAATAATAAAATTTTTTAAGTTTGAAAAAGTTATGTTTTTTTTTTTTTTTTTTTTTTTTGTTTTTTTTGCACGTCTGCCATCTAAATTTTGTGATGGCAATTGAAATTAAGTTGTATAGAATAATTATATACAGTAATGTGTCAATTTCATCTCGGATAAGAGTGGAATGAAATGTTTAAAGGCGTAGAACACAATAAACCAAAAAATTGCCTTATATCCTAACATACCTGAATGTCGAAGTTAATTTGGCTGCATGGAATAATTGATTTCTTATTTATTTTCCATTCATGATATGGCGAATGCGAACTCTGACTTTACAGCTTGCTTGTTTTACACGCGCGTTTTACAGAGCGAGCTGTGACGTCAGAGTTCGCATTCGCCATATCTTGAATGTAAAATAAATTAGAAATCAATTACTCCGGCAAAATCAACGTTGATATTCAGGTACGTTAGGATATTTGGCAAGTTTTTTTTGTTCAAAGTGTTCTACGCCTTTAAATATTTATTCTTGTTTTGTAACTCGCATCAAAGGTACAGACAGACATATAAGTGAAATAGACTTCCATTTTGTTGCTGTTTAACTGCATAGTTTGCACAATGTTATACAGTTAAATATATATAATATCCATAAATTGAAGTTGTCATAAACTCATAACTTTAGGGTCAAATTAAAGTAAAATTTTTTCTTCTTTAAAAGATTATTAAAAAAAAAAAAAAAAAACAGTTAACGAAAATTATTGAAAAATATTTTACCAAAATTTAATTGAAATTTAGTTTTTATTTCCTTTTTATACCCCCTCCCCCCTCTAAATATTGATTTTAAGAATTATAAAATGATTTAGCAATTCTCTATGTCACAAATATCCATACAATTTGAAAGTAAACTCATCCCTCATTTATAGTTTTGTTGAAATTTGACGTTGTAAATTTTAAACCATTTTAAAGTTGTTGTTATATATATATATATATATATATAATTTTAAATAAGACTGGTATTAATTTTTGGTAAATCTAATAAAATATTGAAAGAAAAAAGTAACATTACTAAAATTTATGATTTATTTATACTAAAATATCAAATTTTAAAACTGTTTTTTTTTTTTTTTTTTTTTTTTTTTTAATTTTTAAATCTTAGTATTTTAAATAAACTTGAACTAAGATTTTTTTTGCAAGAAATATATTTTTGTTTAACGTATAATTTAAAATGAAGGGTTGGAAACCTAACGGTGTCGGCAACAATACCCTCATTGCATTTTGAATGATTTTGTCTATATGCAATGAAATTAGCTTTTTATATATTATATAAATTGGACTTTCAGGCTTATTTGTTTTAATTATTATAATAATATGTTGTTTTTTTTTGTTTTTTTAATTCTCGGGTGAAAGTCTATTGATAAATTTTATTTAGTAAAATAATTGAAAACAGCAAACAAACTATGGAAGTCTATATAGGAACCTTATGTCATTTTTTGTTTAATTAATAAAATAATAAGAAAACACAACAATGAAAAAAATAGACGTCTTGCCGATTCCTGTGCTGATATAAGTGATTTTTTTGCAGTGGTAAATACATGGTGTTTAGTAACCTTAATTATTTTGGTCCAGTATTTCAGTATTATACAAATAGTAAGCTCACTTGGAGTCACTGCACTTATATATATATATATATATATATATATATATATATATATATATATATATATATATATATATGGTGACTGTAAACAGAATCACCTGGTCTCTCAGGTACAATCATTCCAATAAAAAATTAAATTGTATTGGCTTATGGCCATTCAATGCAATCAGATGGAGATTTCATTTGACGCCAAACTCTATCTAAATACATGTTATTCCCATATGTCAATAGAATTTCATTTTTTATTGGAATGAATGTACAATGCATTATGTACCTGAAAGAGGAGGAGGGACAAAAATTTCCCCTCTCTCGGTGCTTTAAATTTCCCCTCTTGTTTTAATTCACCATCTGTGACGTTTCATCCCTTCTGCTACCTAGGCAAACTACACCCCTTCTATTAATATACATCTTGTACTTATAGTCTATGTATTTCTTACCCTCAATATGGCACTTAAGAAACACAGGTGACATCGGTATTTATAGTAAACGTCATAGATTTATATAATTTGAAAAAAATTAAAATAAAAATGACATAAGGGTTTTAATTTAGAATACAGGTTGAAGAAAGAAGAAACCAATAATCAGGTACGTGAAACAACCAAAATTTTGTTAGGGATGTTTTTGGATTTGTTTTACTTTGTGCTTGTCCATATGTGTATGTATAACCCTCCATGTTAGGTTCTATATCCCATTGCATGTGCGTAGGGACTTGAGTAGGTAGGGATTTAAACACTCGAGCGACTATATAGGCAATGTTTTCAATAAGTTCTTATTATATAGTCATTAATCAAATTTTATGATATCATATTAACTGATTTAGAAGCATCAATATTAATTGGGAGATATTTAAATATATTGTGCAATGAAACCATGAGAAAATATAAGAGACAGTGACAACAGAGATACAGAGGGAGGGAGGGAGGGAGGGAGAGAGAGAGAGAGAGAGAGAGAGAGAGAGAGAGAGAGAGAGAGAGAGAGAGAGAGAGAGAGAGAGAGAGAGAGAGATCATCTTAAAGATAAAAAAATGGTGTAAAAATATAGCAAAATTAAAATAGTAATTAATCTACCCTCGACCTGACCCTGACCCTTAAAAAGGTTTGATTGCCCATAAAAATTAAAATGGTATTTTTTTTTTAAAAAAAAAAGGTGGTGTTGATATTTAATAAAAGTAAGCCAACAAGTTCTAAAGAGGGGAAAGAAAAAGAAGAAAAAAAAAAAAAAAAAAAAAAAAAAAAAAAAAAAAAGGAAAAGGAAAAGGAAAGAAAAGAAAGCTTGTAAATTGCATAATTCAGTATGTATTAATTATCTCCCTTTTAATTGACGATACTTTTTTTTAATAATCGCAAATCAAGAATAAATTTTATAAAGCGAGCTTATTGATACCATTGATTTATTTTTATCTTGTTTTTAAGACCGTTAATTTATTACAAGATATTGATTTTTAGATAAATAAATAGTTGGTTTTTCATAAAAATACTAATGTATAGTAATTTTTCCTGTACACGGTATAATAACATAATATTGTTTAATTTAAGTTAAATTATTAATCATTAATTAATTTATAATTATCTCTAATTTTTTAATCAATATCTTGTAATGTTATAAAACAAATCCAAAAACATCGAAGAAAGAAAAAGACGCCGAGATTCAACAAAGAAAATGTTTTACTGTTTTTATTATTTATTTCGTTATGAAATTTTTAATAATCAATTTTGTGGTTTACGTTTTTTTTTTTTTTTTTTTTTTTTTTTGTATTTTTTTCTTATTATTATTATTTTTTAATAGTCTTATAATTAGCATGATTTTTGAAAATAATAAATTATTATTTCATATCTTTCATCTACAATAATTACAATTTTTGATAACTATGTATTAATAAATAGTTCATACCTACTGAAATATTTTTTTATAATTTTGCTAACAACTGACAATAATTTCTTTCGGAATATGTATGTAATTAACGAATTAATAAAAAAAAATGCCACAGGAAACTTAATAATTAAAATTACCGTATGGATTTCCATGAAACGTAATTTATTTTCACCGTTGCAAGGATAAAAATAAATACTTAATAATTACATGCTAGATACAGCAACATTCATTCATATATTAAAGGCGTAGAACACCCTGAACAAAAAAGTTGTGTAATATTCTAACAAACCTAAAAATCAACGTTGCTTTGGCCAAAGTCATTGATTTCTAATTTATTTTCTATTTACAAAATTGTGCGAGCGGTCACTGACGTCACAACTCGCCTGTTTTACGCGCGCGTGGACCAGGCGAGCTATGACGTCAGTGACCGCTTGCACCATTTTGTGAATGAAAAATAAATTAGAAATCAATGAATTTGGCCAATTCAATGTCTATTTTTACATTTGTTAGAATATTACACAACTTTTTTGTTCAAGGTGTTCTACGCTTTTAATATCATAATAGCAATATTTTATTATGATGATACTACATAGCATAATATTTATGCTGTGTAGCACAGTTATCTATGCAAAGCTGTTGTATAAATTACATAATAAATTTTTTCCTGCAAGTATTTTTTATTATTATTGTTATTAAAGTTGCAAATTATTGTTATGATTATTTAGTTTTATAAAACTAATTTCAAAATATGCTATTTTATTATTTTTGTTATTTTGACAGTTATTGATACATATTGATTGTTATATTATTTATAGCACAAAATTGACTATTAAAATTTGTTTTCAACTTATATTGTTGTTAAAGAAATTATAAACAGGACTCGAAGAAAAGAAGAACATTAGTGCTAGGTAGCATAATAGTGTTAGGATGCTTGTTTGTTTTACCTTTTTTTTTTTTTTTTTTTTTTTTTTTTTTTTTTTTTTTTTTTTGCAGATAGCAGTTTTGTTTGTACCCTGCGGTGGTTTTAAAACAATAAAATCCTATCGCAAATGTTGTATTATATATTGTGAAAAAAATATTTCAATAATGTATTTGATTTTGTTTCAAATTTTTTAAAAAAGTTAATGTTCGGCGGTTTATTCACTCACAAGTAAATTTTAACAACTCATTTTTTTTTTAAAGAAAGTTCATAATAAGAAAAATAATGGCAGTGCTAGAATTTTTTTAAATCAAATAAATTATTGAAAGTGAGCCAGGTGTGTACAATATACATATACAGTTAATTGTGTGTTGGGATTTTATTGTCTTAAATAAATCAAGTATTGCATTCATAGGAGCTGTGTTGTTTTCTCGAGTGGCATTTACAAAGAAGATCAATAGATGGGAAAAAATGAAACAGAAATGGATGAAAAACAGACGTGTTGCAATGAACTCTCTAGCATCAAGCACCATAACAAAGTGCACTGCAGAGTCAAGGAAAACATCAAGCAAAACTGCAACAACAAACTCAATGCAAGAACGTACGTTTCTTATTAAAGTCCTTGTCAACTTACTTTTTTATCATTTAGAATACTAGATTGATAATTACCATATACCTTAGTATCCATGAATTAGACACCAACACGTTCATTTTGTATTTATTTTCATTTTGATGGTTATTCCACGCATCTGACGTCACAATGTACCGATGGGGCCGTGATAGGGGTAAAGAACTTGAGGGAGGGGCTTAAATTTATCATGTGACCAGATCGGTGACTGTGATTGGCAGCGGTACATTGTGACGTCAGATACGTGATATAACAGTCAAAATGAAAATAAAAGAAAATAAATACAAAATCGACGTGGTGGTGTCTAATTCATAGATAATAAGGTATGGTAATTGTAAATCTAGTATTCTAAATGATAAAAAAAAGTAACTTGACAAGGGCTTTAATTTACACAAAAGAATTTAGATTTCTTTTAAGCAAGAAATTTTATTAAAATTATATAAAGTTATCAATTAATATATATTTTTTTAAAATAAATTATTTAGATCGTATTTGATTCTAAATAGTTGCATAATATCATATTATTTTATTGCGTTTTTTTTTTTGTTTTTTTTTTAATTATAACTAACAGCATTCAATAAAATACATTAAATGTATCTAACTATTAATCATGTAAGTTTTAAAATATTAATTAACGTAAAAGCAAGAGAGAGAAAAAGAAAAATGAAGCAGAAACGACTTATAATTATAACAAGAATAATATTTGGCAATTTTTTTTAATTACAAAAAAATCACTAAAAATCAGTAATTGTTTTTTACAATAATATATTATTTTTACAACTTGCAACTTCGTAATATTAGTCGATTATTTAAATTTTTAAATTAAATTTGTATGCAAATAAATAATATTCATGTTACCTTATAGAATAAATATAAAATTTGGTCCTTACTCAAATTTAATGGCAGCTGTCCATGGTAAGATGTTGACTATACAGATTTTTGGATATTGAATTTGATGATAACATCAAAATTGAAATATGAAATAAAAAAATGTAGCATTGATTTTGTTTATTATGGACACTATTTTATGAATCAGCATAAATTATTTAGGATCAGTTGCCTGTGTTCTTGATTGAGTTTCGACTATGATTACTATAACATTTATAAAATAAGTTATTCATTTCAAGTATATATTAACATGAAGTTTTTCTTTTTAATGCGAAATCGAAATGCGCAGTTGATACCTTGCATTATCTACAGCATGATATAGTTATATCATGATCTACATGCAATTTCATTGGGTCACACTTTATTTATTTTCAAACTGCTTTTAATCAACTTAAAAGGCAACGATTAATTAAAAAAAATGTATGAATTTAATTATTTATTAATTTAAATAAATTGTAAAAATTGTTGTACTTATACTTAAAGCCGTAGAATATGTTGAACAAAAAAACATGTCTAATATCCTATCATACCTGAATATCAACGTTGATTTGACTGGAGTCATTGATTTCTAATATATTTTCCTTTCACAAAATGGAAGATACGGTAAGTGACATCACAGTTCGTTTGTTTTACACGCGCGTGGAACAGGCGAGCTGTGACGTCATTATCCACATGCGTATTTTTTCTGAATGGAAAATAAATTAGTTATCAATGACTCCAGCTAAATCATTGTTCAAGTATGTTAGAATATTGGACAAGTTTTTTTGTTTAACGTGTGTCTTCTTTCTTTAAATATAACATGTTATCAGGATAAAAAAAAGTTATAAGTTATATTTTTTTTCTAATATATATGATGAATTTATAAATTATAAATTTTAAATTAATTTAAATATTAAATTTAAAAAAAAAAAACTAAAAGCTATCAAACCACAATATCAAAATACTTGGAATAAATCAAGAACAAGAAGAAATCAGTTTTAATTGAAGGAGCCGATGTTATATGAAATAAATATACTAAAAATTAACTATGAATTTAAAACTATAAATAGAAAATAATCAGGATTTTTAGCAATATATATATTGAAATTAAAATTAATACTTAAATTTATATTGTCATTAAAATTAAAGCAAGTGTAAAATGGAGTTTAAAAGTAAAAAAATTAACTTTATATTAAAATTAGATAATCAATAATCAGTATTTTAATTATTCAAATACAAAATGAAAGTACATTTTTGAAAAGGTAAAAAATAAAATAAATAAACATACTTACAAACAATGAGGAAGCCTAAAAATTAGGAGGGTAATTTTATTGCAAATTCCAAAAGAGACATAGTCCTGAAACGATACATAATATACAAATGTAAATTTCTAATTTTTTATTTCATTAAGTATTTTTAATAATTTTTTAAGTTACACGAAGGCTGAACTTTTTCCTATATGCATAATTGCATCCTGTGACGTCATTTCGTGACTCTAAATAATTAATGAATGATTTGAAAAATTAGAAATTCACGTATGTGGTATCGATTCAGGATAATGTCCAATTTTGGAATATAAAATAAAAGTATAATAATACCGAGCTGGTATGGCTGAGTGGTGAAGGCAGCTGACTCGTAACTCTGTATGTACTCCTCACAGAGTATATAGGTTCGAGCCACTGCTGGGTGCGTATGTGAAGTGTGAGAGCACAACACGTTGCACGATGCATGTTAACATGCATTCCATGACGACGCACAGTATTCGGGAGGTGCATGATTGATGTGATTGCATCGACCAGCCGGCCTAGACGTTTACACGGTTTCTTCAAGCGGTCATGGCGAATGCCGGGCTGTGTATTAAGGCCGTGGCTAGCGCGTGTGTGCTGCTTTCATTGATTGAGAAAGTACTTGTCGATAATACAATGTCTTGACTGGGACTGTGGATTTGTGTAGCAACACAATATCTTAAACAAAAAAGAAAGAAAGAAAGAATAGAATACCCTCTAATTTTTTGGTATTCTTCCTCATATTTGCACGTATATCAGATCTGTGTCAATAAATAAGTAACGAATAGCAAAAATTGTAACAATAATATTTGTCGTCACTCAGACCTTGCTGCACCGCCCACGGACGGAGGAGGGTACAAACCCCAGCCAGGTGGATCACGTGGGAACAGCAGGCGTAAGTATGAAATAATACATGACAATTCAACTAATAAATCAATCATTACACTCTAAAAAAAAATTATGAAAACCTTATGTTAATAAACAATTTTACAATGATTTTAGTATTGCGATATAAAATTAACACTTAGCGTAACAAAATTTTATTCCTAACGCAAATTTCTATATACGTGTGTGTGTGTGTGTATATATATATACAGTATATATATATATATATATATATATATATATATATATATTATATATATGTATCTACTAAAAATGTTGTGACGTCATTTACAATTTCGAATGCTAATTTTCAGTGAAGTTGTAGTACTTATAATTTCTTACTTTCATTAACTTATTTTACTATAAACTGCAATGTATTTCTTCTGTTTACTGTAGATATTTATTTTTATCATATGAACGTGTATAAGCTTTTCGTTAATTTTTCTTAAATGAGAAATATATGGGATGTTCACAATGATACGTAAATTTACGTAACTTTTACGTAACATTCCAAATGACATTGATTGTCGTATGATTACGTAAGAATTATGTGAACTTACGCGTCATTGTGAACAGACCTTTAAAAAGGATTTAAAATAATAATATAAATAAATAAATACCAAATTATGGCATTAGAATTTAATTTTTTATTAAATAATATATTTTTACTGTTGTATATTAAAATTATTATTTGATAATTTAAAATAAAAATGAGAAGAATGTATAATTAATGGACCACTTGCAATGAACAAACTATTTCTTTGTAAAAATGTAAAAATCGTTTTCACTTACACGTTGCAACAATTGAAAATATTTCATTGCAAGTGGTCCATTGTATTATATTATTTTGAAGAGTGGTGTAGGCAACTTGTAATTAGGTCGATCCCTGGCAAAGGTCCTCATTATAGTTTTATGTTAACTTATGGCCAGGTTGCCATGTTAAATAGAAGACTTGCAAAAGTAGGTTTAGTGATAAAATAAACAAAGTGACAGCTCAACAATACTAACAAAGTGCTAGCAGACGCCTTTGTGTTCCTGTCTTAATTTAACATGCTTTCTTATAGGGTAATAAAGCAGCTACAATTCGAGTTAGCATTATTTGTTGGAATTGAAATTTTTACTGTAGCCTACTGAGCCTCAAACTATTTTTTTCCTAGTTTTGAAGTCAATTGGATGGACAAATTAATAGTCACCAAATTGATTGAAATTCAAGAAAACATTAGCTTTGAGGCTCAGTAAGCTATAATAAAAATTTCAGCTTTGAGAAATAATTCTAACTCAAGTTATAGCTGCTCCATTGCCCCATAAGAAAGCATGTTAAATGTAGACAGGAGCAGAAAGTCGTCTGCTAGCACTTTGTTAGTATTGTTGGGCTGTGAGTTTGTTTATTTTATCACTATAAACACACTTTTGCAACGTCTTCTATTGAGGGCTTTGCATATTAAATTTCTTGCCCCAGAATCGTTAAAACAAGCTAAATCGCACATCATCATAAAGTAAAAAGCACAACTCGAAAATTATTTAATACGCGAACGAGATTTAGTCAAGAAAATGAGGAGAAAAATGTGCCTAAAATAGACTCCAAATAAAGGGTGGGGTGGGGTCTACGAAAGCTCATTCTTTAATCATGGATGAAAATGACTTTTTATTACTATATTTGAAAGGTCCACAATCAAAAATTGCAATTTTTGAATCTATAGACTCCCATTTGGAATCAACTTTGAAAACATTTTTTAACTTGCTTTTTTAATTGGGACTTAATTGTTTATATCCTAAATACTTTTTGACTTTTACTTTTTACTTTATAGTAATGTTCAAATTAACGTGTTTTAACAATTCTGGAGCGAGCAATTTAATATCTAAAACCCTTAATTTAACATGTTAAAACATAATACCTTGCCAAAATTAACATAAAACTAATGCATGACCGCAGTGTATAATACTGACCTAATGACAATTTGTCTATAATATATGAATATCACACTTCAAAATTATATCCTAGAATTAATTATTATATGTCCTAAATTTTATTTTAAATTATCAAATAATAAATTTAATATACATCAATAAAAAAATATTGTTTTATATCTGTTCAAATAGTTCTCATTTAAGAAAAACTAACGGAAAGCTTATACATGTTTGCATGATAAATAAATATCCACAGTAAGCAAAAGAAAAAACTACATACATACATTGCAGTTTCTAGTAAAATAAGTACCTGAAAGTAAGAAATTATAAGGACTTCAACTTTACTAAACATTAGAATTTGAAATTGAAAATGACGTCACAAATCTTAGGACCTATATAGGACATATTATGTATGTATGTATGTATACTGTGTATATAATTATATCGATCTTATTGCGAAAAAAAGGCCTATCTCGTATTTTGTCAGGGGAAGCAAAAGGCCTATCTCGTTTTTTGTCAGTGGAAGCAAAAGGTCTATCTCGAGCGCCATCTCCATAACGTTCGGGAACGAGATAGGCCTTTTGCTTCCACTGACAAATAACGAGATAGGCCTTTTGCTTCTCCTGACAAAATACGAGGTAGACTTTTTTTTTTCGCAACAAGATCGATATAACACTTTTGATTTGCATTTTTGTACCGTCCTAACTGTTAATGCTATGCAATATAATATAATAAACAACTCATTTAAAATAATAATAATAATAAAAATTGAGTGTGTTTGTTAAAGTTGTGTATTTGTTGATTGACAGTGCTCGGTAAGAGGGGTCGTAGAGGACGTGGGACTGAATTTACACCTCCACCAAAGAAACGTGCTCGCCAAGATTCAAATGAGCCACCAAAGAAGTCTGAGCTTGACATTGACATGCCATTGGATCTTGGCGAGGATTACCATTCTCTTGTCTTCTCTGAGAGACTAGAATTCCGAGAAAAGGTAATATATTTATGTTTCTCATTATTATTGTAGATTAATAAACAGTTTTTATCAAGAAGCCACAAAAGGTTACATGCGGTACTCTGACTTATTTTTTTTACCTAATTATCTTGTTAGAGATTCGAGTTTAACAATAAAACAAGAATTGGGCAGCAACATACAATATTATGTTATAAAATTAAGGTAATATATTTACGTAATCATTTTAATCACAGATATTAAATATATATATATATATATATATATATATATATATATATATATATATATATATATATATATATATATAAGTATAATCATTATATTCATATTTATTTTTTGGACGTCTGAAGGATTGCCTTTCTGTTGTCATTAACTGAATTAAACTAATTTATATTGTTGTTGTTTTGTGTGTGCACTTGTGATTTATTATACCAAATAATATATAATATATAATATATATATATATTATATATATATATAATATATATATATATATATATATATATATATATATGTATATTATATAATATATATAATATACTGAAATTAGCCTATAATTGTGTATTCTTTAAATCATTTTTATTTTAGGCGGCAGTGATGCTTACAGACCCGTCGGACATCTCTCCAAGTCAATATGACTTCGGTGCTCATATTATGATCCCCTACCAAAGCCCAAGACTCCCGTTCTACTCTGAAATAGAAGCACGAAATGCTGTGGAGGTAGGCTGCATACAAGAGGTTAACCCTCCCTATGTGGCAGAGTTGCTTGAACTCTTGGTACGTTATATAATTATATATTTTATATATATATATATATATATATATATATATATATATATATATATATATAAACCCTTACCATGTATTTATTGTTGTTATATATATTTTTTTAATTAAATTAAATATAATTATATTAAATATAATTCAAATAAATAAAAAGCGTATGGTATAGAAATTGTAAAAAGAACTAGAATTATGCATCACATTAAAATTTAGAATTTTTTTTTACTATAAAAGCAATCAATAGAGCATAAATGTTATATATAAAGTTTAAAGTCATATACAGACCACCATGTAACATCATTTTCTTGTATCAAAAAGTGCCTCTTCCATTTTCAATTTAAGGTGAGTTTCTTATCAATATCCGGTATGATATCACCTTGATTGAAAATTGTAGAAATTGTTTTTGATACTAAAAGTTTTTTTTTTTTGTTTTTTTTTTAAAGTTTTTTTACAGACTTGTAGTTTATTCTAAAGTATCGTATTTGTGTGTTGATTTCAGGAGCCGCACAGAGCAGAACTCAACGCATTTCATGGACTGACCATGAATATTCATGAACTTGATTATGTCGCAAGTCGTTCAAGCATTCTTCTTCAGGGTCATTATAAAATATGTAAGAGTTCTGGCGTCCGTCAACAGGTAGTAGTAGAAGTTACTAAAACTAAATATACACAAGCTGACCTAGACTCAATTGTAAACTGCATGTCTGCGTCCAATGTTCACTTCACAAGGTAATTCCAGTCTTCAAGTAAAATTTTATGTTTTACTCCAACTTATTGCATATTGCATATATGCAAACTCATGCATATTATATCATATTTAATACGCCTCGACGCCATACTGTAGTAATGAATCATTGCACAGTATATAGGACAAACTTCGTTTTTGGTTATTTCCTAAGGAAAATAGGTTATTTTTTTGGGTTATTATAATTTTTCTCACATACTTGAGATACTAATTCAACCTAACATCAGTATCAATACTCTCAAAAAATATTCCTTAGTATATTTAAACTGACAAAATGGTTCATTTTCCTATGCGCCCCATGTTATTGAGTGATCCATCATGGCGTCTACTTTAACAAGAATGCATACACCCTATATAATTAAAAATAAATTTTATATGTATCGTGTTATATATTATTTGGCTTTTAATGCATTTTAAATTATGTTTTACTTCATACTGTAATGTACAACTGAAAGTGTTCCTTCTAAAAGCAAGGAAGTAAAATATCCTTATTTTATATTTATCGTTAAAGACATCGCAACGTCGTTCAGATAATGTATGTTGACGTAATTATTGAAAAGAAACAAATGTTTTGTATTAAACATATTATTTATTTATTTCAAAAAAAAAAAAAAAAAAAAAAAAAACTCATTGAATATGCATTCTAAAAAATAATTGTTGAAAAGCTTGTACATACAGTTTTGCAATGCAGAACATCATATTTTAATCAATATTTTTATTGTAGAATTAACGTTAATGACGTCTTTAAACGTTGATAATCTAACGATAAAAACGTAAATGACAACACATTCTAGAATTACAATGGAATCAACGTTAAACTTATCCGTTGCAAATCTACATTTTTTTCCATCAAGTTCCAACACTTGTAACATTATAAATCGTAACTTTTTATTCCACAATACTCAAAGCATTGCATCTCTATTTACTGTACAAGCTTTTTAGTATTACTATAATTGTTAACTATTTTTTTATTACATTTATTATGGTTCATAAAATATTATAAATCATATATGTTAAAAGTTATAAATGATACTGTCACTATAACCTATTTATTTATCTTATATTTCTGTTCAACTATAGACCCATCCAAATTATTGAATTAGAAACAATAACGTGCATCGTGCAGGACTACGTAGCCCACACTTTGAGAACATTTCTTAGGGATGTAGAAGTTTCTACAAAACAACAGTGGGGAATTGTTACTGAACTCCTGAAGTCTTTAGCCCAGCTGGAACCTCATTATGGTAATTATTAACAAATATTTATTACATAAACTTATTTATTGATACTTTCTATACTACTTTAAATTTCAGAAGTGGACAAGGTCGACATTACGTTAAGTGGGATAGGAGTGCACTTAGATGCCGAGCAGATACCTCATGTACGCCTCAACCTTCTACGTGGATCCCAAACCCCTACAACTCTGGTAATTGATTTAATAAATCAAAATAATTTTATATATATATTTATTATTAGATATTTGGTAGTTTACACTACAGTTACATCACAGCAATATGCTTCTCGCCAAATTTTTCTAATTATAATAGTATAGTCTCACCAACAAACTAAACTGCAGGAAAAAAAAAGTTTTAACAAGCAGCTATGGTGACAAAACAAAGAAAGGCGCAACACATCTGCCTCATTTTTCCTTGTTTTTTAAATTTACAGTTCATGATAAAATTTAAGAATAGCATGTTTTCAACTTTTAATCATAATAATAATTTTGTGCAACAAATTACTCTTTAATTTTCATAATTTTCTAATTAAGTAATTATTATAACTACCGCTTTATCTAATTTTTATGCATTGATGGGTAGTGACACCGCGGTAGAACTATACTGTTTGAATTTCACAGCTATAGAAAACAAAGGTTAACATATTGTTAAAAACCGTGGCTTGCAAGCTACCTGCTTGAGTGAACTATACTACTGTACATAAGTATAATATACATCTATTTATACATTTTAGTTTGTCTTGCCTCTTTTAGTCTATAGCCTCATTCACAATAGACTTGTTCTAAGTTTTCTTAAGTGAAAATGCTAATTTTTTCCACTTAAGAACGATTGGTGTTCACAATGAAACTATTGTTGCACTTAAGAATTTTCTTAATTGGTTTCACTTAACAATTTTTTCTTAATTTTTCTTAAGTAGCTACTTAGAAGAATTATTGGAATTTACGTAAGAATCAAACCCAGGAAGTTGATTCTTACGTAAATTCAAATAATTCTTCTAATTAGCTACTTAAGACAAATTAAGAAAAAAATTTTAAGTGAAAGTTCTACGTAAAAAATTAAGAAAAATGTATCTTAAGTGGAAATTCTAAGTAGCTACTTAACAATCAAACTTTTTCCTTAATTAAAAAAAAAAATTAGCGTTTTCACTTAAGAAAAGTCCATTGTGAACGAGGCTTATACCTCTATCAGGGTATTGTCACTCAAAATGACAACAGTTTTAGTTCGTTGGATAGACTATAAAAAAATGCTTTTAGTACAGATTTTTGGTTGAGTGGTATATTATTGTTTATGTTAAGGTGGTAGGGGTACGAAGAGGCAGCATAGTAAAACTTTCGTCAGAAACAGTTGGCCGTATTGGATCACAGCTGTTGTTTTTCTATTTAATAATGTTGTGTGTTACCATCTTCGGTCCCCTTTCTCCTTAATTGCATATAAAATATCCCAATTTTCCACAATTACTCATATTTTCTAAATACCCGATAGTGCATGTGTAAGTGTGTGATGTTTCAAAAGTAGCAACTAAAAACTATGCAGTGCCTCTCAAGATATGAGGTTATTCTTTATAGTTTATAGTGCTAACAATGCTACAAAACATAAATATTATATGTACTGTTTAATTATTTATACATAGCTCCAATTTAGTATCATTTATGCTATTCTATAATAACATAAATACAACATAAGTTACGAGTGCTTTTACACATCGTTTATGTGTACAAATATATTTCAACATTTAAATTAAGTGTGAGCTTTTTAAATAAAAATATACCATTACAAGTTTCAGTTTAAGTTGTTTCCTACACAGAATTACAGATATGTAGTTTTGTTTTAAAATAAAAAATTGAGGTATTAATTATCATTTATGCATTCCCCCCCCCCCCTTCTATTTCTTCACTCAAATAGAAGGTCTAGTAACAAAATAAACAAACTCACAGCTCAAAAATACTAACAAAGTGCTAGCAGATAACTTTGTGTTCTGTCTCAATTTCTTATAGGGCAAGGAAGCAGCTTTAACTGGAGTTAGAACTATTTCTCAAAGCTGAACTTTTTCTACTGTGTAGCTTCCTGAGCCTCAAAGTTTTTATTTTCCTGGATTTTAGTTAATTTGGTCACAAAGAATTTTATTTTTATTTAATTGACTTGCAATCTGGAAAAATAATATAAATAAAAAAACGTTGAGGCTCAGTAATTAAGCTACAGTAAAAAATTTCAACTCTGACAATGAGAAATAATTATAACTCAAGTTATAGCTGCTTCATTGTTCCATGAAAGCATGTTAAATGTAGACAGGAACACAAAGTTGTCTGCTAGGATTTTTTTTTTTAGTATTGTTGAGCTGTCAGTTTGTTTATTTTATCACTAAACACACTTTTACAACGTCTTATTTATTAAACGCTATGCTGGTTTTCAAGTCGCCTGCATAATGACAAGTTATGCAACCAGTTGCTTATGTATGTCGTGCAATTGCATACATGTCAGGATATTTGGGAAGGAACTGAAATTATGCTGGAACAATAGTTTATAACAACGGTAAATATGTATAATTTTCAGATGAATTTTGAATTTACGCATAATGTTTTACACATTACACTTAAAAAAAAGTGCGAATTTCATAAGAAATGGTGGTACAGTATACAAAGTATAATAAGTTACGGCTAACTTTATTTTAAAGCATAAATCAAATTATCTAATAATAATTATCTGATAATCGGACAATCAAACTGATTGTCAAATATCATCCGGTGACCACAAGCAACCTTAAGGCTTTTTTTTTTCTTCATCAATCGATGGAGATTAAACATATCGGTGTAAATATATATCACATTATTATTATTATTAATATTTCAGATTAACTCTGCTCAAAAACGCTTCGCGTCCATTATGGCCCTCGTGCTGACAAAAAGACCACTGACGTACGTAGCAGGCCACTGGATGTAAGTATGCAACCAATGTAAATGTTTTGAGACAATTTTCCATACACTTAAAGGCATAGAACACCTTGAACAAAAAAAGTTGTGTAATATTTAAAAGAAACGTGAAAAGAAACGTGAAAATAAACGTTTATCTTCATGTTTTATTTTCAAAAATTCAATACAAACACAATACATGTACAGGCAAAAATCAGTATGAAAATGTTGTGCGGGTTGCATAAATTAAAATTTTCTGATCACTGCTACGTTATTTATGTAAGTCCCATCAAGTGTTTTGTGATATAAATGCTATTATTTTGTTCTGGTCTATTCCTTTTAAGTATTTTATCGTATTACACAGTTATCAATGTTGTTTTAATCAGCCAAATTGATGCTGCAATGACATAAATCCAGCATAAATTACGTAAATTATTCTTTTAATGTAATGCTTTTTAAATTGAATAGTTTTTTTTTTCCATTAAGGAAGCAAGGTTTACGCAAATCTGTGATGTAACTTGTTATTATTAATGAAGGTATTTATTAATGTTTTTATTTTTTTATTGTTCTGCAGTGTCCACAATCAAATGCTCGGAAATATGTCCCCTATTCTCGGCGTTATGTCACAACTCCTTAGCAGGCAAACAGATTTAGTGCCATCCTTCAGTCACCTGGTCCACAGCCCCGTCTTCGGAACTGGAAGAGACTTCCTTACCCTTATACAAGTATGTATGTCTTAATCTCTTATTAAGGCAGTAGATGACCGACTTGGCATGAAAATAGTCAAAAGAGAAACTTAATTTTTAAAATTTTGTTTTCTATATTCAACAAAATAATTTTTATAATATTCAAATAAAATTGAATAAATTAAAAAAAAAAAGTTTATCTTTTGTTCCAATAAAAAAAAATTATATTTTTAATTTTAAAAAAGTTTCACCTTTAATATAGAAATTTGGCGTTAATTAAGTTTGAATTTTTACATTTATATGTTATCGTTAAAATGAAATAACTTCAATATTTACTGTTGTTCGCATGTGTTTGACATAACTAACATTTAGTAATATTTCATTTTTAACTGCATGTTAATTTTATATCACGACCGTTCAGTTTGTCAGATATCAGCCGGTCACCTAACTAACTTAATTATTTTATTGTATCAATAATTTTTTTTCTTAATTATAAATCATACTCACACACACTTATCAACGCTTAAGTACAATTTCACTTTAAACGTTGATTTATCAGCATAAATAGAGTTTAAAAAATCCGTCAATTTTCAACGGAATAAACGTCCTTCTGCACCTAATTAGAAATAATATGAAAACTTACTTTACACAATTTCCTGTGTTCTATGCGAAAAATCAAAATATGCATAAGAATAAATAGTGTTTATTTTTTATTCTTTAACTAGAATCAACGAAAAAAACATTTTGAGTTTTTTTTATTTCTGCCCAAAAAGTGCGTTTTTTTTCGAAAAGTTACCAACCCGTTAGAAATTTTATGGCATTTTTGGATGTAACTTGATTTTTCATACCCAAATCGGTCATCCAAAAAATTATGATACAGTATATACTAATTACCAGTTGAGTTTGGTTCTTTTTCATCTAATTGTAATTAAGCGTTGATTATAAACGTTTGTGACGTCACACGTAAGCGTTAAATATCAACGTTTAAAGCATGACGAAACTGTGTACAAGCTTTTCAACGTTTAGAACGTCGATTATACACGTCTATTTTTTAGTGTGTAATATCCTAACAAACCTGAAAATCAACGTTAATTTGGCCGAAAGTCATGGATTTCTAATTTATTTTCCATTCACAAAATGCCACTGGCGGTCACTGACGTCACAGCTCGCCCGGTTTATGCGCGCGTAAAACAACTTTTTTGTTCAAGGTGTTCTACGCCTGTAAGTGTTATATATATATATAAATATATATATACACACACGTAAGATACAAATAACAAAATGTTGTTTTTAATATTAGGGTGCTAGCGATCTTCTGATGGAAGATAAACATGCTCAGAGGCTGAAGACTCAACTTGATGGACGCAAGGAAACTGAACGATTACTTTACGGAAATTTATTCTTATCCTGGAAGAACATGTTGCCTCCTGACCTGGTTGCAGCACTGCAAGAGCGTTTTGATTACTCAGATAGGCCCATAGCACTTCTTCGAGTGTTTCGCAACACTGTCAGTATATAATTTTACTTAAATGCTAATAATAATTAAATAATAATTTGGTGAAATCAGGCTACAACTCTGATTTACTTTTTTTTTTTTTTTTTTTTTTTTTGGCTATAAAAAATTGGTGTTATTTATTAATTTTTTAGACAAAATTTAATTTCTTCTTTTTTCATTATATATATATATATATATATATATGTGTGTGTGTGTGTGTGTGTGTGTGTGTGTGTGTGTGTGTGTGTGTGTGTGTGTGTGTGTGTGTGTGTGTGTGTGTGTGTGTTACTAATAAAATTTTTATACTATGTATTAAATATTATATTGCAGAACAACCACACAATACAGTTTGTGATTTACTTATGCTGTACCACTGGAAACATTCGGGAAGGAAACTTATCTGGCCTAATGCTGCAGTACATCCCGTTGTTTTTCACCTGGATCATGACACATACTAGTGACCTGCGCGCCTATCAAAGGATGACGCTCAATTATCCACAGGGACATGTCAGTGATCCATTTTCTTTTGTAGAAGTAAGCACGGTAAGTAAAAAAAACAAAAACAATAATAATAAAAAAATCATACACAAAACAACTTCAGTCGTTACGGATTTTTAATTTTCAACTGTTCACACGACGTTATAAATTAAGATTAAAAACGAAGAAATGAACAAAATAATAACAATTAAGTGCACTGATAATAAAAGAGCCCTACTGACAAGATATTGTCTTCATGCAGTTTTGTGCATTGTTATTATAGATGAGAAATATAAAACTAATTCATGTCTGCACTTTGTTTGTACGTTGTGATTCATCACATCATATAATGTTTGCTGCTCAAGTATATTTATTATTACTGCGAGATATTTTATTGTAGGTAATGTAGGTAACATTTGCACTTACAGTTGACTATCTGTATAATACGTACAGCTACAGCATTGCACAACAAATATTGCATGTGCTATCTCTACTGTATACTATAAAATATCAATGTTTTCTCAAAACTTATTGAGTTTTATCTCTTCTTTTTTTTTTACATGCTAAGAATGTTACTTTATAGAAAATTAAAAAAATAAAATAAAATTTTAAGTAATAACCCTATATTCTGTGTTTGGAGTAATTTTTCAGCACCTTTTTTCGGCTTATTATTTTAAGTGAGGCCTGTTTACAATCGTAATCCTCTTTAATTATGCTATTTATTTTACGTTGATGTACGATCAAGATTTTAAAGTGAGAAATTGAAAAATCTCAATTTAAAATTAATACTATAGGATAATATATATATATATATATATATATATATATATATATATATATATATATATATAATTATTTAGTCCTAATTTCAAATGTAAAGTTACCTGTGTAAATATAGTTTCTTTTGTGCTTTTATTTAGGTGAGAAGTTTGCTGAAACTCGATGATCCAGTAAGTCCGATAAGCAATGACAATGTGTACTCTCTTGGAAACCTTCTATTCCAAATAGACGTACTAGTGTCCTCTTGCTTTGAAGTGTCGTCTATCAGATGTGAACTCCTGACTGCCATGACAACCGTAAGTTAACCACTATAAAATAAGATAATACTAAATTTTAAAATGGTAAAGGATAATAATTGCTTTTTCTTATCATATACACACGCTATTGACTAATAAAGGAACAAATGTTTTGAGGCCCGACTTTAAGTGATTTCGGTAACATTCGCTTCTGTTTCTACTTACTACGCATACTCAGGACGTCGAAACGGAAGCAGAAGTGAACTAAATTGGTTATACTGGGCTTGAAAACCGTTGTTTCTTTATTAGTCAATACTATATAGTAATAATTTTGCTGGTTTATATCATCCACATTTATTTATAACCATATTCTTTATCTTTTATCATCATAATTATGATACATACAATATGCCGATGCCATGTATCATAGATTATATGTTGCACATAATATTCCAATTTGCAAAAAAAATATGTCATAATGCAACAACTGCATCTTAAATTACGTTTTTTTTTTTTTTTTTTTTTTTTTTTTTTTTTTTTTTTTTTTTTTTTTTTTAGTGATATTAATATAACAATAACCAGAGTATAAGTAATCTTTGTTGAAATTTTATAATATTCATGTAATGTAATTTCAAATGCTTGGGCTAAATCAAAGATTATAATATAATAATAATTATTCAAAATATTATTTAGTTTTTAAGTTCTTTTAATTCTTATAATTTATGTACATTCAAATTTTAATAATAACACTAGTTCAATAATTACAATTTTGTTTAGTATTTCTAAAATATAGACCAGAGTTGAGTTACCCTTTGAATTGATACAGCAATACAAGTCTTTTAATTGGATAAATTATATAAAATAATATTTATAGGCAGTTAACAACACTTCGTTCAAAATATGAAATATTCATGACTATATTCATTATAAAATTATATAATATAATGAAAAAAATTGATAATCTGCACAATTAGCTGAAAATTGAGAATACTTAAATAATTACAGTTTCTTGTTATTTATTATTATTTTCTTATAAATAGTTCTAATTATTGATTTGTACAATTTTAGAAGAAAAACGTCATGGAAAATTTTAAAAACCTCCCTCGGCTTACAACAGATGGTTCCAACGAAGAAACTTTACGGCTGCTCATCATAGATAAACTGAGGATGTATCTAGCCGAAGTTCAACGACACCCAACGTGTAACATAGCCTCTTGTCTCATCCATGATTTGTTGTTCAGCCCAGTAATCGTACTATAAATAACGTTATGTAAGTTAAAGATAAAGTTCAGTGGTTACAAGATGGCTTCTTCAATGTTAGATAATGAAAAGAACTGTTCATAAACTCATATATGATGTCCCAAAGCCCTTCCGTAGCCCCATGGTAGCCTCTTAAACTTACACTCATCCTACGAGATATGCAACACGCTACAATAGTAAAGCCGTAACTATGACGTAAAAGATACTGGACGGGTTGCATATCTCGCAGGATGATCACGAGTTTGTGTGGCTACAGAAGGGCTTTGGGTCATCATATGTGAGTTTATGAACAGTAATTCTCATTATCTAACATTGAAGAATCCATGTTGTAACCCCTGAACTTTCTCTTTAAAAATCATTCCAGTCGTCGTCTCAAACTTTGGTATATATTTTTATTTTATAAATAATCACTATAATCAGTTTATTATTATTATTTCCCTCGCTTCGTCTTTAAATTTTTTTTATTGTCATAATTTATATTACGTCAGTTAAAAGTATAAACATAACTTTTGCAAATTATAGCATAGCGTTATAGATTATCCTACATATACGTAAACTTTAAATTTCGTTAGTGTAATGTATAACTACTATAACTCTACTTTTTGCAATATTATTATAATCTATATAGAAATAACCAGTAAATAGTATTTTAAAGTTAATTTAACGTTAGCATAGTACGTTAAACGACTACGACCGTTTCTCTCTTTCTATCTCTCTCTCTCTAAAATAATGTGTAACTAAAATATTACAAATGTGTTTGGTTGCTGCCCTAATTTTAGGATTTGTTTAATAATATTCTTGTAAGTTTTGGCTCTTTAAATATTTTATTATTATTATTATTTCATTACTTTGGAATATCACTATTACGGTTGTGGAAAAAAAGGTCACATATAACCTGTTAGTAAAGGGATATTCAATTAAAAATATCATTTTATTAATAAATTGTAATTTGTATAAAAAATAAAAATAATTATAATATGCTTCTAATAAATTATATAATATTTGTTTGTTGATTAAAGAAAGCAGTCTCGAAACTCGTTAACGTTAAGTTAACTGGTCATTTCTATAATTTAGATTCTCAACATTGCAAAAATCAACGTTATATAGTTATAGATTAACAAAATTTGAAGTTAATATATAGCGATGTAACTATATTTTAAAAGTTATTTTTGCTTTTATACTATAACTAAAAACCTAAATCAAATTAAAGCGAGGTAAATAAAATAAAAATACTGTTTATGTATAAATAAAGAAGCAAAATTTTAACTTTAAAAAATAATTATATACACACGAATTATTCATACAAACAAAAATACTTATCGTCTTAAAAGCTCTTTCAATTATAGTTAACAAAAGTTTAGATTAATTTTATAAGTAACTTTATAATTAGGGAGTTCTAACCTCATTTGTTGTTATCATTATTTTACTAGAAAAAAATGACTTTCTTTTACATTATATATGGGACACGTATTTAGATAAACATTTGTGTCCACAGAAATCTCCCAAAAGAAATTTATTTTTAAGTAAAATGACAGTACGTACTCATTTGAATTGATGGTATGCTGTTTTTATTCTGCAAAACCATAATAAATTTATAAATAGTATGATTAAAAAAATAAAGTTTTCTCAATCGATTGTAGTGATGTGAGATAGAAATTTCTGCAGATAAAATAAAAGGCTATATAATTAAATAGACTATACATTCAACCAACCATATATTTGGGGACAAATTAAAATTAACGTTATCTTTAAAAGACTTAATGGAATAAACGTAATGTTTTACCGTAGTAGAAAAATTTAGATAACGACTTATGACTTATTTTTTAAAAAAAAAATCAATGAATTAAATATAATACAGAAATGTTTTCCTTTAGGTGATTTTTGTATGATGTGTATAGAATGCATAATATTAAATCTATAATAATTAAAATACTTGAAATAAACTAACTGGTAAAACTTTGGCCTGCTTAATTTGATTTTTTAAAAATTGATATATAATAATAAAAAGAAGTATCCGTTATTGAAATAAAATTATGCGTTATATATTAGGTAATTTGTTTAAAACCGTTGAATGAATTTAGTTTCTAACACTTTTAGTATTTTACTAATTGTAAACTGGTAAAATTGAACCTTATAAAAGTTTGCATTTTTTTTTTCTTGTTTAATGTGTTGAGCTTGGATACTTGTCAAGTTCTAGTAAAAGAAAATACTGACCGAGACTTCCCTTTTTTGAAAATTCCATTAAAATTAAGTACAAGTTTATTTTTTTATACGATCATTGTATAATTAATGTATGGTTGTATTAGATTTTTGTCACTGTTTCATTAATACTAATTAAAAAATGATCAAAATAATATTAATAATAAAAAAATGTTGAAAATGCACCATTAAAATGTTAAATGAATGTTTTTTAAGGGTGTATTTGAATATTATATAACAATGACATTTTTTTGTTTGTTCACATTGTCTTACTTGTTAAGATTGGTAATTGTAAACTTACGTGTATGTTTACTTATATTAAATAATATTCCTGTCATTTCTCATTAATAAATATTATCACATTTATCATATTATTATGACTTCTTATTATTTTAATGTTATTATTTATTTATAACTATTTAATTTAATTTCAACAATCAATAAATATTGTTTTGTAATTATACCAATGCCTCACATATGCCATTTTGCTGTTAATTCCTTCCACCCTCTCACTCTATTCCCCCTCCCTTCCTCAGAATAGGTAAACGCTTTATTTTTAAGGCCTTTTTTTCCCCACAGTTACCCGATACAAATGTGTGGTGAATTACAAGAAATTAATTAACGCGTTACCTGTGATATTTTGATAATTTAAACCCGCTATACAATATGTGAACAATTAAGCTTACCAGCATGAATCATGCGTGATCCTTATGTGTTTTGATATTTGAGGCTATATTTATACTATATACCTAAGTTAATAATTATACTTTATTGTGATATTTGTAATGTTTATGTTATAGAGACAAAGTAGCAGAGGGTCCCAAGTTTGGACCCGCCAGGGGTACACGCTGTATCACACTGTGCTAATTAACCAGTGGGATCTTCGTGTTCCCTCAGTGGTGTTCTTTCAAGTGCAACAGCAAAACTTGTCTAGTACAAAATAATTTAAAGATGATAACGTACATAATTATGTTTAACAAAGGAGTCTTACATCTGCATTAAATTTTTTGGATGCAACTATTATATTAACAAAATATTATTGTTTTGTTTTACAGATTTTGAAAGATATACAAGTGTATTATATATAATATAGTATATAAAAATTCTACTTACAGTTAGCTGCTTGTTACTAAAAAATTGGTCAAAATGTACTTAGTGATTTTGTTTGTTAATTTAACTAAAAAATGTTAGTTAACTCAATCAACAATAGAGTGATAGTATGTAATTGACAATTAAGTTAGTAAATTTTACCAAATTTGTTGTTTTATAAAAATGTAAATAAATCAAGTTAAGCATTTTTACTATCTTTTAACTTATTTACTTTTTACTATCTAAGTAACCTAGTATTAATGACAAGGTTGCTTTATTTTATCAACTTAAATTAGCTATTATACCTATAGACGGATAATTATAAATTTATTTATTTTTTTTTTTTTTTTTAGATACCTCGTAAATTAAATAATACACAAATAAATTCACTTCACATAAATTGATTTATTATTCACTCATGCTTACTACAATGTATTTAAGGCAGATGGAGGGGTTTTAATTTGCACTTTCAGTTTCAGTCATGGTACTGGGTATATAATTTGGGGTAGCACTTGCGTTGTCACTTAGCACCAACATCTCTGTGAAATCTCGCACTGTAGAAATGGCCCATAACATAGAACAACACGCTCAACTTGCAGTGATAAGATGATAGTAAATCCAAAAATATCCAATCTGTTGCGGGCAGCGGGAGAGTTTTAGGTCAGACCTGAAAACAAATATTGAAATACAATGAGTGATGATCGTTCAGTTACAACTTCCTTATGCATAATGGTACTTAATTTTAAATGGAAATTTCCATAAGCATGCTTTCATATTACTTATTTTTATATAGCTTTCCTTAATGCAAGTAATATATAAATTCCAACGTCAGTTTATCTTCTTATTGTTTTCAAGTATATTCTTGATGGTTGTAGGAGCAAAAGTTTACTGTATCACTGTCCCACGAAAACTGATAAAATGAGGGGGTGAAGAAATGTGACGGTTATTTTAAACGGTCTTTTAACCATGTTACTAACATGTTAATAGTAGGGAACCGACGTAGGCCATTAGACTTAAACTTTTCTCGTCAAAAAAATATAAAATTTTGCACAGTGATACTTCAGCTTGAGACAATTTCAAATATATAAAAAATTTGGGGGGTCAAGTGCAAATCAATTTTATTTGATGTTTTGAAATTTTAAGCCCATAAGGAGCAATTTTAATTCCAATTATTTTTTTATTTTTTTCGGGACGGTCAAACATCTTGAAATTTTTATCGAGGCTATATGTGTGACCCTTAGCTACTAAATGACACCAAATTTAGACCCAGAACACTCTCTCTCTCTCTTTCTCACTCAAACACAAAATTATTTTGCCTATTAGCGGGACGGATTGGGTCGTTACAGCCCATCGAGAATCCAATATGTTTGTTTAAAATTTACTAACAAGATTTGCGAGAAAAAACAAACAATAAAGTTAGATAGTAAAAATTAATTATTATTTCTTATCGCTTATAATTAACATTGCTAAAGAAGTACCTATCGGTTAATTTTTACTAATTTATTATCAATATATCAATCATCCGTTCCCTAAGTTAAGTTCAATTAAATATAGTTGTTAACTATTATTTTCCGTGTTTAGGGGCGTATGCAGGATTTTGCAACGGGAAAAGTTCAGCTTATAGTGAGCATAGGCACAGAGAGTAGAAACCACACCCCATTTTCCCATGCCTATTTTCAGACCTGACGAGGGGGTGCGGACAGACCGACTACCAATCGCTGGATCTTGTAAACAGGTTAACACAAAATAAAAATTATTTTGCACCATATATGGATATACAGTATAGCAGTAAAAAAATAAATTTACATCAGTTTTTAACAGACATGTAGCTATGTCAACACATATAACGCATAAAATGTTTTCAAAAACTACTGCATTCTTAGACACACGCAGGGGTGTGTTCAGAAGGTTTCCGGGGTCTGCACCTCCCTCCCAGTCAAGTCTGAAAAAGCATGGAAAAATTGGTTGGTTCCCTTTCTTTGCCTATGCTCACTATAGGCTTGGACCCCTGCCTTTGCAAAAGGTAATACAGTATAGACCCCTTGCACATCCTTGCGCTTTGTCGCCATGTTTGTGGTGACTAATGCATTATCCAGCATAGGGGAAACTTCGTTTTTCCTAATTTTTCCCATAAAAAATAGTTTATTTCAACTCAACAAATTTTTCTCATATCCTTCGAGCTTATTAGGAGCTAGAAATAAGGCTTTGATTGAGGTTTGCAGCTTCTTTTTGATATTAAAAAAATAAAAATGATGTTTTTCCTATGCTGGCCTATGTATTCCTAACCAACAAAATGGCGGCTCTTAAATATGAGTGCAAGCGGTCTATACTACAAAGAAAATATCACAAAGTTTGGCGTATATATAAATATATATAAATATATATATATATATATATATATATATATATATATATATATATATATATATATGTGTGTAAACTTCAAATGATATAGTTTTCCTTCACTACACATAGTGTAGATCAGAACTCCACGAGATGGCGATATTTGTATCAAAGTATAATATATAAATATTTGAAAATATTTATCTAGCACTATAACACCATCTGAGACGAATCATATAAATGCAAATAAAGTCAAACAGTTAAAAGGGACGACGGCGGCCGGAATCGAACCGACAACCTTTGGATTTGCGCTCCACTGCTCTGACCATTGAGCTACAGCGGCGTCCAATTCTACCTTGATTCTTTACTTGCATTTACACAATTCTTATGACGACAACGGTCGCCTTATTGGCTGCCTGAGGGCACCTGTTTTTACAAACCAGCCTCTCTTTAAACAGCTGACTCCCCTCTTGCGAGGGGAAATTTACCCGTGCGGCGGGATTTATGTGTGTAAACTTCAAATGATATAGTTTTCCTTCACTACACATAGTGTAGATCAGAACTCCACGAGATGGCGATATTTGTATCAAAGTATAATATATAAATATTTGAAAATATTTATCTAGCACTATAACACCATCTGAGACGAATCATATAAATGCAAATAAAGTCAAACAGTTAAAAGGGACGACGGCGGCCGGAATCGAACCGACAACCTTTGGATTTGCGCTCCACTGCTCTGACCATTGAGCTACAGCGGCGTCCAATTCTACCTTGATTCTTTACTTGCATTTACACAATTCTTATGACGACAACGGTCGCCTTATTGGCTGCCTGAGTTTATTTGCATTTATATGATTCGTCTCAGATGGTGTTATAGTGCTAGATAAATATTTTCAAATATTTATATATTATACTTTGATACAAATATCGCCATCTCGTGGAGTTCTGATCTACACTATGTGTAGTGAAGGAAAACTATATCATTTGAAGTTTACACACATAAATCCCGCCGCACGGGTAAATTTCCCCTCGCAAGAGGGGAGTCAGCTGTTTAAAGAGAGGCTGGTTTGTAAAAACAGGTGCCCTCAGGCAGCCAATAAGGCGACCGTTGTCGTCATAAGAATTGTGTAAATGCAAGTAAAGAATCAAGGTAGAATTGGACGCCGCTGTAGCTCAATGGTCAGAGCAGTGGAGCGCAAATCCAAAGGTTGTCGGTTCGATTCCGGCCGCCGTCGTCCCTTTTAACTGTTTGACTTTATTTGCATTTATATGATTCGTCTCAGATGGTGTTATAGTGCTAGATAAATATTTTCAAATATTTATATATTATACTTTGATATATATATATATATATATATATATATATATATATATATATATATATATATATATAATATAATATATATATGTTTGAAAATTTGAATATCAAGCGAGGTGACATGATGATAAAAATTCATTGTAGTCTTACCTTCTATAAGACCCTGGGCTTTCACTTGCTGCTTGTTTTGACGATAAAAAATAACACACAACACGATAAAAAATTGTCACTTATATATAAGTTAATAAAAAGACTCAATTCACAGTTTTTTAAAAATTATATATACATAGCACATAGCTTTGTTATATTTACACCAATTGTAACGTTTTCGAGTGCGTATGTAGAAACATACAGTGTCTGCACTCTTCTTCTGCTTACTGACTCTTGCTCACGAGGCGCGCCGACCTCCGCAACGGGGGGAGTGGCTCGTCCTCGTCAGGTGTTATTATATTGTTTACATTTTCACCTGTATGATCACATGCTACAGTCTTTTTACATGAATCTATAAGTGGAATCCAAATAGGTGGCAAATCAAAACTAGGTTGACTGATTGTTTCATTATTTCTTCTTGACATTTCTATTGCTTCTAATATTTTTCTTTTTTTATAATGACTTTCTCTTCCTATCACCTTTGTTTTTTCCCATTGAATTTGATGGCGGTTCTCCAGTGCATGATCTACAAGTTTTGAATATCCTGTATCTCTTTTTTCTATTTTTTGCCTGTGTCAATTCACCCTGATGTCCAATGGACGACCTGTTTCTCCGATGTATTCTTTCTCACATACACAGGGTATAGAATATACTACATCTTTTTCTTCATGTCTGGTTTTGTACGTGCTAAACTTGATTTTAATGTGTCTCTGGAAGAACAAACAATACGAAGATTGACTCCCTTACCAAAACGTTGTATTTTTTCCCTCAACCCTTGCATATAGGGAATGCAAATGGTTGCGTCTGGTTCCTTTTCTTCAATATTGTTTCTTTCTTTGCTGTTTTTATTTTTTATTTTATGAATATAACTACAAAAACAGGTATAGCAGCTACGTTATTACATAGGGCAAGAACGCACTGTAATGATAAAAAATTAATAAATGAAGAAATTAGTACAATAGAACACATTTTAAAAGAATATGATTATCCATTACACGTTATTCATAAAATAAAAAATAAAAACAGCAACACCTCTCATACGCAAGGAACATACTGTATGTAAGCGTCGATAATTAGCATGTTTAGTATTTATATATCAAGTGAGTCGATAACCTTTGCATATGAGGCGTCTGGTTGTGAATGGAAAGTATGGAATCTACGGGATTGAGCGCGCGCGCGCGGTCCTAAATGGGTAAGGCAGGCCTGATTTGATTCCTGTACACCGTTTGTGTGCAATACCTGCAACCGTTAAGGACACTTATATGTTGAGAAAAGACTTAACAGTGGCATACGTACGAGCACGAGCATTTGCCGTGTAAGCTGACGACAAGTTCCTGGTAGACTTTCGGTATATGTCTCTCTCTTTAATTATTCCAATGCACTGAAAAAACAGCATTCTGCCCGGAAGGTTAATGAGAAGTATAACAAGACCTTAACTTTAGGTGTTGACATTGTAGGATATTATCTCAAAGGACTATTCCTAATCCACGTAGTCTGATGTTCTACACCCTCAGCAGCTCTCTATCACAGTACCCACGATGGTGCGTGACACATTGGAAGTTAAGGCAGACTACATGAAAGATGGGCTTCAAGGCGCCAGTGTCTTTCATCACGGATTGTTACTGCATATACATGTCGATGATCCAGGGGTTTGCCCACCTGTAGCACTCGAAGAATCCCCGAGATCGGGAGGACTGTGCCCTTGGGAATGGCTGCTAGTAAGTTGAGCTTCTCATATTTTTTAGGTGGGTGGGAGCAATAAAAGTTCACTTTTATTGCTTTCTTTGTGTTGTTGGGGTCCTATAACTCTAATGTTTTATTTTACTTAAAACTTATATACTGAAAGAATTTTATGCTCAAAAATCCCAGATATTGTCCCCACCCATCTCCCACTCTTCCTCACTTCTATCTCTTTCTCTCTCTTACTCTCTCTCTCTCTCACTCAAACACAAAATTATTTTGCCTATCAGTGGGACGGATTAAGTCGTTACAGTCCATCGATAATTCAATAAAGGCGGCCCACCCTCGGACGCGGGGCCAGGGGTCGGAGCCCCCGTTGCCCGCTGGAGGTGAACACTTTCGATGATTATTGATTTTTTCCGTAGTTTTAGCTGTTTTTTAACCCTGAATTTTCATTAATTTCTAATAATATTGGTAATTTTTGACGATAACGAGCAATGCAATTAATTTATGATATATTTTCAGCAACATTTGCATGTAAAGCTATTAGCGAACGCACGTCTCAAAATTTTAAAAAAATTTAAATAAAAATAAAAAAAGTACTTGAAAAAAATTTAGTGATTAAAAAATTGCATATATACGGATGCGGCATATTTTCAATTAAATGTAATATTTTAAGTTAATTATTCTAAAAATTATTGTAAAAAATTATTTAACTCTTTTTCTTTTTTTTTTTTTTTAATTAATCTAAATTTTAAAGAATCAATTTCCTATATTTTAATAGCAAGAAATATTTTCAAATTTTAAAGAAAAAAAGTCATCGTTGCAATTTTTTTTTTTTTTTTTTTTTTCGTTTCCTTATGAAAATTTAAAATAATTGTGAACTTCATTGTGAGATATTTGTGGTCATTTGTGATGCAAGAAAATCTGAACTTATAAATTAACACTACTGTGGCTGCTTTTTTAACTCAAATTTATCAAGAATAAAAAAAAATAAATATGCTAATGTTTTGAAAATTAGGGATTTTCTTTTTTATATTAAAAATAAAATTTAATTTTTAGGAGAACAAATTTGAACTGTTGTGAAGCATATTTATATATTTTTTTGAAAAAAAAATTATGATAAGTAAAAAAAAAATAAGTAAAAAAGAAATTAGAAAAGGCTTTTTTTTTTTTTTTTTTTTTTTTTGCTATCTCGGCCCACGGCGGCCTACTTTTGCCGCGGCCAATTGGGAAATCCTCGAAATCTCAGCGCCCAATCCGTCCCTGCGGGCTATCACACGATATGCTTCCTTAATATACATAATAATATATATCATATATATATATAATAATATAGAGCGTATGCAGGATTTTGCATCGGAAAAGGGGTCCACCCTATAGTGAGCATAGCCGAAGGGGGGAAACCACGCCCCCTTTTCCCATGCTTTTTCAGTCCTGACAGGGGTGTGTGTGTGTTTCGGACTGTCCGACTACCCATCGCTGGCTCTTGTGAACATGTAACACAAAATAAAAATTATTCTGCACCGTAAATATATAGTAAAAAAAAAAGGCAGGGGTCCAAGCCTATAGTGAGCATAGGCAAACAAAGGGAACCAACCCATTTTCCCGCATGGTTTTTCAGACCTGACTAGGAGAAAGGTCTAGACCCCAAAAAGCCCCTGAATACGCCCCTGCGTGTGGCTAAAAACGGACTGGAAAAGCATGGGAAAACGGGGTCGGGTTTCCCCCCTTCGCCTATGCTCATTATATAGGCTGGACCCCTCTTCCGTTGCAAAATCCTGCAAACGCCCTACATATAGGGTGTGTTGTGTACGCATGACGTCATTCTGAGTGCTTTTCGATGCTCTTCTTGAGCAATGAATAACATTGTTCAGCATAGGACAAACGTAGTTTTTGGCTATTTTCTTTGGAAAATTAGGTATTTTTTGGTCATGATTATTTTTCTTGCATACTTGAGGTACTAATTCAACCTGTTAACAGCATCAATTCTCTCAAAAAAATTGCGAAGTATTTTTAAACTGGCAAAATGTGCCATTTTCCTATACCGGCCAATGTTATTTAGTACTCACTTATGACGTCGACTTTAACATGAATGAAACCACCCTACACTCAAAAAATGGTGCATTACTTAAGTTACGAAACCTAACTTATTTAAGATAATCACTCTTTAGTTATTATGAGTAGCTAAAATAATGCACTTTAGCAAGTCATTAAAAATAGCTAATTTATGTTGTTTGAAGTTGTTTTAAGTTCATTTTAGCTATTTTAAGTTTAAAAAGGTATTGTTAATAACTTGTTAAAATACAATATATATTTAGGCTACTCATAATAACTTAAAAGTGATTATCTTACATAAGTTAGGATTTCTAACTAAAGTAATGCACCATTTTTAGAGTGTATCTGATAAATTTGTATATTAAGGAAGGATATCGTGTGATAGGCTAAATAATTTTTTTCTTGAGTGAGAATAAGAGAGAGAGAGAGAAAAATAGAGAGATAGAATGAGGAAGAGTGGGAGATGGGTGGGGACAATATCTGGGATTTTTGAGCTTAAAATTCTTTCAGTATATAAGTTTTAAGTAAAATAAAACATCAGAGTTATAGGACCCCAACAACATGAAGAAAGCAATAAAAGTAAACTTTTATTGCTCCCAGGCTCCCACCCACCTAAAAAATATGAGAAGCTCAACTTACTAGCAGCCATTCCCAAGGGCACAGTCCTCCCGATCTCGGGGATTCTTCGAGTGCTACAGGTGGGCAAACCCCTGGATCATCGACATGTATATGCAGTAACAATCCGTGATGAAAGACACTGGCGCCTTGAAGCCCATCTTTCATGTAGTCTGCCTTAACTTCCAATGTGTCACGCACCATCGTGAGTACTGTGATAGAGAGCTGCTGAGGGTGTAGAACATCAGACTACGTGGATTAGGAATAGTCCTTTGAGATAATATCCTACAATGTCAACACCTAAAGTTAAGGTCTTGTTATACTTCTCAATAACCTTCCGGGCAGAATGCTGTTTTTTCAGTGCATTGGAATAATTAAAGAGAGAGACATATACCGAAAGTCTACCAGGAACTTGTCGTCAGCTTACACGGCAAATGCTCGTGCTCGTACGTATGCCACTGTTAAGTCTTTTCTCAACATATAAGTGTCCTTAACGGTTGCAGGTATTGCACACAAACGGTGTACAGGAATCAAATCAGGCCTGCCTTACCCATTTAGGACCGCGCGCGCGCGCTCAATCCCGTAGATTCCATACTTTCCATTCACAACCAGACGCCTCATATGCAAAGGTTATCGACTCACTTGATATATAAATACTAAACAATGCTAATTGTCGACGCTTACATACAGTATGTTCCTTGCGTATGGGAGATGTTGTCAAGTAACTTGTTTTGATAAAAGTCAAGTAAAAGGCGGAGAAGTGCAGCAGTGAATATCTCTCTTATTGTTATTTATCGTCGACTCGTATTGGTGCGGTAAAAATACGTTATCCTTTGTGTATCCCATTTCTTATAAAACATACTGTGCACAGGTAACAACTCAGAGTATCCTGATGCTTATGCAACTTTTACAACAAATGCGTCCAACTGGTTGCATATTTATAAAGAAAACAGGAGACAAATAAGCACACACCAAAATTATAGTAAATAAATTGAAAAAATATTATATTTATATTTTCTTAAATATAAATAAATAAATAATCGTCTTTATTCAAAAAAATGCATAGAGAAAAAAAATACAACTTCTTGCAAGGGCAAGGTTTAAGCCTTGACAATAATGTCTGGCCCACTCTCTGTGTTTTAATTGTATTTCCTACATTTTTGTCTTTATATTCTTCTATTTTTATAATACAGGGTTGAGACGGCCGATGGTTTAATTACTTGTGCCTTACAATATGTATTATGTATGAATTTAAAGAATAAAACCCTTTGAAATTGAACACCTAGCCCTAACAGAAAACATTTATGAAATTATTTGATCACATACAAAATTAAAATAAGAAGGAAATAATAATACTACGTAGCAAGAAAAAAAATATTAAAAAAATAATAATAAAAACTGTGACAAATATCTTAAAAAAAAGATAATGATAACTTTATATCACTTTATAGAAACAGATGTAGAACAAGGTGTGCTGATTAAAAAAACAATAACAAAAAAAAAAACTATTGAAGATTAAAAAAAATGGGAAAAATAGAAAAAGAAAAAAGAAAAGAAAAAAAGCTACTACAAGCGAAGCTGTTTGGCATTCAGATATGTGCGCCTATAATCACTTTTAAATGTTGATATACTGTCTTAGAGTTTCTTAATCTACATGACAGAGTATTCCAAAGATGAGCTGATGTTAAAGTGAAAGGATTTTTAAATGGCATATATAAGGGAATTTTTAGTGTGTAATTTTTACCAGATCTTGTGTTACGACCATGTAAATCGGCTAACGTAATAATATGGTTTTTTAAATACACGATGAAAATAACTTATCCTGGAGGCAGCTCGAAATGAAAGTGTAAGAATATTAAATTTTTGTTGTTGTTTGTATGAAATATAAACGTTATATTTGAAATGTTTCTATAGTTTTTTTTTTTTTTTTTCATATTTAAACGATGTATACAAAAGAAAATTAAAACTTCCACTTTTCACATACAATGATTTCATAACATTGATGAATGAAACATTAAAGTTAATTAATGTATTTTTTATGTTTGTTTCATGTTTCTTTTTTATTATTATTATTATTATATATATATTAATACGACATTAATTCCACAAATGGTTAACAAATAATTCCAGTGCTTTGCTCGTTACAAAGAATAATATCACGGAACAAAATAAATATATACTAACAAGAATATAGTATAATAATGTACCTATATGCTACCGTATTTTCAGCTCAATTTGTGTAAAACACAACACAATTTATGATATTACGCAGGACAGCTTTTTATTAAATAAAAGGTATTACACGCATATCATAAAATTGTGACTAACAGCAAAATCATTTATGTTGTTCTAATTATAAGCATAAATTTAATGTATAATGACATAATAGCAAGATAATCGATGTATTTTGATTCTTTCGGTGTACTATCAAAAAAAAAAATAATAACAATAACACAATAACAATACAACAACAACAGAGCATAAACTAATTTTATAAAATAAAACAATTTTCTTTATTCCTGAAAAAGTATACATAGGAATATATGCGTATTATACATTTTTGAAATGTTAAGGTTTTAACCTAAAAGTCTGGCCCAATCTTACACTTATAAAGCCAAAAGAAAGCAATATAGCTAAATTTTAAGAAAATATAAAAATTCACAAAATCATATAATAAAAATATATATTAATTAATCATATATTATCATATTATTATATTATAAAAAAAAAGCATATAAAAATGTATAATATATAATTTGTAATATTTAAAATAATAAGGTAAAAGTGTATTATATTATTAACGAAGCGCAATAATTGTAATTTGAAATTTTATCCCCCGTAACGCGCGGCCAATGAGAACAACTTTACATGATCGTTACACGTCACAATATTTTATATTATAATTTATATTATTATTTTGTTTTTATTATTCGTCACGTTGAAAATGTTCAACATAATCTCAACTTATTAATATTAAAATTACCATATTATGCTCCTATATTAAACACGAATTTCGCATTACGAAGACTCATATATACGTGGTCCCAACGCGAATATAATATAATATAATATAATATAATATAATATAATATAATATAATATAATATAATATAATATAATATAATATAATATAATATAATATAATATAATATAATATAATATAATATAATATAATATAATATAATATAATATAATATAATATAATATAATATAATATAATATAATATAATATAATATAATATAATATAATATAATATAATATAATATAATATAATATAATATAATATAATATAATATAATATAATATAATATAACCCAGGAGACTGATGGCCAGCAGCCAACTGCACCCACGTGTCGGGGGACCTGCATTGGCAATGGCTACTATCATGTTCAATTCTCTAACTTTTTGTTACTGATATAACTTTTTTTGCTATTTCCAGTCTTCACCATTGTGAAATCACATAAGCTCTGAAGTCTATACCTCTCTTTAACCTTTAGTATATATATTCCTCCTTACACAGGTAAGCGCGAGGCTAGTATATAGACCGTTGCACTCATATTTAAGAGCCACCATTTTGCTGGTTATGAATATAGGCCAGCATAGGAAAAACGTCATTTTTATTTTTTTAATAGCAAAAGAAGCTTCAATCCAAAGACTTATTTCTAGCTCCTAATAATAATAATAATATATATGGGAAAAATTAGTTCAGGTGAAATAAACTCTTATTAAGTGAAAAATTAGGAGAAATGATGTTTCCTCTACTGGACAATACATTAGGCACCACAAACATGGTGACAAAGCGCAAGAATGTGAAAGGGGTCTATAGCGACCTGCTAGATACAGGTACTAATACTATATTGCAAAAAACAGGATTGGTATATACTAGAATTGTACTTGGATTAAGGGGATTTTTTGTTCCGAGTAATTGTCTATAATAAAAAAGGAAAATTTGTTTTGAGATTGACTTTAAACAATTTTGGTCACATCCGCTTCCGTTTCTTCTTACTACACATGCGTAGTACGTTGAAACGGAAGCGATGAATGTGAGCGAAATCGTTAAAGTCGGCAGCAAAACAGTTAATTTATTAGTTAATAAACTTATAATTAAGGCGTTGTAAGGGCATGATGCACAGCCCTATTTTACAAAACCTTAAACCTTGGCTGAACATTTAGTTTATACAGTATAACTTATTAACAATAAGTCGATAAAATAATTTTTAAAGGATATATATATTATAAAACACAAGTATTGTATAAAAATATATCCAACACAGTTATATCACACAATAATTTGAACTTGCATAATATATTTTACAAATATTATCGTTAATATAATAATTTCTAAAAATATTCAATTCAATATAGTAACAAATTTTATAGCGTATTACCACCATGCAGGCAGTTTAACCACCTCTCTTCCATAGTGGCGAGTGCTGCCGTCGTAAGATTTGGTGGTCCGAGCTGCACAGGTCTGGTATTAGGAGCCCAGAGGAGTGTGTTATTAAGGGTAGAGCCTGCGTGGTCTGGTAAGCCACAGATCATTGTAAGCCCTCTTACTAGAAAGGATTCGTCCTGGCCTGTACCCCGAAAGGGATTATGGCGTCATGATATATGTTTATATGTATTTTTTTTTTTTAATAAATCGCATAGCTTTATTTAAAAAAAAGTGATGCTATTACACAGCTGGGCATCATGTCATATTGTATGTTAATAAAGTATATTATTACGTACTTATTGATTGTGATTAATATCATAACAAGCAGCCCATTTAAAAGTGGTAGGGTACCGACGTCAGCCATTAGAATCAATCTTCTATCGTCAAAAAAATCTGAAATTTTGCACAATGATACTTCAGCTTGAGACAATTTTAAATACATAAAAATTTAGGGAGATCACCGTGCAAATTAATTTATATGATATTTTTTTTAATTTTAAGCTTATAAAGCCCAATGTTAATTTCAATATTTCTTTCTCTTTTTCAGGACTGTCAAACATTTTGAAATTTTTATCACACGGCTAGGTGTGACCCTTAGCTACAAAATGACATCAAATTTAAACCAAAACTTTTAGTTTTTGAGATATAAGGTTGGTACCCTACGCTCTTAAAGCATTTTTGTATACCATATATGACCATTTAAAAGAAATAATGTATAATATGGTATAGTAAAAAACTTTTAAAAAAGAAACAAAGGAAACAAATATATAACATAAAAAAGTATTTCTTTATTGGTTCATTCGTCAATTCTGACTCATCTCATAATTGTAACTAAAAATGAAATTCTCCTTTTTATATTTACAATGACTGCTTATGTTTACTCAAAATGCGGAAAAGGAAGTGCCGGAAAAGGAGACCATGTGACGGTAAAAGTGGGTGGTAGCTCAGGCCTAGCTTGCTGCTGGTACCAACTTTTCTCCCACTTTTACCGTCACGTGGTTTCCTTTTCCGGTCACTGCCTTTTCCGCATTTTGAGTTAACATAAGCAATCATTGGAACAGGAAAAAGAGATTATATTTCAAATATTACGTTTTTATTTGAGAAAATATTAATTTATTTTAAATTTATTTACTTACAATGTGTGATAATTTGTCGCCTGCTATCTTCACAGTTATGCAACTAGTTGGCCACATTTGTTGCAGAAGTTGCATAAGCATCAGGATACTTTGGGTTTGTTATACCTGTCATTTGGGTTATATGTCACGTTTTCACGAGTTATTTATGTGCTACTTCTTCCTCTTTTCTTCTTCTTCTTCAAATACCTTGAAAATGGACTAATCACACATAGCCCTGCTCGAATTTTTTTTTTGCCAAGTTCTTACCAAGAACCCGATTCTGGTAACTAGTTAAGTTCCTGCCAAGAAACGTTATTTTCTCTATACGGTGTCAAGTTCATTATACTATCTCACATTACTTAATTTTTTCTGATATACTGTATACTATATGTATATATATATCCTTTTTTCTATCTCAACTTTAAAACTATTGAATTTAGAAAAAAAAAATTTAATAAATAAAAAATTACATACAGGATATTGTTTATTCTGAATCAACTGATATGCGATTGATTAATTTTTGAGATTAAGTATTTTTAATCAATTTTTAAAAGTCGTAATCTGACGTCATAGGTAATTTTTGCTGGCACGCTCATTCAAAAGCTACCTACCATAAGGTCATATCGTAATTTAAAAAAAAAAAAAAAAAAAAAAAAAAAAAACTTAAAATCAGTCTTGGGTTTGCTACCCAAAATTTCTATAACGATTCTATATCCTAGTATCACACTATAACGATATCGTTACTTTTAAAAATATTACCCACGATAAAGATACTATAACGATAGTTTTTCGATAACGATAACTATAAATCATAATATAGTTTTTGTATTGAAATAAAATATTTTAAATACTTACTTCATGACTGTACTATACCTACAATGATAAACCGCCTCATTTATATAAAATACTTTTTAAAACTTTGGTAATATTTTCTTATTTTCTGCGCACTTTTCTTACTTTTGTGTCTATTTTTCCTTAATTTTGGAGCAACAAGTATAGCATCGTTATAGATGCGACGATAAAATCGTCAAGTTTTGTTAATCACGTTTCGATAATCGAATATCGTTATAGTACCGTTATCGTATTTACGATAATCGAACCCAAGACTGCTTAAAATGCAAACTCAAAAATTACAAAATCACACTGCAATATTAATTCAGTATGATATCCTTCTCTTAAAATATGCAACAACAAAAATCTTGGTCTAGCCACTATAATTAACTAAAAAAATCAAATTTCCTTTAAATGATAATTATTTTGTATTTATTTCTGATATACATATAATAACAATACAATTAATTGATCTTTCACATATTTTTTATAATTAATATTATTATGGTCATACGCGGAACAAAAATATATATCGTTTTGCTTGCATATTGGAATTACAGTGAGTTTTAAATAGAAAAGACTTTTTATGCAATCAACGACTATTATTTTGCTCCACATGGACCTAAGGCAATGATTTAATGATATAATAATACATAATGGAGGTATCAATTTTATTAATTAAAAGCATAGAACACCTTGAACAAAAAACTTGCCTAAAATCGTAACATACCTAAATATCAACGTTCATTTGGCCGTGGACATTGATTTCTGATTTATTTTCCATTTACAAAATATCAGATGCGGGTTTATGATGTCACAGCTTCCGCTCACGTGGATCAGGCGAGCTGTGACGTCATAAACCTGCAACTGACATTTTATGAATGGAAAATAAATTAGAAATCAATGACTCTGGCCAAATGAACGTTGATATTTAGTTATGTTACGATATTAGGCAAGTTTTTTGTTCAAGGTGTTCCACACCTTTAACAGATATTATTATAAGACACTTTAAGGCACTGCTATATTATATATAATAAGCGCAGCTTCAGTTTTATGGAATGTAGATAGGAAATATTACAATAAAAGTGTTTGATGCATCACATGATTGCACAGTAATTAATGGAATATATTTTATGATGCATAATTGTTATGCAAATAATAATAATCCATGCAATATTACAAAATAATTATGCTACAGAGCATAACAAATATTTTATACATATTTTGTCATAAAAAACTTAAACTCTTTGCCTTTACTACTCTCAGCCAATCAGAACGCCTTATTTTCTTAAATTTATTTAATACTAAATAAAATAAGATGGCTGTGCGGGCCTTCAGGCGTAAGTCGTTTTACCAAAAATATATACATAAAATATGTATATTTCTATTGGCATATGGCAATACAATGCAATCAGATGGAGATTTCAGTTGATGCTTAACATCATTTAAATACATGTTATTTCCATTTGCTAATAGAAATACTTTTTTTTTTTTTTAAGTAAAAAAAAAAAAAATTATAAAAAAAATAGACTGTACACCTGAACAAAAGTTTTGCCCAACAGGGCTGTGGCGACTGCTGCGTTTTCTCATAAGATAATAGTATAGTGTTGTTGCTTATACAAATTTTTTGAAAACTTTTGTCCAGAGGAGTGCAACATAATTATTTGTAATATAGCAACATATTATTATGCTGTATGACAAAAATAGTGCATAACGTATTTATTTACAGAGCTTGGATATTTTAGACAAATTTAGTCTTTTAACATAACAATTGTCTGAAAGAGATGCCAAAATTTAAAGTAAGCGTTACATGGTGGCTATGATATGACCAATCAAATACATGGAAAATAGGAGAACCAATCAGATCACACAGTGCTAAGTAGTGCTGTATGTAACACGATATCTGATTGGTTCCCCTCATTTCTGCACTTTTGATTGGTGTAGTTATCATACAATGCCACTAGAGAACTTTTAACAGAGAAGTGACATCCCCTGCAATTTTGAGGCACCAATCAGAGCACGTGATAGAGCAAAGGTGTCAAAAGTGAGCTTACAAGCTCTCTGTTTGGTTCCTCAGAATGGCCAGTTCTGGGCTGCTATTGGTGCCTCAAAATAAAGTGATATAGGCTTACTGTGTTACGTATCGATGCCTTCACGTCAAAAGCGAGCATCTACACTTTCCAGATTTCCGACGAAACAACTATCTACACTTTCCGAGCAGCACTGTAACTTGACTATCGGCCATAAGCTTAACATTGCAGATGCTCGGCAGCAGAAAGTGTAGATAGTCGTTTTGTTGGAAATGTGGAAAGTGTAGATGCTCGCTTTTGAAGCGGAGGCAACAATATGTCGATTTGCCTAAAACATGGGGATGTCGCTTCTCTGTTAAAGTTCTCTAAACGCCGCTTGTGAAGGTAGGGAACTCATTCATACAATTGGATATGCGGGAAGTCTAAATTTGTTAAAACATAGGCTCACATATAAAGCAGAGAATATGTTAGCAAAAAAAAAAAAAAAAAAAATGTGCAACCATAGATCTAATATTTGGAATGTCATAATATTAAATTCCAAATGAAGATTTTTTACATTACATAATATATTTTATAAAGTCAACATGTGAGTGTAGTAATATCAAAAACAGCTTTTTCTATTTAAAAAAAAAAAAAAAAAAAAAAAAGTACCTTTATTGAAAATGGAAGAAGCAGAATTTGGAACTAGTACTCATATAACAGTAATACAATTTTATGTGTGTGGGGGGGGGGGGGGGTTATTTACAGATATATTACCATTAAATGTTTCTTATTACGTACCTATGTGCTTTTAATTGTATTACAATATTAAAAATTATGTTTGTTTTTTTCAATCAATTTTCATATTTATGCATGTAATTATGCATTTTTAACTCGTATACAATTTTTACAAATATTTTACAGTTTATCAATTCATATCTTTACATTTTTTTTTTTTACATCCAAAAAAATTAAGGGATATTTTATTTATTGTGCTAAATTTAAAATTATTTGTTATTTTAAATGTTGACCAAATAATTTGGGTTATATACTATTTGGATTTTACTAATTTAATTATTTCAAGGCTCATGACCCATAACTTGACCCAATTTTTTGGTATATATGACCCAAAATTACAAATATTATGAATCAACAGTTAAATTACACCCAATTTTATCATCACAGTTTTGAAATCTTATTATTTTACTATCAAGGTTTTTTGTTTTAATAATAATCCCTAAAAAAAGTATTAAAAGTTTATTTGTGTATTTCTGATTGTTAATTTTAAAAAAATGGTTTAACATAATAATAGAAGACTTGCAAAAGTAGGTTTAGTGATAAAATAAACAAACTCACAGCCCAACAATACTAACGAAGAGCTAGCAGACGACTTAGTGTTCCTGTCTACATTTAATATGCTTTCTTATAGAGTAATGAAGCAGCTCAAATTAGAATTTGTTACTTACTGTATTACTGAAGTTGTTACTGAATCTAACACTGAGGGGGTTTTTTCTCGCCCAAATATTGTATGAAAAAAAAAATTTCTTAGCTACATTTGTTAAAATTTAGGAATTAACAGAAGCTCCACTAAAGCTAAGAAAGCTGCAGTAAAAACTTTATCTTATTAAAAAAAAAAACTCTAACTCAAGTTAAAGCTGCTTCATTGCTCCATAAGAAAGCATGTTAAAAAAATGAAGACAGTAAGTCATCTGCTAGCACTTTGTTACTATTGTTGCATGGCCTCTCAGATTGTTTATTTTATCACTAATGCTGTTCCTTACCCCTGTTTTTTTTTTTTTTGTTTTTTTTTTTTTTTGCTCCTAAAATGACGATCAGCTATGGCTAATCAAATGGAATGCACATTTTTTGGTGCAAGAGAACAGGGTTTACAAACAACATTTCTATAAACTTTTGCAAGTTTTTATCTATTGTATAGGGTGGTTTCTTCATGTTAAAGTCGACATCATAAGTGATCGAGTACTAAATAACATTGGTCGGTATAGGAAAATGGCACATTTTGCCAGTTTAAAAATACTTTACACTTTTTTTGGCATTGATGCTGTTAACAGATTGAATTATAGTACCTCAAGTATGCAAGAAAAATAATAATTACCAAAAAATAGCTAATTTACCAATAGCCAAAAACTACGTTTGTCCTATGCTGAGCAATGTTATTCATTGCTCAAGAAGAGCATCAAAAAGCACTCGGAATGACGTCATGCGTACACACCCTATAAAATTGAATTTGAAAACTGAAATTCCTTAATGGTTTTCTTCCCATCAAATCATAAAATCCAGTAATTGAAAAGTAATTCATGTAATTTGCATACCACATTTTCAATAGACTTTTGAAAATGTTTCCATTGTTTTTTAGCTTATTATACATTTCTTTTTTACTTATATTATAATATAATTCTAATTATTATTATCGCAGAACTATATTACAGCAATTTTGAAGGCACTCCTCTATCATTTTACATTAACTTCGATGCATTAATGGCATAGACAACATGAAAACATAAGCATTTATATCACAAAACACTTGATGGGACTTACATAAATAACATTATTTGGTCTCAAAACCCAACTGTAGCCCCGTAGCAGTGATCAGAAAAATTCGATTTATGCAACCTGCACAACATTTTCATACTAATTTTTGCATGTTTCTGACGTCATAAACAGAAATATTCACGTAAATTGCATGGTTTACAGTTTTTTCACTCTCTCTTGTGGGGCCATATTTACATTCTGGTAAAAATTATCATTAGTTTTGTAGATGCCATTTTGTGTTTAATGATTAAAAAAAAACATGTTGTTTCATGTTTCCTATGCCTTATAAATAAAATTAAATACTGTATGTGTTTAAAAAAAATGGTACTAATATTAGGTACAAAATTATAATAAATATTATATTTATATAGGGTATTTTAAATATACTTTAAAACTTGATAATACGTCAAATAATTTTTTTTTAACAACAATATGTATGTTTTACATTTAAAATTAAATTATGCCTGAAAATGTTTAAAGTAATTAGACACTGTAACTAAATATTATTTCTTTGATCTCTTTCTTATATAGTTTCTCTAATTGTAAGGCTTGTAATGAGATAATACAAGAGGTTTAAGCACACTATTTTTTTTTCTTTCAGAATCGAGAAAACGTTAAAAAAAATGTAAAAGAAATAAAGGAAAAAAAAAAAAGAATTAATTTTTTTTTTTTTTTTTTTTTTTTTAACTCCCATTAAAACCCATAGCAATTTCAACAGTTTTTCCATGTTTACAAAATAATGAAATTTTTATCATAGGTAGTTGATATCATTGACTTTCAAATTAAATTAAAATTAATTAATGTATCATTTTATTTCAAAGAGAGATTCAAATGTTTCTAACTATAACCAATCTTAATATATATTAATTGCATATAACAAAGGCGCACGTATAAAAGATAAAGAATGCAATTTACATTACAGTGTCTGTACTTTGCTGAGGGCTACCAGTTTTTTTATAACTGAAAATGCAACAAAAGAAAAAATATTAAAAAACAAAAAACAAAAAGTGCTCGGTCTTAGAGTCCCATAGTTTGGTGAAAATATTTCTAGCACACAGATAAAAAAAAAGAACTTACACATATTTGATAGCTTTTAGCATTAACCTACCAGAGAAAAAAAAAAATTGTCGTGTGCCTTTTACTGTCACAGACTTAGAGAGAAACTTCATAGTTTATCTATTTTATTTTCTAGTTTCTGCATCAAGGACTGACATAAAGGCATTGCACACTCTGATTTCTCTTTTAGTGCCAATATCTGTAAAAAAAAATTTATCTGTGCTAGCAAGATTTTCTATAGGACTCTCTTCACTATAATTACTCAATATACCGGTTTCACTCATATTTAAGAGCCACCATTTTGTTGGTCAGGAATACATAGGCCAGCATAGGAAAAACATCATTTTTATTTTTTTAATAGCAAAAGAAGCTTCAAAGCTCAATCAAAGCCTTATTTCTAGCTCCTAATAATCCTATTCTTCTTTAATGATTTCTTTTTATATGAAAAATTAGTAGAAATGATGTTTCCCCTATGCTGGACAATGCATTAGGCACCACAAACATGGTGACAAAGCGCAAGGATGTGCAAGGGGTCCATAGGACCAACGCTTGTTTTCTCCTGTCATTTTCTTTTTAATAATGAGCATATTTTCTGTGTAAAACATATGCAAGTATAAAGTTCATGGGGAATATTATGCAAGTGACAAAGTGCATTAATATGAAAATAAGTCAAGGTTGGCAAGAATTAAGACAAACACAAATGAGATTTTATCTCTAATGTCTAATTAAATTATCATTATAAAAGTGTTGCAAATGTAATAATAAAGTGCAATATATGAGTAAGCATGGTGTAAAATATTTATATATATATTTGTGGTTTGCATACTAATTATCAGTCAAAACCTGAACAATGTGAGTTGATGTATAAATTTATCAGAGAACTAGTGGTATGTATATGGTGAGGATAGGATATCCTATGCTCATCTTGATATTTTTCCCCACATAACAGATAGACAAATCGATTTGAAATTTGGTATACACATGAAGGCAATAAAAACTTGTGCTAAAATCTATATGTGTGTATATATATATATATATATATATATATATATATATATATATATATATATATATATATATATTATAGGCCTAAGTAAAGTAAATTCAAATTGCCTACAAAGTAATTGAATGCCTATAGGGTGTATGCATTCATGTTAAGTAAGTCAACAACATGTTGGATTACCCAATAACATGGGCAGCATAGGAAAATAACTCATTTTGCCAGTTTAAAAACACTATGCAATATTTTTAAGAGCATTGATGTTGTTAATAGGTTGAATTAGTATCTCAAGTATCTGAGAAAAATAATACTAAAAAAACAAATTATCTGATTTCTCAAAGAAAATAACCAAAAACAAAGTTTGTTCAATGCTGAGCAATGTTATTCACTACTCCAGTATGGCCTTCAAGCGCATTAAATATGACATCATGCAGATAAACCCTATAGCTCTCTTATTGTTGTGTATCAATTCACATTGGTAAAGTAAAATTACTAAAATCCTTTAGCTTACTTTTTCTATTAAAAAAAAAAAAAAATGTTACACATGATTGTGATAATATATCTTCCCATTACAAAACCTTGCACTTAAAGCCCTTGTCAACTTCCTTTTTTATCATTTAGAATACTAGACTGATAATAACCATACCTTAATATCCATTAATTAGACACCATCAAGTTGATTTTGTATTTATTTTGGTTTATTTTCCTTTTTGAGGTTATATCACGTATCTGACGTCACAATGTACCGCCGCCAATCACAGTCACCGCTCTGGTCACGTGATAAATTTAAGCCCCTCCCTCAAGTTCTTTACTCCTATCACCGCCCCATCGGTACATTGTGACGTCAGATACGTGATATAACCGCAAAAAGGAAAATAAACGAAAATAAATAAAAAATCAACGTGATGGTGTCTAATTCATGGATAATAAGGTATAGTAATTATCAATCTAGTATTCTAAATGATAAAAAAGTAAGTTGAAAAGGGCTTTAAAGTATTATTCACATGACACATAAATTTGAAACGCGTCGACGCTCGTCAAATTTACCCGTCATGTGAATAATACTTACGTTGCAATGTTATTGCTATGAGAGAATTGTGTGCTGAATTTAAATATAGTAAAATATATGATGACAATATAATAGTGGCAAAATTATCTATGAAATTAATTGCAACAAAAAAAAACATAAATTATTTTTTCCATAATATATATTGGTAAATAAAAATATTTCATACATATTATAAATTTAAAACACTGAGAAATTTTATACATTTTTTTCTTCTTAGTGCAAATAGATCGTGCTACAACAACTTATATTTTGTGGTTTTAAATTATTTTCCTATAATAAAATTATCAATAAATTTGCTCTAATTTGATCGTTGTATATATAAACACTATACAATATATTGATTTATACTGTAGAGATACAAATAGATAACGTTTTACAATAAATAGTCTAATTATCCTATTATTTATGCAGTCTAAATGTGAGGTCACCTTACGTTTACTCTATCAATTATTGTTAAAATCTAAGTGCGTAGAGTTTTGCAATATTTTAATTACTTCACAAGTAAAGGAATAGACCAGAGAAAAACATAAGCAATTATATCACAAAACACTTGATGGGATTTACATAAATAACTTTAGTTTGTCTCAAAACCCAATTGTAGCTCCGTAGCAGTGATCAGAAAATTCGATTTATGCAACATTTGTATACTAATTTTTGCATGTTTTTGACGTCATAAACATGAATTTTCACGCAAATTGCATATTTTACAGTATTTTCACGTTCTCTCGTGGGGCTACATTAACATTATGGTAAAAATTGTTATCAGTTTTGAAGATCCCATTTCATGTTTATTCATTAAAAAGAACATGTTTTTTTATGTGGCTTTAACAGCAATGACGTCAATAAACATTGACAACGTAAATAACGTCACAAGCATTAGGACCTTAAAACGTTAAAGTTTTAATGTAAATATCCACTAATCATGGATTTCAGGATGACAAAATCTATGGGAAAATTTTGAAATCCTCGTACATATATTAAAAAAAAAAAAATTATATATATATACACCTGCTTTTTTTTTTTTTTTTTTTTTTTTTTTTTTTTTTTAGAAACATATTTAAATACTGTTATTTTAAACATGGATAAATGCTGAAATTAACAAACTTGAAATTTTTAACAATGAAACATGTTAAATAATAATAATGTATAATGTATAGTATTTAAAATATTGCAAAACTATTATACAGTATTTTCAACACTAAATTTTTAGAGTTTTTCTTCTCTCACATTGTATCATATACAGCCTCAAAAACACTCGGAATTATTACAGTATAATATATTTATTAATTAATATTAACATTTGGTTATATTTATAAAAACTATGTAACACTATAATATTTATAAAAAGAAAGAAAGAAAGAAATAAGTTCAAAAAAGATAACTAAATAAAAAAAATCACAATGGTATTTACAATAATGTTAATCAAAAATTGAATCTCGTGCTTTTTTTTATTTTTTTTTTTTTTTACAAATACTAATTCATGTTTTTAATATGAAATAAGGATATAGTGGCTAATATAGATTTTTTTTTCTATTGCACATTATTGAAGTAAATATAATTTTAAATAATATTTACAATGGTGTGAGATAGAAAAATAAAAATTGTGTTCCAAATATTTTAATTGCAATTTAAAAATAGTCCAATATTTATTCTATATGACATAAATAGCATAAATAAGGCAATTTCTTTTTTTCTTGTGTTAAAATGAATGTCATTATAATTTATGATTTTAATTTGATTTTCGATTTTTTTTTCTTTTTTGTAAACAGTTTGAAAATTTAAACATTTTGAACATTCCAAAAAATTTAAAAATTTTAATGACCTTGGCTTTAATTGATGGTCATAAATGTTGAACATTTTTGTGTCAATTTCAATGAGATAACAAAAACTAGGGGGTATAAATATTAAATCTAATTATCTGAGTACATTATTATTAATGTTTATTGCTATAAAGCAAAGTATGCAAGTATTGAGAAATCTTTAAATGCTCAGGTTTAAAGTGTAATTTAATTAAATCATTATAGATAATTAGTACATAATTAAACTTTACAAAGTAGAATGCCCAATTTAAATTTAAATACAGTTGTAAATTTTGTTTAGGGACTACAGACAGTTGCAACTCTTCTAGTATTATGATGGTATTTGTCAACAAAAAAAAAAAAAAAAAAAAAAAAAAAAAAGCAGGCAATTTGAAAAAGGAAAAAACAAAAATCATATTTTACGCAATTTGAATGCACAAGAAAAAAACTATTGCGTAAAAATGTTACTATTACGTAAAATTATGATGTTTTGCTGATTTCCCTGCATTCTTTATTCTGTAAAATATAAATCAAATATTGACAATATCAGTAGATTCAAAAAGCACTTATTTTAATTGAGTACTTGCAGTAATTTCAAATTGCCTGTATTTAACACGAGGGCATAGAGTCTCTGAGACTACTGTTGAATCATGTATGGTTTGAAGAATGCTAATTAAGGCCTAGTGACGTCACAGAAGGTAGGTCACGTTGTATTAAACTTGACGACGTACAGACTACTGGTGAAAGATGTGTTCATGGTGCTGAATCATGGCTTGCAGAATACTGATCTCTGCTGCCATGGCTGGCATACCTCCTAGAGACGTCAAAGAGGGTAGATCAGGAGCAGGCATCAACGTCGGGGCAAACACCGTGGCCAAGTTTTGTGACGGCATCTTGTTTGTCTCACTGTATGTGGATACCCTGGTAACAACAAGCAATGTATCAGTACAGTACGTTAATATGTAATACATTAATATATGACAAAAGCTCTCAGTTATATTAACATTATAACAAAACTGTGTGTCACGTGAGACCTCGACTTCTCCATACAACTTTTAATATGGTCTGCTCTGCTATTTCTAGCCATTTCTTCATTATTTACAAATGTTAGAAAATAACGTACAATAAAAGAAAATAGTATGTAGAATGATTAGAGCATGGTTAATTGAAAAAGTTATTGAAACCTGAAATTACATAAATTTATATGTTATTGGGAAATAAATTAGAGAATTTTCGGGTTTCATTAACTTTCAATTTAACGTGCTCTAATCATTCTACATACATTTTATTATTATTATTATTATTTAACATTTATATATTACAACTGTAATGGGTTTTTCCATAAAGTATTTTTTATTGTATTTGATATACAAAATAACATATCAAGTGTCTATGCAATGTTGACATTTTGTCCTGCCTCACCCTGGTAAAGACTGTTATCACAATCAAATGTACACTCACAAGACATATAAATCATCACTCCAGATCAAGATACACATACAAACATACCTTGAGAGATGTTCCACCAGATATTTGAGCGTGTTGTAATGTGCAAGAGGTAGCAAGTTGAGAGCTTCACGAATAGCCGCGATTTTCTCTGGTAGGCTTCGAATATCTAAAATACATAAAAATAGTATTTCACTCTCATATTTTCTGGCATAATATTACATTTAACTGATATCAGTTGGAGTACTATTAGACTCTGCATTACAATTCTTTTAATCAAATAAATTAATTAAAATAATTGATTTGTGGATAGTGTTAGGTATAATTAGGCAAAATTAACTTATACAGAAAATGACTTCTTTTTTTTTGCTTGTATTGTAATACAAACTGAAAATGAGGAGGTCTGTAATTATTTTAATTTAAATAAAATAAAAAAGTTTTTTTTTTTTTTTTTTTTTTTTTATAACACCAAAAATTAAATGTTTAAAAAGTAATAAATTTTACACCATACTCAATTTAAACTTTTGCTATTATTATTATTTTTATTGAAAATGAAATTTTGTTTTGATAATGATATTTTATAAATGGTGTAGTTAAGTTCCTTGACTATCATAGTTCTCCTTTATTACGTACACACTAATTACAAAAGAGTGTTGTTCGTAAACCCTGTTTTTAAGCTACAAAAAATGCACAATACATTATTGAATAACCATATAGCTGATTGTCATTTTAGTAGCAGAAAAACAGACAGGGTTTACGAACAGCAATACTGTAATGCAATAGTCACACTTACAATGGAAGTGAGATTCTACATAATTTAGCATACTTTATTATTTATATTTATTATTTCCATTGTTATAACTGTAAAAATTATGTCGATTTACACATAATCTTTGTCCATTGTAAAAAGCTACTTTACGTGTGTGTTACGTATTACGTGTGTGTTACGTATCAAGCACTATTCACATGACGCGTAAATTTGACGCGCGTCAACATGCGTCGACGCGCGTTACACAGTTGGAACAATATAAACAAATGGAGCTGTTCACATGTAATTTTCAAAAACCATGTGAACGGCTTCATTTGTTTACATTGTTCCAGCTTTGTAACACGCGTCGTCGCACGTTGACGCACGTCAAATTTACGCGTCATGTGAATAATACTTTATGTGTGTGTTACATATTACGTGTGCTACATACCTGCAGCCTTGCAGAGCAGAGGATGCGCCTCATAGGAAATAAGAGGAATGGGAAGAAGTCTTAGGAACAGTTTGAGAGTCCCCGCAATCACATTGACATTGTCGTATACATCAGGCCCCAACTTGGTTCTCTCACCATCTGCATGTCACACAAAACAAAACATGTTACCGTACAACTACATACACGCAAAAAACATTTACCTAGTTACATTTAAAATCTTGAGGTTAAATTATTACCAAAGCAGTTAACAAAATCACATTATCAGTTCAGAGGTGAATCTGATAAAAATAATAACTGTACAGACGTTTTTTTTTTTTTTTTTTTAGCTATATTGTTTATAGACTGTTTTATATTGTTCTGACAACTGGGTGACTTCTAATTTGCAGACATCAATGTCGCGTGTCGCGTTAGATAAGGTAAGATAGCGACAATTTCTTGTGTATTTTGTGATTTTGCATGATATAGTGCCATGTTCTATACTGCGCTAATAATAATAAAAACTGCTGCACCAATTTCAAAAAAATGTAAATGAGGGATACAAAGTATATTTGAATGTGTTTTAAATTAGGTAGTAAATGATAGCTTTTTTAAAAAAAAGTTATTTTATGTTATTAAACCTTCCAAAAACGTGATCTCCAACATTAACAACGGAGTGAGAGCAAAATCTGTTACAGTGACCCCAAACCTATGTCACAGCTAAACTTGCTATAGTTTGGCGTGAGTGAGAGTTAAGTAATATTCACATGACGTGTAAATTTGACGCGCATCAACGCGCGTTACAAAGGTTGGAACAATGTAAACAAATGGAGCCGTTCACATGTAATTTTGAAAATTAAGTGAACGGCTCCATTTGTTTACATTGTTTATCCGTTGACGTCCGTCGACGTGCGTCAAATTTACACGTCATGTGAATATTACTTAACTCTTATTTTTGCTCTCGCTACTTGAGGTAATATTTTACGTAAATAAAATGTATTTACGGCAACAGATATGTAGTAAAATAATTTATGCAAAGATAAAAGTAACTCACTGTTGCGCCAAGCTAGCACAAGAGCAATTTTAGTTATGACGTATGTTTGGGGTCACTGTAATGGCTTTAGCTCTCACAGTACGTTAATAATTAAAATTTGAGATCACGTTTTTGGGAGATTAATAACACGTCATCATTGACTTTCTTTTGCCAGTAAGAATCATTACCTCGATCAAAGGCCATCTTGAGGTTCTCCACGTGGTCCGAGAAACCCGGTACTCGGTAAATACCCTCGGCGTCCCTCAATCCTCGTCGCTCAATCTCATCGATGCACTGCTCCAGAACAAAAGGTCGTGCAGAGCGGTGTGCTTTGGTGAGCGTTGTGAGGTCAGTGCCGAACACTCCTCTTAAGTTACGAAGATCAGGACAGCAGTCACTGGGCACTCGCTCGCTGCACTTTGAGTGCGCACTGAAGCCGCAGTCTGCAAGTAAATAAGTAAACATTATCTAAGTTTTTAAATACATCACTAAATTATTAAAAACACTAAATAAAATCGTAACATTTTGACATTTATATTTCTATCATTAGATTCAAAAATAAAATAAAAAAACAAAAACAAAATCATTAAGATTGGCTCTTTTTGAGGCCGACAATAAAAGATTTTCCAATCACATCTGCTTCCATTTCTACATACTACGCATCACGCAGTATCTTGAAAAAGACGCGGATGTGGTCGAAATTGCTTAAAAATTGACCTCAAAACAGTATATTCAGTAAAATTGGGGGTAAAAAATTGAGCACATTAAAAATTAATTTTGCGTAAGTTTTTCACTAATTTCATTGAGAAAAGTTATAGAGTTACTGACCTTCACATTTGACCCCCTGCGCAGTGAATCCCCAGAGAAAATTGCCGCAGTACTCGCACCAGTTGAGTCCCTTGAACGTGTGGACTCTGAAGGCATGAGCTTTGTCATAGGACTCTTTCTTATTCTCGCCTACATTGTTGTTAGTTGACGTCGCTTGGCATTGCTGCTTCTATAGCACAAAACATAGAACATTTATTAGTCACGTATGGCGCAAGTACACCGTGCATTTTGTATAGTTTAAGAGATCCAGGTCTAAAATGCCAGCCTTCTGGACAGCTATATATAGACTGGCCCCATGCCATGGCTGGACATGCCATTGCTTGTCCAGCTTTTTTTATCTGGACACAAAAACATGTCCAGCTTAAAGGGACTGGACAAGCAATGGCATATCCTGCCATGGGGCCAGTCCAGCTGGAAATTGAAACCCGGACACTGTCCTGAAGGCTGGCATTTTTACCTAGATGGTCTCAAAATATCAAATCAAAAACGTAAAATTCATGAGATAGCACTAACACACACACACACACACACACACACACACACACACACACACACACACACACACACATTATATATATAATATATCCCTCAACCCATCTGTGTAGCATCACGGACTGGGGTTACAAAACTGTAAAGTTGGCAACTTTTATAATTCATGACATCATGAAATTCCGGTCTACAATAGAAATTGTAGCTCAAATTGTCTACTTTACAAGTTTTCTCCCTACTTTGTGAAGCTACAGAAGGTTTGTATGACATAATATGTAAGGGATGATTTATCAATGAAATGATTTTTTTTATTTAATTCTTTCTTTTTTTGTTTCATTTTTCGTTTTTCTTTCTTTTTTTTTTCTTTGAGGTCAGGGTGTATTGTTTAACATTTAAAAAAAAAAAAAAAAAACGTAAAAAAAAAAAAAATGTATGTATTTATTTTAAAATTCATTAATGATTCTATTTACATTTAGAAACGCAAATGATAAATCGACTTTATGGGCACCCTGTATATTATACGTTAATTATAAATAGATTCAACACATAAAGAGTGACTATAAAAGTTAAAAAAAAAAAAAAAAAAAAAAAAAAAGTGCTGCATCATTTAAAAAGCTTAATTATAAACCAGAACTCTTTGATAGTGAAATATTTTGTGCTCCCCGCAGAGCACGTGAATCATTAATCATCAAATATCTTAGTTCTGACATTTCGAATTATTTTCTCAACGAAATTGTATATACACGTGGAAAGTATAAATTACGTAATTTAAGTTGTTATTATAGTATAAATATGATACTTAATTAGAACAACGTATTAGTATTATGCTGTACAACATAATATTTGTGCTAGTTATCATGAAAGTATAGCATACTACAAATTATGCTGCAAATGAGCTAGCATAATGATTACGTGTTTATTTTTGTGCGTGTACGATTGATTTTATAATTAATGGATTTCATATCTAGCTATAATCAATAGAAAAATAATGATAAAAAAGCTCGGATATCAATAATTCTAAAACAGATTTAATTATTGCTTAAAATTGCTAATTCCTGAACAGTTTTTTTTTCTTCCACATAGAAAAACAAATGATAAATTTTTTAGTGTTGTTATATTTATTAATTTTTTTTTTCTCTCTCTCTCTTTTTTCACATAGAAAATTAAACATTTTTTTTCCTGAAGAAAGTGATTCGAGATTTATCTACGTATATGAACAGATTAAATATGTGAAAAGCGAGTTTATTTTCAAGAGCACGGAACAAGCATGCGGAAATGACCGTGTGAAATTCACTTCATACATTTGCATAGTTTTTATTTTTATAAAATCAGCATATCCGCACAGACGCCAGTCAAGTTGCAATTAGACCGTCGTGTTCTGTTAAAATTCCATGAGTTTAATTGAGCTTTAATTTTTATAGCCGGGGGGGGGGGGGGGGGGGGGGGAATATACATATATATGCATGCATAGCAATTTACTGCTTTTTATTGCATATTATGTAATAGTGGAGAGAGAGAGAGAGAGAGAGAGAGAGAGAGAGAGAGAGAGAGAGAGAGAGAGAGAGAGAGAGAGAGAGAGAGAGAGAGAGAGGAGCAAATGAAAGGATGGATACACGTACAAAAATAAAAACGTAATAATTATGCTAGCTCAATACAGTTACATTTATGCATAACATCATAATTTATGCTATATTGATATCGTATAGTGATTATTGTAATAGCACAATAGTTAACACGTTCTGCATAACTACAAAAAAAAAAAAAAAAAGCAATATTTGTGTACTACAATATTACAATTCTTCAATGCAGTGTATAAATTACGCAATTATAAATTATAATCAAGTAGAGAAAGAGGAAACAGTGAGTGAGGGAGAGAAAGACAGGCAGACAGGCAGACAGACAGACAGACAGACAGACAGACAGACAGACAGACAGACAGACAGACAGACAGACAGACAGACAGACAGACAGACAGACAGACAGACAGACAGACAGACAGACAGACAGACAGACAGACAGACAGACAGACAGACAGACAGACAGACAGACAGACAGACAGACAGACAGACAGACAGACAGACAGACAGACAGACAGACAGACAGACAGACAGGTAGTACTGACTCACCTTGGCGCCCTCAATGGTGAGTGCCTTCAGCTTCAGTCTGTTGAGCGTCATGTAAGGACTTTGTTCATAATTACTCTGCACGTACATCTTCTCCAAGTACGTGCCCGCCTCTTTCTCTATGAACATGGTGACCAAGCCATCAGCCACCAGGTCTCGTACGCAGGGAAATCTCTTTTCTTTCACGTAATGTGTCCCATCTTTCGAGTCTTGGTACAGTCTGTAGTGCTTGACCTGGCTCGCAAACCTAGAGGGGTCAAACACAAATCTTGTACCTCGCTGGAATATCTAACTTCGTGCTAGAGTACAGTACAGTGTCTTATGGTAGTACCATGTAACACGAGATTAGGTCGTATGAATGCACTGTATACGACTACAAGACTATTATTAAGTTAAAGCACTTCAAATTATTTTTTTTATTTTTTATTTTTTTTTTTTTTAATTCCGACTTATGTTTTAATAAGGAACAACGAGCTTTTTTCCTCAGACTCGAGAGCTCGTTTTTAAATACAGCTTCAAACCTCAAACTTTCGTAAGCTTTGTCTATTTTGTTTATTTTTTTTTTTTATTTATTTAAGCTGAATTTAAAAACAACAAGAATTGTAAGTCAAACCGGTCTAAAAAAAAAAAGTTGTTTACAGTTCTAATAAATACAAAAGAAACAAATAGATAGTAAATGAATGAATAAATAAATAAATAAAAAAATATATAAGTAAATAGATAAATAAATATATTATAAAAATAAATGCATAATACTGAATGGGTATTTGCGGTAATTTGTATGTTCACAGAATTAAATAAATCTCAACTTTAATTTCATTTTTAAGAATTTTTTGAATATATTTCGACAATAATAAAATAAATGTACAAAGTCGTATATTACTAACCTGAGAGAAAGTGTTGCATGTTGTCCATTAGTTTTTCCACTAACCCTTACTAAATACATGCCATCTTTGGTAAGCAATCTAGTAGCCTCAGCGTGAGTAATTGGACCATGAAATTCAGGTCCATATATCTTGACCAATGAAGAGTCCAATAGTTCCAGTTTACATTGGACTGGAATTGGTTGTGGGGACTCTTGTTGTAATTGGTACACTGTAAAAAAAATATTAGGCAGATTGTTATTAATTTGTAGTATTAACTTTTTAACAATCTTATAAAAGTTTCTCATTATACGACGATAGAAAGTACACTAATAAGCTTATCGTTCATAAGTGGGTTTTTCTTCTTCTTTTTTACACTTCCCTTGCATGTGAATGCATATGACTTTTTGCGTCATGGAAAATCATAACATTGACATAATTAATAAAATTATATACATCCTATATGTTAGTACGTATGTATTTTGACGTGAATTAAAAGGAAATTATATACTGCTACATTGTAGATAAACGTACACTATATAATATAAATATTTCATAACCAATAGTAAGAAATTTAATAATAGATGAATCATTATATAACAGCAAAAGTGATAAGAAAAGAGAATTTAGTGGAATTTTATATAGATATCAGGATTTAGAAACAACATTCCTAATTTGGTTTCATTTATAAATAGTTTTTTTTAGTCATTAGATCATGCGGCCTAAAATAATAATAATAATAAAAGTAACATCATTTGCAAATATGACGGAGCTTTATATGGTGTGTGCGCGTGACGTCATAATAAATGCACTTCAACGCCATAGTTGAGCAACGAATAATAACATTGCTTAGCATAGGACAAACGTGGGTTTTTGCTATTTTCTTTGGAAAATAGTACGTAATTTTTGTATGTCATTATTAGAGCCTGGATTCGTAGGCAAAGTGCCTTTAATATGCACCGGGTCTATTTTGTTCAAACTTCATATCTCCATTGATCGTAAAAAGGTGGTCAGGAAAATCCTGCCTTTTTTGTTTTTCAAAAAAAAGTGCCTTTATTGCCTTTAAAGTGCCTTAAAAAAAAGTGATTTCCAATTTTAATTTATTAAAAAATTTAAAATTAACAAAAAAATTAACAAAAAAAATTAACAAAAAATTAATTTTTTTATTGATTATTGATATAATAAAAAACATTCATACTATAAAAAGTCTTTATTGCTAAATGTATTTAAATAGTTCTTAAAGTAATTAACTATATTTATAAAAAACAAAGTACTTTTTAATTTTGAATTAATTTCATCAAAATAGCTGTATTTATATAAGAATGTCAAGATAACATTCAGATTATGATAAAAAAAATAAATTAAAACTGTCGCATACCTCATTTTATATGCATTTTTAAAGTGCCTCTTCCCCCCCCCCCCCCCCCCCCCCCCCAAATGGACTTTTAATCCGGGTTCTAGTCATTATTATGTTTCTTGCATACTTGAAAACCTAATTTAACTTGTTAATAGCATCAATTCTCTAAAAAAATTAATAAGTATTTTTAAACTGACAAAATGTGTCATTTTCCCATACCGGCCTATGTTATTTAGTACTCACTTATGGTGTTGATTTTAACATGAATGAAACCACTCTACACCTATTATGCTGGATTTCATGACGTCATAATTTCCAAAAGTTGTCTATTTTACTTTTTTTTTATGTCATTTAAAAGTTTAACAGCTAACCAATGATAAGATTTTTAGAACCTGTGATCCATCAGATAAGAGAAAAAATAATTATTGAAATTAACATGGGCTCTTATGGGACTAAAACTTCCAAAAAAAATCTAATTTAAAATCTAGCATGATGACCCCACAATTATTTTTACATTTTTGAAGATACCTTATCCTAATGTATCAATGTGCAAAATTTCACATTTTTCTTTCTTTAAAACTTTTCAGTTAAATCTCCCAGTAGCTGATTTCCTCTGCCTTAAAGACGTAGAACACCTTGAACAAAAAAGTTGTGTAATATTCTAACAAACCTGAAAATCAACGTTGATTTGGCCGAAGCATTGATTTCTAATTTATTTTCCATTCACAAAATACTGCTGGCGGTCACTGACGTCACAGCTCACTTGTTTTACGCAAGCGTGGACCAGGCGAACTGTGACGTCAGTGACCGCCAGCAGCATTTTGTGAATGGAAAATAAATTAGAAATCAATGACTTCGGCCAAATCAACGATGATTTTCAGGTTTCTTAGAATATTACTCAACTTCTTTTTAGTTCAAGGTGTTCTGCGCCTTTAATTTTTCGTTTGCGATTCAATATTTTGGAGCCTGCATTACTTTAAGTTTAATTATTATTTAACTTGATGTTAAAAATGACGAGACCATTGATTATAATGTTTACTACGAGTTATTGTCTACTATATTTACTCGTACATAAATTCCCGTGTCTAATAATAAATCAATTACTTGGCCAGTATTTAAACATTAGTGAACGCATATATCACTTGGACGTTCTCCGGATCGTTAAGTAGATTACTTTACAACGCTAAGGTCATCACCTAGGTCATATACTTAATATGACGCAACTCTATTTGACGTATCACTTTATATAGCACGGAAGAATGCAAATACATACATAATATATTACTCGTTATCATCATTTCAGTAAACATAATTGTCATTCATAATTTTTAGTTTCAAAGTGATTTATTTCTATTAAATTATATTGTAATTATTTTTTATTTTCCTTAAATTTTGAATTTTAGTTTATATATTTAAATTTTTACTTGAAATTTTCAATGTATTTTTTTTCCCCCAATTGAAATCCTGAAATTTTGCATTTGAAAAGATGCATTTAACAAATGGTATACGGAAAATATTATTAATTACATAATTAATTAATATTACTAATTAGTTTAAAAATAATTAATATTAAGTAATAATAATTACGTATTGCATAAATATTGCTGCATTGATATACTGTCTGTTTGGTATAAAGTGACACAAATATCGTTGAATATTGCCCGGTGAGAATACAGCATAAATTATGTTTTATGCTTAAATGTTGCAGTTTGGAGCATAACTATTACGCATATATTTTTTTCCGTGAATATAGGAATATATCATAAATTATGTTATTATGATAAATTATGCATAATTATTGAATTATGAATTATGCATAAATTATTGTTGCATGTATCTAGTATATTTATTACGTAGTTTTTTTTTTTGTTTTTTTTTTTCCGTGAATATAGTATAAATTATGTTATGCATAAATATTGCTGCAGTGATCTAGTATAATTATCAAGTATTTATTCTTGTCCGGTGAATATATAGCATAAATTATGTTTTCAATGTGCAAGGAAAGAATAAAATAACGTAATTATGCTGTATTTATGTTATTAAAGCTACGTACTAAATAAGAACTTAAATAATTATGCCGTATGACATAATATTTATGCTATATTATAACATAGTAATTATACAGTATAGCATAAATTATGCTTCATATAACAAATTGTACTAAAAATGAGATAGGACAATTATTGTATTTTTTTTTTTTTTTTTTTTTTTTGCATATATATACAGTAAATATAATTAGTATTTTTAGCAACAATATCGGATGTCTACAAGTTGTCTGACATACATTATACTCTATATATCTGTTTCGTGAAGTCTTATTGTATCACTTCCCGACCAAAGACGTCAAAGTATTCATATACAATGACAGATAATTTAAATTAAACTGAAGACATCCTCGTGTGCGATTGTGTAATAATTATAATGAATAAAATAAACACAACTATAACAGTAAAGTGTTTTTTTTTTTTTTTTTTTTTTTTTTTTTTTTTTTTTTTTCATATTATGATATTGTGCTGTACCGTCTTAATAGTCGCGACAAGACACTGTCTTATCGACAGCTACAATACAATGAAAAAAGCACACTCGTGCCTCGGACACGACCTAATTACACAGCCCGGCATTCGTCACGATATCCTAGAGGAACCGTGGAAATCGGCCAGACTGGATGGTGTAATGCACGCGCGGTGGAGAGTTTGTTAACATAATTTTTTATGGCTCATCGTACTGGATTTTAATATAAATCTGTTAATTAAATATTGTAGAGCTATGGGAAATATCCGGTTTATACTCGATTAATCAATCTTGACGAATTTCAGACATTTGGAAAACAAATAATAAAAAACTAAATCAAAATGTCCGATGTTGAACTTTTTTTTTTTTTTTTCTTTTAATGACTTTTTTTGCTACGTATTCAAACTTCTTGAATTAACGTAATAATTTACGTATTAACTTTCAAATGACATCATAAAGTTTGGCAGTTTTCTTTTTAGATTTTGAGATGCAAGCCATCTGAATACAACCTTAAAAATACTATTAAAACTTGTTTCGGAACACAAAAGATTGTTTAAACATATGAAATGTTATTTAAAGATATAAAGATTATATTGTATTTGTTTTGCTGGCTAAAGGCAACGAAGAAAGAATTATTGTGAAAATTAAGTTCCTCGTTTATGTTGAAATAAAACTGATAAAATAATTAAGGAAGAATTTTTATTATTTGTATTAAGTCTCAAATAATGCAGAACTGTAGCCAATAAGTTTGAATTTTATTGAAATTAAATACAAGTTTTTTTTTTTTTTTTTCATGTTTTTTTTCTACTTATTCTACTTTTGGTTTTATGCAAATAAAAAATAAGGGTATTTTATATTACAAGACATCGCGTTGAACGTATACATTGGACCTAATATGAAAATTTTATGGCAAAAAAACAAAAACAATAATAAAAAAATATGAATAAACAAAAAATTGAAAACAGAATCAATTTAGACGAAATGCAAAATTCTTTTTCGATTCCGATTTCGAAATATTAAAGATTTTCCACAGCTCTTAAATATTTATTATGTGAGATAGCGATTTACAGACAGACAGACAGACAGACAGACAGACAGACAGACAGACAGACAGACAGACAGACAGACAGACAGACAGACAGACAGACAGACAGACAGACAGACAGACAGACAGACAGACAGACAGACAGACAGACAGACAGACAGACAGACAGACAGACAGACAGACAGACAGACAGACAGACAGACAGACAGACAGACAGACAGACAGACAGACAGACAGACAGACAGACAATCTCCCCCACTGCACTATATTTTAAACAGTAAACCAGTAAACATCAAACAACAACAATATTATGCTGTAATAGAGCATAACTGTGTTGTAAAAACGACATTTACCTTCTTTACAAAGTCTCTGATTCACATAGCGAAAACCCATGCTACGTATATAAAACTCGTAATCTCAATAATCTGATTTTGATCTGAACACATAAATGTTAACCAAACATAAATTTTTTTATCTCAAATAAAAAATGGTTAAAACTAATATAAACAACCCACAACCCACACAGCATAAAATAAATAAAAAATAAAAAATAATAATAAAAAAAATATGAAATAAATAAACTTTAAATATAAAATATGTATATAAATTGTATAAAATTGACATGATTTCTATCACATAATTAATTGCAGTGTAAATGATCCCACATTTCTAATAAAGAGGTAAAAAAACACAAAATAAAACTTAAAGTTTAGATTAATATGCCGACCACTGATATCTAATATTTTATATTTTGACGTGTGTTGTGTTGCATGGGCGAGCCTGAGAGAGAGAGAGAGAGAGAGAGAGAGAGAGAGAGAGAGAGAGAGAGAGAGAGAGAGAGAGAGAGAGAGAGAGAGAGAGAGAGAGAGAGAGAGAGAGAGAGAGAGAGAGAGAGAGACTGGCTACAAATTTCAGCGCAGTTCATGTACTACGTAGGAGATCGTGTGGATTTTATCGCTAATGATAAATTATTACTCTTTACAATTGACCGCCTTCGTATATTAAAATAAACGTTATATTTTTAATATATATTGTGCTATACACTGTTACTATAGCCTCATTAGAACATACTTTTATCGACAGATACAATGGAACCGCTCTTACACACCACAGTCTCAATATACAGCCCAGCATTCACCATGGTAGCCTAGAAAAACTGTGGAAACTGTAGACAAGCTGGTCTGCGCAATCAGATTCATCATGCACCTCTACGAATGCTATGCGAAGGCATGGACACACAGCTAGTGCAATATGAATTCACTGTGCTTTTGTTACAATCATTAAGTTTTGTAGCTTAAATTTCATTTTATTGGAGGTTTAACAAATTCTTTAAAAAAATTCTATAGCTTAAAACACGTAAAAGTATGTCTAGTATTTCTCATTTAAATTTCTCCGTAATCGGTGCAGTAATAGTTTTCTCAAAAATTGTATTAAAAAAAAAAAAAAAAAAAAAAAAAAAAAAAAAAAAAAAAAAAAAAAAAAAAAAAAACGAGTTTTCCCTAAGCGTGATGTTAAATTAGGGGACCCTTAGCTTTCCCCGCGTTAGCCCGAAAGCTAAACCGATAACCTCCAATAAATGTCACTACAACAGTAGCTTTTTATTAATATTATTTTTAATATACCAACCAGGAATGCAGACATATAAACACTTTTTTACTCTGAATTATTGAAAATAAGGCACTAGATAAAGTACATGGATAAAAATAAATAAATAATAATTTTGCTAGTATATAAATGCAGCAACATTTATGCATAACATATACTGTACACAAAAAGAAAAAAAAATATTGTAATGCATGCTGTCATTATAGCATAAATTTTGTTAATTTGTTACAGCATAAACAACTATGATGTACAAAATATTAAAATCAAATGTTGAACATACCTATGCAGTATAGCATAAATTATGTTGTTTACTATTATTTGAAAAGTTGTTGAAAATTAGCTATAGCATAATTATTAAGTATTTATTTTGGTATACGTGTACAGTGATCACTGCATACTACATAAAATAAAAGTTAAGATGTTCAGTATAATTACTTTTGTAATTACAAAATAACAACATTTGTGCTCTACAACACACAAAAAAATAAATACGTAATAAATAAAGTAGCTCATTTTCAGCATAATTTATTCAATACAACATAATTTATTCTATACTGCATAATAACATATCATAAATATTATGTTGTACAGCATAATTATTATTTATTAATGTTGTTCTAATTAAGCATAATTTATGCTATATAAAGACAACAAAATAATAGACGTAATTTATTTTTTCTGCGTAAATATAGGGTTCAATGCAGCATAAATTACGTAATTTATCTTGACCGTATACTTCATATCATTATTGTAGTACGTACATGAAAAACATATCAAATATCTAAATTAGGTGTGGTTTTTAAATTTACCAAAAAGTAAAATAAAATTCTCAAGCGTATCTGATTACAGTTCACATATGTGTGAACGCCAGCGGTAATAAAGTTTTACATCATATAAACATAGTAATGTAAACTAACTTCAAGATCTCTATTCTTGTTTTCTCCCCCATAGTGGTGGCCCAATAGGGGGAGGGGGGACATTACCTTGGAACGAAAGGGATTATACATAGAGCGCAGCAGCGAAGAAAGCACGTGAAAAAAAAGTGCCAAACGGTATATATTAAAGACCTTAATTGAAATCGAAAATATTTATTTCTATTAATAAAACTATGCATAATTCGCACTTGACGCTACAGGCTACAGGGGAGTCATTTACCTGATAATAATAACGATGCTCGTAAACCTTGTTCCCTTGTTCTAAAAAATGCGCAATTCATTTAAAAAAGCATTAGGTGATCATAATTTTTTCGTTGTTTGGAGCGCATAGAAAAAAACTGCGAATTTACTTTTTTTTTTTTTTTTTTTTTTTTCTGACGTGACTAACATTGCTTTTTACTTAAGGGAGTAGGGTACCGACCTTATATCTCAAAAACTAGAAAAGTTTTGGGTCTAAATTTGGTGTCATTGTATAGCTAAGGGTCACACCTAGCTGTGATAAAAATTTCATGACCGTTGACCGTCATGAAAAAAAGAAAATAATTATTGAAATTAGCATTGGGACTTATGGGCTTAAACTTCAAAAAATCATATAAAATTAATTTGCACGGTGACCCCCCAAAATTTTTAGATACAGTATTTGAAAATGTTTCAAACTGAAGTATCATTATGCAAAATTTCAGATTTTTTTGACGAGAAACGTTTGAGTCTAATGGCCGACGTCAGTCCCCTACTCACTTAAAAATAAAATTCATTATCATATTCTTACTTTGTCCTGTCATTTTTCATATTCCTTCTCAAGATTTTGTTTAATAACACATTACTAAAAAGTATTGCAAAAAAAAAAAACTATTACTTTAACTTTATCACTGGCCAGCTTCCGGAGGGGGTGGGAAGGGGAAGGGGAAGTTAAAATATCTCCTTGAGTGTAAAATTTGACAGACTCTTAATTTAATGTAATTTCGAAAGCAATTTTACATCATAATTTAAAAATAAAATAAATCCTAAAATATATTTTTAAGGATGAATAATTCTTGACAAATTCTTATTTTGTAGATTTGAAAACACGTGGTAAAAGTGTTGTTCATTATTTTCTTTCCGTGTAAATGTATAAATGTATACTGTATTATGACTATAGAAAAGATCTCATCCTCTAACTTCTTAGACGGTAATATACATAAACAAATTTTATGCTCTATTCATTCTTTCTGTCTCCCCTTGATTTTGTCGCCTTATAAAGCTACTACATTACACGGAACGTGATATAGTTGGTTGGTCGGATGTTTGCGTTGTTCTTTTGTGATAACATGACACCGCAAACACCAAGGAAATTGATAAATCTTGCTAAACTTTGGGATTTTACTAAAGAGGGAAAAATATCATTTTTCTAACATTTTAATACACAATTTTATACACATAGAAATTTTATATGAAAAAAAATACCTATCTATGGACAAAAATTAAAAGTTATCAGTTTTTAAAAATTCTTTACAATTTTCTATCGCTTAAAACGCGTAAAAGTTTTTCTAGCATATTTCTCATTTCAATTTCTACGGAATCAGTGGAGCACTTTTCTCAAAAATCACAACAACAACAAAAGTGTTTTTCCTCATAAGCGTAATGTTAAAGGCATAGACCACATAAAACAACATGTGCTTTTTAATGAATAAACACAAAATGGGATCTTCAAAACTGATGACAATTTTTACCAGAATCTTAATGTAGCCCCACGAGAGAGCGTAAAAAAACTTTAAAGTATGCAATTTGCGTGAAAATTCGTGTTTATGGCGTCAGAAACATGCAAAAATTAGTATGAAAATGGTATGCGGGTTGCATAAATCGAATTTTCTGATCACTGCTACAGAGCTGCAGTTCGGTTTTGAGACAAACTAATGTTATCTATGTAAATCCCATTAAGTGTTTTGCGATATAAATGCTTGTTTTTTTCTGGTCTATTCCTTTAAATTAGGAGACCCTTAGCTTTCCCTGCGTTACCCTGCGCGCTTAACTAATAAGCTACATTATACTAGCTCAATACAGTAACAGTAATAACATAATTTAGGGTGATTATACTACATAACATAATAGTTAAGATGTACAGCAGAATTCAATTACTTATGTTATCACAAAATATCAACATTATTTGTGCTCTACAATGAATTAATCAATGCAATATAAATTATGTAATTTATTTCTTACGAGTATTATACAGTACATTACACATTACTTTACAATGTATGGACCACTTGCAATGAAATGTTTTTAATTGTTGCAACAAGTGAAAACGATTTTTCCATAAAAAATACAATAAGAATATTTGAAATTATTTTAAAACGTTCGTTCATTGCAAGTGGTCTATTAGTTCAAATTTGTCAGGTACTGTAATTTATAAAATTTTGATTGAATTATTGTTTTGTTTTTCTATCAAATTTATTCAAAGTTGAAAATAACAAAACACTATTAGATATATTTTATTATCATTTAATTAAAAATAAGGAAGAAATCAATTAAATTTAAATTGGATTATAGATTTATTGTACAGTATTCAATTTGTGCAATTAATATGAAAGTAAAAATAGAAATTTAACTATTATATATTTTAATTAAAAATAATTAAATAATCAATCAATTTTACGGGATTTTTTTTTCATTTATTATTTTAAATGCCTGTATATAAAATTAGTAAAATTACTTAACTATTTTTATAAACGCGTTGTTTTGTTTCATTTAAAAATATTGAGGAAACAATTCAATTTAATTAAAATATTGATTTTTTTTATTCTTATTATTAATTTGTCTGATATATGAAAGTTAAGAATATGAATTTTATTACAATTGATATTACTTATATATTAATTTTAATTTAATAGCTATATTAGAATCAATTAAAAAAAAAACTTTATAATTCTAGAATTATTGTTGTATCTTATAAACTTAATTTAAATAATATAACTCATATAAGATTATTTTGATCTTTTTCCAACAAATTTACAAATCAGAAAATTGCGTATAATACTGTATACAGAAATACGCATCACTTTTTTTTTCTCTTTTTTTTTAAGAGCGCATTTTCTCGTAAAAAAAAAAAATCAAGAACACTATGTTATCGGTTTATGTACAGTAATAATATTTCATAAAAATGGGAAAATTCAATTTCTCTCTCTCTCTCTCTCTCTCTCTCTCTCTCTCTCTCCCAAGCTTAATTAATTGAACGAATTTTCATAATAATTTTTTTACAAAAAGCTCTTCTAAACTCCCAAAGAAAAACACAACCCAATTTTACAAATAAAAGAGGAAAAGATATTCCAAAATTGAAATATGTGCTCGGTAAAAGCTTATCCTAAAACTGTCAAATAAAAACTATTAAGTTATTGAAAAGGGTTTGGCTTTCATGTTATATAAGCAGTAAACTGACATTGAAAGGAACTCGACTCGACCGGGACTAGAACCCGGATCTTTGGTTTCCAGACCACTGCGTTACCATTTACGCTATCGAGGCTCCTTCCAGTCTCTAACATCGTTTAATTAATTTATTGTTTAAACGTGTGGATCCTAGCATTTTCAGTCCCCGACTTTTTTTTAAGAATTAATGCTGTTCGTAAACCCGGGTTTCTGTTCTCTGCACCAAAAATGACGATCATGCATTTTTGAATGCGCATTTTTTGGTGCAAGAGAACAGGGTTTACGAACATCATTATTATTATTTCAGTGTCGTAAATTTTAACCACATTTTTGTGCGGATCTCGGAATGACAAAACTATGTCTCTTTTGTCAAAAAGGTTTTCTTGCTTTTGCGGACCCCCTACCCACTCTAGAATGCTCATAATAGCTTTAAAAATCACGTAAATTTAGAGGCGTTTTCTGGTCCAATTTTCATATTTTTATCTCAATTTGTATGATTTTCAATCGATTTATCTGATGGCCACTGTACGACTGTACAGTGTACACTCACTGTACACTGTGTCCACTGTATACTACGACTGAAGAAGATAGGGTGTTTGGAAAATATTGCCCATATTTTAGTACCGACCCACATAATATACCGCAATGCTTCAGTCTGCAGCATTATAAGGACACAAAATATACCTAGGTAATTATCTTCTAGGATATGTTAATCATATATGTAAATGCATGTAACCAATTTTAAAATGTCATTATTATGAATTACACGTAACACAAAAAACAATCACTTTTAATCCATCAAAACTGTTGACATAAATCATTTTCTCCATATAATATACAGTGTAATTCAATGTTATATTATCTTTTTGTCAACGCGGTGCAGCACAAATCACTCGCTGAGTTCACTGATCTTTTGCAAAAGATCAGTGAAAACACCGAAATAAATTGTTACATTTAATAAAAAATTATTAGATAAAAAAACTAATCGAATAAGTAATGTCTCTGTTTTTGTTTTTCTTACAGATCAAAATTCAATGATAATTATGTAAAATTATCTGCTCTCGCAATGGCTTCAAAATTCATCTAAAATATCAAAGATTTTAAACAACGAAAACGTAAATCGATAAAATATAATAATTAAATAGCAAAAAAGATCAAAAAATCAAAACCTATAAATAATTATTTTTGTTGCAGTTTTTGTGTCATAGCATACCAAGCCGAATATTCATTAAATTCGGTTTACATAATTCAAATTCTACACCTACACGTTAATTTAAGCATTTAACAATATTACGTCGGTTAAAGTATGTGATTTAATATTAAATATACACTTACAATTTGGTTTCCATACTCGTCGTTCCACTGGTGATTCCGCTAGTTTTTCTGTCATCACAAAAAGTAAAGAACACGAAATTTAGTTTATGTAAATTAGTTATTGTACTCTCCAATCTTACCTGTACTAATTGACATTACGTCAGGTTAGGATATGACACCTGACAAACACAAAATATTGTTTTTAATAAACTAAACACAAAAATCAGACCATTGCGAACAAGCCACCTGTTTTCACTCAATGATCATGATCTATCTTTTCTTCTTCTTTTTTTTTTTTTTTTTTAACACTTTGATGATTTTGACTTTAAACTTCTAGTAGTTCTAATTTTATTACATAGATGGCAGATGTATTCATGTTTTTAAACAAGATACTGTTTTAAATTTTTTAAATTTCAAATTTTAAATTATAGTTCGTCAAGATTTTAATAGAGTGTTTGCTTTCTTATAAAAGTTGACGCCATATGTGAGCACTAAAATAACATGGGCCAGTATGGAAAAATTACTCATTTTTGCCAGTTTAAAAATACTTATCAGGATTGAATTAGCACCTATAAGCCTATATAAAAACTTAGGTTTTCAAGTAAAGAAATAAAACTAATATAAAAACTTTTATTTTCCAAAGAAATAGTATAGCTTTAAAAAAAACGTATAGATATAGACCCCTTGCACATCCTTGCGCTTTGTCGCCATGTTTGTGGTGACTAATGCATTGTCCAGCATAGGGGAAACTTCGTTTTTCCTAATTTTTCACATAAAAAATTGTTTATTTCAACTCAACAAATTTTTCTCATATCCTTCGAGCTTATTAGGAGCTAGAAATAAGGCTTTGATTGAGGTTTGAAGCTTCTTTTGCTATTAAAAAAATAAAAATGACGTTTTTCCTATGCTGGCCTATGTATTCCTGACCAACAAAATGGCGGCTCTTAAATATGAGTGCAAGCGGTCTATATGATGTCCTCTATGTATATGCTGAGCAATGTTATCTACGTTCTACGTACGTATTCCGCTCCAGTATGGCGTCGAAGCGCATTCAGTATATGACGTAATTTGCATACACTTATTTCTATAATAAAAATTAATTCGCGGTATATATATGTATAATATTTATTTTTTAATATTTTTATAATGCGCATACAATAAGTTTAAAAATATACTCAATAGCTGAAAATTATTTATTTCATCTATTGTAAAAATTAATATTTGATGGTATAATAGTACCAATAAAAAAATAAAAATGTAAAATTATTAAAAAACGTTTTTTTTTTTTTATTTTTTTTTTTAGAATTTTTCTTTGATTAAAAAAAAAGTTTTAATTATGTTGTTGTTTTTTTGGATTTTTTTTTCTCTCTGCTTCAAAATTTTTTTTCACTGCATTGTCAATAGTGTTGTTCGTAAACCCTGTTTTCTTGACCAAAAAAATGCATATTATTCCATTTGAATAACCAAAGTTGATCGTCATTTTAGGGAGCAGAGAACAGGGTTTACGAACAGCATTAATGTAATTTTTTGCTCACGTATGACAACAAAGTTTAATCTATATGGAGAAGTAGAACTTTAAATAATATAAAACCCATGTGTATATAATGTCATGCTTGACGCGTATATCTAAATATAAGCAAAAAGAATATGTAATTTATAATATCACATTATATATAAATCATAACAATATCATGCTTTTTTTTTTAATATTTTAATAAATAATTGTAAAAAATATTAATAAATGCTGCAAAATAATGATAATTAAAAACAGTAAAATCACGTACTGCATTGCGCAATACTGCATTACAATATATAGTTAACTTGCACCTAAAATATTTAGTTATATATTAAAAAGAAAAACTATACACAATGGTGCTGCACTGTTTTGTCAAAGTGTATTTACTTGTAACAATTTGTAAGTTTTTTTTTCTTTCTATAATTATATAGCTATTCTGAATAAACAAAAAAGTTGCAGAAAATATTTTTATGCACGTAAAAAAAGTAAAAATATAAAGATTACTATGTAGACCTTTTTTTTATAAATTTGTTAGATGTATACAAATTTTTTAAGATCTAAAAGAGCTATATAACTATTTACCGCTGAAGAAATAACGTTTAAACTATAGGGTGTATGCAGATGACGTCATATTTATTGCGCTTGGATGCCATACTGGAGTAGTTAATAACATTGCTCAGCATAGGACAAACTCTATTTAAGCCAAATTTCTTTGGGAAATCAGTTAATTTTTTATTTATTGTTATTTTTCTCACATACTTGAGTTAATAATTCAATATATTTACAGCATCAATGCTCTCAAAAATATTGCATAGTGGTTTTAAAGTGGCAAAATGATTTATTTTCCTATGCCATACCTATGTTATTGAGTTATCCAACATGCGGCATCGACTTTAACATGAATGCATACACCTTATAGCAACTGCTGAACTTTTGTCAACCAATAAGTTATAAGCTTTGTACTGAAGAGTTACATCTATGTAACTGAATAATTTCTTAAATTTATGTTTTACGTGTGTATATACATTTTTTGGGATAACATTTTTTAATATTGCCTAAAGAACTAAATACAAATGATTTTAGCCCCACATTTTTCTATAATTTTTTTTTATATATAAAACATAAATAATGATATTAATAATAATACTATAAACGCAGTTAAAAACAATTTCATTATAATTTTGTTTGGAATTTTAAAGAAAAGAAAAAATGTTATATTACAGTTTGAAAAACCGAAAACATGCCCAATACATTGTCGGAATAATCATAGTACAAATAATCAATGAATTACAATTAAAATAAAAATAACACACGCATGCACCTAAATAGGATTACAGATTATGCATAATAAACATATATTGTCATTGGTTTTCACTATTTTTACATACTTTTTATTTATTATAAGATATAATAGCTAGATCAATGAAAATATAAAAAAAAATCAAAACGTTGATATTTTCAATGATTCTTACAATACAATAACAAGTTTGTATTATAAAAATAGTGGTGAAAACCAATGACTGGGAAAACCAATAATATATTTTCTATTATTTTTTTTTCCTTTTTTTATCCCTTAAAAATGTTGAATTATATAAAATTACGACTATACAGATATTTTATCGAGTTGATTCTTATTTTTCAGTTGATTTTGGAAGCTTAGAAGACCACGATGAAGCAATCCAATTCGGTTTTATGGATTTTACGGGTTTGTATAATAGATATTACTTTCTAATAAAACTTCAAGATTTGAAATATTTAGTAAGATAATAAACATGCAGTGCCCAAAAAGTATTCAATCATTTCATTTCATTTCATTTCATTTCATTTCATTCATTCATTCATTCATTCATTCATTCATTCATTCATTCATTCATTCATTCATTCATTCATTCATTCATTCATTCATTCATTCATTCATTCATTCATTCATTCATTCATTCATTCATTCATTCATTCATTCATTCATTCATTCATTCATTCATTCATTCATTCATTCATTCATTCATTCATTCATTCATTCATTCATTCATTCAGATGTTCATTCACTCATTCAGATGTTCATTTTCTCATATACTTATTATTCCAAGTAATTAAAAAATTCTGTGCGTACAGTAAAAGTGACCAAACAACTAAAATCATACACACAAAAGGCTATCAGTCTTGGGTTCGATACTCAAATTTTCTATAGGAAAATACTATAATCTATGTAGCCTCAAACTATAACGATAAAGTTATTTTTGAAACATTGCCTACGATAACGATACTATCGATTACGCTTGTTTTTCCACAACGATAACAATATAATATCAAATGAGCAATGTTTCTATTGAAATTAAATATATCAAATCTTGCTTCATGCGATTAATTTAGTTTTTTTTTTTTTTTTTTTTTTTTGAGACGATAATATTCTTAATTTTTGTTAACCACTATATAACGATAACTTTTATAAAATTATATATTAATCTATAACGCATCGATAACCAAATATTGTTAATATAAATATATGAGAATAAAACTCAAGCCTGCCTGCCAGCTATTTATTTATTTATTTCCACCATAATAATATAGTAATACATTTAATACAGTAAAAAAAAAAAAGAAAAAAAATCATAATAATTATAAAATATGCATAAAAAATATAACAACAATAACAATGTTTGGTTGGGTGGAAAGGGTACGTGCAAGAAAGGCATTAATAAATACTATACCTCATATAGTATAGGTTACACTTTGTTTTTTGCTCCTAAAATGACGATCACCTATCACCTTTGGTTATTTAAATGGAATGCGCATTTTTTGGTGCAAGAAAACAGGGTTTATGAACAACACTACTATGACATGTGACGTGACATAGTGACATGACGTGCGTCCAAGAATACAGCGTAATAGCCATAGTCATTCTATACATACTAAATAGGATTTTGTTTATTTAAATAATGAAACTAATTTTAATGTTGTTCCGAAAGGCTGTCTGTCTGTCTGTCTTTTTTTTTTTTTTTTTTTTTTTGTCACTAAAATGACGATCAATTATGGTTATTCAAATGTAATGCACATTTTTTTTTTTTTTTTTTTTTTTTTTGTGCAAGAAAACAGGGTTAAAAAACAACACTGTTGAATTAAACAAATTGTGCTAAATAAAAATGAGCTGTGGCATAATAATTATTATATATTTACTTCTGTCCTCGTGTTTATAGCGCCGCTACCCTGGGACACCGCTATTGATTTCTGCAATGGAACTCGTCAGTCCCCCATCTCTCTAAAAGATAAATATTGTAGCTGGAGGTCAATGCAACCTTTGACCTTCTCAGGTCATTGGGACTACAGACCTGAGGGTATTGAATTGCGTAACACGGGACAATCAGGTACGTTATTCTACTGACTATAATAAAGGAACAACTGTTTTGAGGTCGATTATAAGCGATTCCGCTCACATCTGCTTCCGTTTCGAAGTACTGCGCATGCGCAGTAAGTATAAAGAAACGGAAGTGTATGTGACCGAAATCGCTTAAAATCGGTCTCAAAACTATTGTTCCTTTAGTTATAGTCAGTATATATTTATATGTATATCTAATTATAGCTAATTTTATAATTATTTATATTTATGTCCCATTTAAATAATATATTATGAAAAAATTCGTTTCCAATTCTTTTATATAGGGTCCATAAAGCTTTAAACATTTCTAAATGTAGATTAAACTATAGCAATAAGGACATTCAAAATATAAACTTTTAATGCAGCAAGTATAATAGTATTTAAACATTTTGAAAAATATAAACTTCAACAAAATAAAAACAACGGTTCTGTCACACACAAAAAAAAAAAAAAAAAAAAAGTGCACTTTTTACGTTTTTCACCTAAAATTTGGAATGTTTCTCAGACAGCCCAGGTTGTTGGCAGGGACGGATTGGGCGCCGAGATTTCGAGGAAATCTCGATGGGCCGTGGCCAAAATGGGCCGCCGTGGCCCGCAATAACAAAAAAAACAAAAAAAAAAAAAAAAACGGAGGAAAAAAAAAGAAAAAAAAGTAGTAAAGAAAAGAGCAAAAAAAGATGAAAAATAATTTTTTTTTGTGAAAGCCATGCATGCACTCTTATTTTTGTTTGATTCACTTTTTGATATACATGCACATGCAGGGTGTTCATGAAAAATGGCACAATTTTAAACACCTAAAAATTAGAAAGATATAATTTTTCTCAAACATTCAATATCATATGAAATTGAAGCCAAAATATTTACATTTTTTAATTTTAAGTGCATCAAGTGGCTTGCGAACTAGGGACAAAAATGTAAAAAATGACTTGAGACTACAAAAAAAAAAAAAAAAAAAAAAAAAAACCTGCTGTATCTGTTAAATAGGTTTTATTGTTTTTTTAAAGCTATATGAAGGTCACCTGAGGTCAAATAGGTGCCCTAACTCTTTGCTGGTGTTTTAAAATTAATAAAAGTTAGCTACATTTGACCTGCGGAGTAAAAAAGCAAAAAGCAATAATCAAATGTGAAGGCGCACAAAAATCACGATTTTAAAGAAAATTCGCTTCTTTTTCCACTGAATTCTCGTTTTTTCTCATAAAAGATTTCTTCTGGACATATATTTTTTTTTAAGTAAAAGTTAAGTTCTGATTAATTTTGAAGTCCTTTAATTCACTCTGTTTCTCTCTTACATGAGTATATTGAGAAACAGTGGCGGCCCAATAGAGGGGGATGAGGGGACACTTCCCCCGGGCGCCAGAGGAAAAAAGGCGCACAGGCAAGAAAAATTAGTGACTGATACAAAATTAAAAAAAAAAAGTAAACAGGCTATAAAAAAATGCAAATGAATTAAAATTGAAGCTTCATAATGCACAATCTGTAAAATAGTAAAGCACTTATTACCAGCATTTTCTGTTAAATATGAAATATTAATATTTTAAATTAATAATAATTATAAAATTATAAATTAAGTTAAAGTGTTTTAAAGTCTTTATTTTTTTTATTTTTTTATTTATTTATTTTTTTTTTTTTGAAGAACCAAGGAACAGTTAGTGGAGTAACTTTTAAATCTCGGCTCAAATAAAATCTTCCGCAAATTTAGTAGAAGCAAAAGATACACAATTCCAAGCTCTTTTATCGTGCGCAAAATTTTACTTGAATCACTTCTGCATAAAAAAAATATATACATATATAATAATATAGCGTGTGTTTTAATACAGGTCATCTTTTTATGACTTTGAGTTTAAAAACAATTTTTACTATATATATATTTTTTTATATATACGGAGAATTTTTTACGGAGAAAAAGAAAAAAAAAACAAAAAAAAAACGCAAATTTGCTGTAGATCAATCCGAAAAATCAATTTTTATAACTAAACTTATCAGCCTGGATATGCTAGAATTTTTTTAAACCGCTGAAAAAATTTCAAAGCATAGGTCAAAAATTGGGGTTCAAATATAGATTCATTAGCATTGAGGATTGGTGTATTTAGCGACATTTTCACACTCTGTTGTGACGACAGTTTTTAAAATAGATTTTTTTTTTGTAAATTTCATTTTCGGGTACAGCAGCACATTCAGAAAATAAAAAATAAAAATACAATGCTTTCCTTAAGTACATACTACCTTAATTTGTCGTAAAGAAATTTTTTAAAAGTAATTTAGAATCATGTTCTTATACTGAACAAAAAAAAATCCACAATTTTTAACTAAAATGGTTTAAAAAAATATTAAATTTGAAGCACTTAAATTGTAATAGCAAATTCTTCTAAGTATACTAATTTTGTATATTTTTTGCCAAAAAGGGGCGTGGCCCCCCAAAAATTTTCTCCTCCGGCGGGGCAAGGGGGGCTACGCCCCCCTTGACCCCCCGTATGTGTGTGGGCCGTCCTTTTGTGTTTCTCGGAGGGCCATCGTGACCCAATCCGTCCCTGGTTGTTGGTCTTTTAAAAACCTGCTAATGATGATCTAACCATAGTTTTAGAACTATTAGTATAATACATAGATATTTATCTAAATAAAATTTGTCATATTGGTGATTATATATATTGCAGTTTTGTTCCACACAATTGGTGCCAACCCCCCTATTGTCCAGGGAGGACCTTTGAAGGACACTTACGTCTTACAACAAATGCACTTCCACTGGGGAGAGGACTTGCAGGGCAGTGAGCACGAGATTAACGGAAAATAGTAATCAAGTTTAAATAAAGTGTTTTACTCTGAATACGTACACCTATTGGAGTATTGAACTTTTTTTTTAAGATGTATTAAATATCTTATTTATTTAATTATTATAACAGAACGTGTCGTATATAGTAAATTATAATATAAAATAAAAATTATAAAAAATAATAATAATCATAATAAACGATAGACAATGAGGAAGGTGACTTTTTTTAACCCCCACTTGTTATGACATTTTTGAAAAGAGCGTTAAAAATTTTAGAGGCACTATTTTTTCTTAGAACGATTGGAGCATGGGGAGTATTTTTAATTAATTTTTGAAAATCGACCTAAAAAGCCTGTGACGTCATCAATCGGGCATTTATTTCGGAAAGTATTGACCGTAGAGAAGGTTCAGTAGCCAGTTTTTTAAAATCCTGAGGACGTCACAGGCTTTCTAGTCCGATTTTCAAAAATTAATTAAAAATACTTCGTATGCTCCAATCGTCCTATAAGAAAAATATCGCCTCAAAATTTTTTAAAGCTCTTTCTAAAAATATCATAAACTCAACAAAAAAATTTCAATTCACCCTCCTCATTGCTATTTCCATAATATATATTTAATGATTTTGTATAACAATAATAATAAAATTCTTTCAGTTTTGGACTCGAGGCACATTTGGTTCACTTCAATATGAAATACGGTGACGTGATGGAAGCAATCAAACACAAAGATGGTATTGCCGTAGTGGCGATCATGTTCGACGTAAGTATATATTTGATTATGGAGGGAGGGAGGTGAGCCTGAATCGAATTATATGTTAGATTAGTACAACATAAATATTTGTTCTGTAAAACATAAAAATATTTATGCTGAATTATACTATAATTTTACTGTATATTTAATTAAATGCTTTTTAAATGGGTTATATTGTATTGAACACATTGTGCTGAAAATCAACTAGCATAATTAATAGCTTGTTCTGTAAAGTATAGTGAATGTCATTTACAGTGATTTGGCTGACCAACAAAATAAGACACATTCAATGGTTGATCTTGTTTTTTGAGCCAATAAAAGTGAGTCGCATGTTGTGAATGGAACTTTTTTTTTATGAATTTTTGTTAATTATTATCAAGTTTAAAGTTATAAACTAAGAAATAACAATGATCAACCATATAAACGTAGTAAACAGGTAATGACGTCATAATCAGATGTTTTTAACATATGAAAATTTTCGAAGCTGGCTCAAGAGCTGTGTATAGTTTATCTGTAAAGTAAAATGAATCTCAATAACAGAGTGATTGGCTGACCAACAAAATAAGACACATTCATTGATTGATATATATATTATAATATATTTTTTTTTTTGAGCCGATAAAAGTGAGCCGCATGTTGACACTGGAACTTGTTTTGGAAAGTTTATAAACGTAGTAAACAGGTAACAACGTCATAACCAGCTGTTTTTAACAAAGGAACATTTTCGAAACTGGCTTAATATTTGTTTGTAGTTTATAGAACGAGTTTATGTATATATATTTTTTTGTCTGTGTCGATAAACCTACTTCTAAATATATAAATATTGATATATGTTTCGTCACACAGGCAATGCAGATGGACAACCCTGAACTTTCTAGTATTGTGAGTGGTTTGCGTTCCGTGCAAGAGAGTAACAGTTTTGAGATAATCTCCGGCGACACACTGATGTGGCTGCAGAGGTACCTCGAGTACCCCAGTGACTACTTCACATACCACGGCTCTCTGACCACGCACCCTTGTGACCAGGTAGTCACCTGGATCAACCTAAGACAAATATCCGTTGTCGGAGTCAATCAGGTAACTTTTAGGGAACCATCTCAATCAAAATAAAACCATTTCATTTACGTACAACACCTTGAACAATAAACTAATCAATATCCTAACATACCTAAAAATCAACGTTGATTTGGCCGGAGACATTCAATTCAATTCTATTTTATTTTCCTTTCACGAAATAGCATTTACAGTTTTATGTATAACGTCACAGATCGCTTGTTTCCGCGCGCGTGGACCAGGCGAGATGTGACGTCATAAAACCGCAACTGTCATTTTGTTAATGGAAAATAAATTGGAAATCAATGACTCCGGTTAAACCAACGTTTTTATTTTTTCTTTTTTTTATTTTTTTTTCTTTCTTATTATCTATGCATTGAAAAGTATAAGTTTCCGTGTTATATAATATTTAATATAAGGCTCACATAATTATTACTTTTTTTTATCGTTTTTATTGTTTTTTTTTTCTGAACTTCCAGATCCAGAAATTCCGAAAGTTAAAGGGAAATGATGGTTTCCTGGTAAAGAGCCGCCGTCCTGTGCAGCCCAGGAATGACCGGACAATCCTGTGTTCCTTCACAAGTCGTTCTCACTAAACTGCAGTAATTACTTGCTAATTAACGTTATGTTATTTTTATATTTCTGTAATAAATGTTTTTAGAACAATTCTAGTGAATTATAATTCGTGTCTTTAATATTTATTTTATTTAACTATATTAAAGGAATAGACCAGAGAAAAATATAAGCATTTATATCACAAAACACTTCATGGGATTTACATAAATAACTTTAGTTTGTCTCAAAACCCAACAGTAGCCCCGTAGCAGTGATCAGAATATTCGATTTATGCAACCCGCACGACATTTTCATACGAACTTTTGCATGTTTCTGACGTCATAAACATGAATTTTTACGCAAATTGCATACTTTACAGTTTTTTCACGCTGTCTCGTGGGGCTACGTTAACATTCTGGTAAAAATTGTCATCAGTTTTGAAAATCCCATTTCATGTTTATTCATTAAAAAGCACTTGTGGTTTTATGTGGTCTATGGCTTTAAGTGTATTTTTAAAGTAAATTGGAGGTTTTATTGGAAAGACGCGCAGGAAAATATGAGGGTCCATAATTTCCTCACGTGGACAAAAATAAATACTTGATAATCATGCTAGGTTATTTTCAGCACAATTTGTTCAATACGCAGCATAATCTGTATGCTATGCTGCATAATTTCTATGTTATATAAACATAATTATTTATGTTGTTCTAATTAATAAACATATATGCTATAAAAACATTAATACAGCATAAATTGTACAGTAATTTTATACTTAAAAATGAATTTCTATTAGCATATGGGATTAACATGTATTTTTATAAAGTTTTGCTTCACCTGAAATCTCCATCTGATTGCAATTGTGACCATAAAGCAATAGAAATTCATTTTCAAGTAAAATGACTTCGTAATATATTTTTATCCTTGATATTCTTTTTCCTCCAGCACAGCTAGAGGCTAGAAATATTTAAAGCCATAGACCACATAAAACAAAATGTGCTTTTTAATGAATAAACACAAAAGGGGATCTTCAAAACTGTTAACAATTTTTAACAGAATGTTAATGTAGCCCCACGAGAGAGCGTGAAAATACTGTAAAGTATGCAATTTAAGTGACTATTCATGTTTATGACGTCAGAAACATGCAAAAATTAGTATAAAAATGTTGTGCGGGTTGTATAAATCGAAATTTCTGATCACTGCTACGGAGCTACAGTTGGGTTTTGAGACAAACTAAAGTTATTTATGTAAGTTCCATCAATCGTTTTGTGATATAAATGCTTATGTTTTTCTCTGGTCTATTCCTTTAAATAAAGAAAACTGTTACATTTTCACATAATATGCTTTAATCTGCATAGCTTATATAGTTTTCTTTAGCAAACTGAAAGAAATTTTTATTACCAATAAACTCAATTTAAAGTGTTTTTTTTTTTTTTTTTTTTTTTTTAATACGATCAAAAAAAAAAAAAAAGATTAAAGTAAACAATTAAAAAAAAAAATTCAATAATTACAGTGGAAACTTATAAAAAAACGTTCTTTATTAAGAAGAAAAAGAACATTAAATTTATAATCATATTTTAATACAAGTTAGAGGGTGAAAATAAAAACGCCAATATGGCGGCGGTGAGCACCATGATGGTGCCTGAGTGGTGCACATTAGCCGAGGAACACCATACACTTCTGTCATTCAAATCTTGTAAATCTCTTCTGTTGTCCACGATGTTCGCGTTATGTCCCAGCAGCTCGCGGAACTCGCGGATCTGCCAAAATATCGTTTTTATTTTTTTTTTATATTTTTTTTTTAATGAGGAATTTTTTGAGGAATGATGCCAAAATTTGCCTTGTAAAAATAGGAAGTAAAAAACACTCAACTTTAATATTAAGGGTTCTATAAAGATGGTTTATATCTTAAAATCTAAAAAGAAAACTTCGAAAGTTTATGATGCCATTTAAAAGTTAATAGTAACAGCTACACTTATATGATAAAATTTTCAGAACCCGTGACCATAAAAAAAGAAAGCAAACAATTATTAAAATTAACATGGGCTCTTATGGGACTAAAACTTCAACAATTCCTAATTTAAAATCTAACATGGCGACCCCCTAATTTTTTTTACATTTTTGAAGATACCAAATCCTAATGTATTACTATGCAAAATTTCGGATTTTTCTTTCTTTGCAATTTTTTAGTCTAATCCCGCAGAACCTGATTTCCCACCTTAAAAGCGGTTTAGAAGTTGAATTTTTTTAAAAAATCGAAGAAGATTGATGACGATGAATAAAGTTTATTAAATGTTTTTATAACAGATTTGGCATTTTTCACATATTAAAAATAAATATCATCTGATTTCCTATAAACCCCTTAAAAAAATCAATAAAAAAATAAGTTGGACGTTTCTCCTTGCCATTCTTATGTCACGCATTGGTATCTTACCGTAAAGTTTTTTTAATTTTCAGCTTGAAATGGTGTTGTTTATAGCCATAACAATGCATCTAACAGCCCTTAATTATATGCTTTAATTATTTGTTTGCTTACCTGATCACGCCCGATACTCGAGGTATTTTTGATGATGATCCAAGTGACCACTTCGTTAAAGAGGGGCGTTGTCAGAGACCCAAAGTACGTGAAGTATTCCTGAGGTTCCTGAAGTAGTTCCTGAAGCCAAGCCATGGAGTGAGCACCAATCACGGTGCTCCGTCCTGCACGACGAACTTTGCTCAAATTATCCACAATATCATGCACTGCACTGTTGTTCTTATCTGATATCTACAAGGATAGCATTATTGTTATGTAATTTATGCTAAAAATACAACTATGTCATATTATAGCATAATATATGTAGTGCTTATATGTGATTTTTAGATTTTAGATATGCTGCTGTATACAGTATTTTTTATCCTTGCAGTATATTCTTTCATTCATTCGTTCGTTCGTTCGTTCGTTCGTTCGTTCGTTCGTTCGTTCGTTCGTTCGTTCGTTCGTTCGTTCGTTCGTTCGTTCGTTCGTTCGTTCGTTCGTTCGTTCGTTCGTTCGTTCGTTCGTTCGTTCGTTCGTTCGTTCGTTCGTTCGTTCGTTCGTTCGTTCGTTCGTTCGTTCGTTCGTTCGTTCGTTCGTTCGTTCGTTCGTTCGTTCGTTCGTTCGTTCGTTCGTTCGTTCGTTCGTTCGTTCGTTCGTTCGTTCGTTCGTTCGTTCGTTCGTTCGTTCGTTCGTTCGTTCGTTCGTTCGTTCGTTCGTTCGTTCGTTCGTTCGTTCGTTCGTTCGTTCGTTCGTTCGTTCGTTCGTTCGTTCGTTCGTTCGTTCGTTCGTTCGTTCGTTCGTTCGTTCGTTCGTTCTTTCATTCCTTCCTTCCTTCCTTCATTCATTCATTCATTCATTCATTCATTCATTCATTCATTCATTCATTCATTCATTCATTCATTCATTCATTCATTCATTCATTCATTCATTCATTCATTCATTCATTCATTCATTCATTCATTCATTCATTCATTCATTCATTCATTCATTCATTCATTCATTCATTCATTCATTCATTCATTCATTCACTCTACTTGTGATATTCTACCTATATCTTAAATTGATGTAAAACAATGAAATATGTAGTTGACTGACTGCAAACATTACTGCAACCACCGCGACACCGTCCTTGTGATTTGTAGCAAACTGAAGTTCTCCGTAGTCTTTCTTGTAGTGAACCAAATGTGCCTCCATTGCGTAGCTGAAATACACAATCAGTATTAAAAAAAGAAAAAAGAATTGTGATGTAAATTTCTTCAATATTTTTAGTCTATCTTTAGTACCACTGTCTATCTGTGTACAATCTAAATCACCTGCTATTTTAGTATATCTCACTTATTATTAATTTCACATTCATTTTTTTAAGTATATGTAAGTGCATACTGCATATAGCTTTAATGTTATATTATATTGATTTCATTTTTCCTCTAAGTATTTTTTTTCTCTCTCTATTATACATTTTTATTCAGTTCATATGGACTTGCTCTGTTGCTGAATAAACAACTAAATTAAAAAAAAAATTTCACTACCGCAATTAATTTTATTGTAAATCTTTAACACTTTGTTAAATAATTTGCTTTATTACATCGTTAGATTATCAATGATTAGTGACGTCATAAACGTTAATTTCCCAATATTAGTAATAATATATTTGGAATATACTTACTATTTGTTGTCTATTGCATGCTCACTGCCCTCGTCTGTGGCGCCCCAGTGAAAGTGGATTTGAGCTAGTGAGTACTGCCCTTCCAGTGGACCCCCCAGCATCGAGGGGGGCTGAGCAGGGTAGTGAATTTCCACTGAAATTAAGGGAATTTTATTTCAAGGTTTAAAATGTGCACCATAATTATTATTGCATAAATTATGTTGTTGTGCATAAATATTGTTGTAAATTCGGTTGTTGCGATTCATATAAAAGTCGCAGTCATATGAGCACTTATGCCAGTATGTGACACATTTTGCCAGTTTAAAAATAATTGGCAATATTTTTGAGAGCATTGATGATGTTACAGGTTTTCAAGTATATAATGTGAGAAAAAAAATAACCAAAGTAACTAATTTTCCAAAGAAAATAGTAAAACCACGTTTCTACTCTGCTAAGCAATGTTAGTCATTCCTTCAGTATGGCATCAAAGTGCATTCATTGTGACGTCTTGCGCATACATCCTGCATGATTATTTCAATATACATAATATCATTATTACATTTTTGTCGGGTAGACGTATGAAAAGCGTTTTATTTGAAGTGTTTCATTAATGGAGCTTATCAGTAGGTATATATAGCACACGGGTAAATGCAGGGAAAGGTAAGGGTCCCCTCATTTAACATTACGCTTATGAGGAAAAACTTCTTTTTTTTTTAAATTGTGATTTTGAAAAAAAAAAAAAAAAAAAAAAAAAAACTACCCTACTGACTCCGCCCGGAGAAATTTAAATGAGAAATACCAGATGTTACGTGTTTTAAAAGTCATTGAAATTTGTTAAGAATTTTTCAAACCGATAACCTCCATTCCTGGTTTGTAGCGTATATATAAGTACCTGAATGTCCAGTGTTATGTAGGATAAATCCATTCGTGTTTGATGTCCAGTATCTCTGATCAAAGACTAGATCTGGAAATTCCTTGTACAGACACGAAGTTAGAGAAATAGGGGACTGGTTGACGTCACTACGGAAATCTGCAGCCGTCGTGTTGTCTTGAGGGCTGGGAGCTGAAATTGTCGAAGTACTTATTTATACTTGTAATGAGTCTTCATTTTAGTGCTGATTTAAATATAGGTGAAGTGTAAAACTTTGCAAAACTTGCATCGAAAGTTTTGAATATAAGCTTAAGATATTTTGTATATCATTTGTTTGTATTTTTATTTAATTATTTATTTGTTTGTTGTTTATTTATTTATTTATTTATTTATTTATTTATTTATTTATTTATTTATTTATTTATTTATTTATTTATTTATTTATTCATTTATTTATTCATTTATTTATTTATTCATTCATTTATTCATTCATTCATTCATTTATTCATTCATTCATTCATTTATTCATTTATTCATTTATTTATTTTTTTATTTATTTATTCATTTATACTTATTAGATTAGGCACAAGTAGATTAATTATCAAATGCAATTGAATTATATAATAGGTTAATATACCTCATTTTGACCTCAGTGACGTACTGTACTGTACTGTACTGTTATACTGTTGTAATGTAATGTAATGTAATGTAATGTAATGTAATGTAATGTAATGTAATGTAATGTAATGTAATGTAATGTAATGTAATGTAATGTAATGTAATGTAATGTAATGTAATGTAATGTAATGTAATGTAATGTAATGTAATGTAATGTAATGTAATGTAATGTAAAATGTAATGTAATGTATATAATGTAATGTATATAATGTAATGTATATAATGTAATGTATATAATGTAATGTATATAATGTAATGTACCAAAGTACAGTGATCTAGATATTGTGTTCTATAACTTATCAATACAAATACCAACCTAATGTAAGAAAAAACATTACTTCATTGATCAAATAGATTATAATATTTTGAATTTAGTTTTCATTTTTAGCTTACGAAAAAAAAATAAAAAAAATACCATGTATATGTTATTATTACCAACATGAAATCTATCTACTACAAGTAAAAACATGTGTAATTTTGTAATTTGAACGCATTTTTCTAATATATATATGTAATTAAGATGATTATTCTATTGCAGTGTATATCCCAAATAAATATTTATGTTCTCAAAATTATGCTTTTTTTTTCTATTTTCAAATGACGACGTGTCGTGATTATTTAGACGTGATATTTAATGATATTGTTGATATTTTTAATGTTTCACATTACACAATAAAGAAGATAATATTATGTAAAAATGATATATAATCAAATAATTATACTGTATATAAATAATGAATAATTTTGTATGCAATTGCAAGTGTGTAGATTAGAAAAAAAATATAATAAAAAAAAAAAGAAAAAGATTTTTCATTTACTATAATTAATAAAAATGGCTATGATTTAATTTCTGTGTTTACCAGCACCAATATATTGAACGTAAGCTTATTTTTGGTTTAAATGATAATTATGAAGATAAGAACAAGTTTTCAAGAATACTTACAAGCCTTTATAACACCAAATAGTAAAAATAAACCATAAACTTGTGTACTGCACTTCATGTTAGATATAATTATTATATACTAATTAATTAATTAGAAATAATTTGTCATGCCTTCGTCATATAATACATGAAATCATCCAGCCTGAGGTTTCAATATTGACTTCATTTCCTGTATCTCACCATACGTACAGTATACACTTCACATTATCTAAACTTTAAAATTTGTCTAACTAGCTAGCTTATCTGCATGAACTAACTCAAAATATCTGCAATCTAAATTTTAAATAAACCACTGATAAAACAAAAGTGACATAATTCATAACATTGAGAAATATCAAATACATACGTATATCTTTTTTTAAGATTATAATATACAATTTTGGTGTTTTAAATTTCCATGTATAAAAAAAGCTTTTTCCATATCTATAAACATTATGAAGATTTTTGGATTAAGAACCGTAAAAAATTAAATGTATGTATATTTCCTTTTGCATGAATAATTTCTATATTGTAAAGCACAAATGGTGACATTTTGTAATAACATGCAGTATACATGATATATATCATGACGCTATATTTTTATAGCACTATATGCTAAGATTAATCTCACTATGGTAAGACCCTTGCTGGTTTCTCCTAGCATTTTCTTTTAAATTTATCATACATAACCACAACGGTTTATATATTTTTTTAATACATACATACATATCAGGACGCTATAGTCCCTTTCAGGGTAAGCCAATAACAACATAGATGATTTTTAGCATGATGATTTTTAACTTTCTATCCTGACATATTTCACTTGCTTCCTTCAGTCTCATACCTTGTTTCATACATTTCCTTTTGCATCTCACACTGATAACATTCTTATTTTTCAAACATCTTTCAAACACTTCAGATCATGATGTTTTAGTCAAGCTGCCCACGCCTTCCTTCAATTAGCGGTAATTAAATGCCGAGTATCTTAACTATTATTATATGCTACGATCTATAAGTTACAATTATTTTACTTATTTCAGAGTAGTTTTGAATATTGTAAGAAAAGACAAAGATAGAGCAACATATTTATTTGTGAAATATTCATGTTCTCTTAATTATTATTTGCTATCTTTAAGTTGTTAGTTATTACAATATCAAGTTGCATGTCATTTAAAAATAAAAAATTCTTTAGGAAAAATAAATACTGTTGGTGTTTATAAAACTTAAAAAAAAATACTCCTTCATACTTAATATGATTTTTGAAATTTATATTTAATTCAAAGTAAACACGGTGACCATTGCGCCGAAAGACGGTTCGCGTTTCTTTATTATTTTATTGTTGCAATCGTGCTGACGAGTTCGCAACTCCTGGACAATTTTTTTTTCCAGCAGTTAATTTTGTTTTCTCCAAAAGTTTTCGGCGCAATGGCTATGTCTTTACTTTAAGTAAAATTTGAATTTCAAAAATTATTGTAGAAATAAAAGGAGCACCAATATTATTTATTTTTCCTACAGAATTTTTTTTAAGAATAAAAAATGCCAAGGACGTTGTCTATTGTGATGAGATGACCCTTGCGTGTTTCTCGCCCTAACTTCACCTGCGCACACACTTCATATAATGTAAAAGTGGTCATAACTCTTGCATAACACGTCTGGTTGGTCTGGCTACGTCGGGATTTCTGGAAAACTGCACAAAGTCTCTAACAAAGACTGCAATGTTTCTTGTAAGGCAGACTTATTACAATCCCTGTATGCACACCGCTCGTGTGCCAAGCCGCAACCTCTAAGGACGTTGTTATGTTGAGATAGTCTGTTAGCTGCATACATCCGTCTACATCGTTAGCCGGGTGACAAGTTGTTGTTGAGACCTCGGTATATGCTTTCTACCTCTGACGCTAAATATTCCATGCTAAGTTGGATATTGTGCATTCTGCCCGGTAATGTTTAGCAGATGTTATACCAAATCCTATAAATATTGGTTTCCTATATGTCTAAGGCACTGCGCAAGCACTACATCTAGTGTGATCCCTAGGTGTCGAGTCCTTGGGCTAGGGGGACTACCTACCGTGCACCCAAGATGGCGCCGGTAAAGAATAGAAAATAGGTTCACTCAGTGACTGTTCACGACTCCCAGAAATTGGGTAACCAACGAACTTTCACACGGATCATTACTGCATATACACGTCAATGAACCAGCAGCCTGCCCAGAGCCGTCCATGCACCCACGAGTGGGGGTAAGCTCCTTGGGGATGGTGGCTTAACAGATCAGCTCTCAAATTTTTTTTTCAATGTAAAAATGCACATTTGTGCGTATATAATCGATTGATGTTAAATAAAGACAGAAAAAGGCCAAATATATCATGTCTTACAGCATCATGAAAATCAATATTTATACGTATTTATTTATTACATGTATTGTTATATAACGTTTTTTTTTTTTTTTTTTCTTATTTAATATTATAATTTGATAATTGGTTTATGAGAACCTTTCTTTCTTTCTTTCTTTCTTTCTTTCTTTCTTTCTTTCTTTCTTTCTTTCTTTCTTTCTTTCTTTCTTTCTTTCTTTCTTTCTTTCTTTCTTTCTTTCTTTCTTTCTTTCTTTCTTTCTTTCTTTCTTTCTTTCTTTCTTTCTTTCTTTCTTTCTTTCTTTCTTTCTTTCTTTCTTTCTTTCTTTCTTTCTTTCTTTCTTTCTTTCTTTCTTTCTTTCTTTCTTTCTTTCTTTCTTTCTTTCTTTCTTTCTTTCTTTCTTTCTTTCTTTCTTTCTTTCTTTCTTTCTTTCTTTCTTTCTTTCTTTCTTTCTTTCTTTCTTTCTTTCTTTCTTTCTTTCTTTCTTTCTTTCTTTCTTTCTTTCTTTCTTTCTTTCTTTCTTTCTTTCTTTCTTTCTTTCTTTCTTTCTTTCTTTCTTTCTTTCTTTCTTTCTTTCTTTCTTTCTTTCTTTCTTTCTTTCTTTCTTTCTTTCTTTCTTTCTTTCTTTCTTTCTTTCTTTCTTTCTTTCTTTCTTTCTTTCTTTCTTTCTTTCTTTCTTTCTTTCTTTCTCTCTGCCTCTCTCTGTCTTTCTCTCTGTCTGTCTTTCTTTGTAAAACAATAATATTTATTTTAAACATGTTAATCTATATTTTTTTTACATCAATAACACGATAACATAGACCTATCTATTTATATTTTTATCTTATGATTTTTGAGTTTTAAATTATCGACTCCAAGACAGAAAATGCGGTTTAGAAATATTATATTATATAGTTTTATATAATTATGTTAATTTATTTTGGCCAGGAATAGATATTTATACTGGATAATAGTTATAGAGCTTACCATGTCAAAAAAAAATGCTTATCAATTACTCGCTTCAAAATCTTTGAAACACGTAAAATAACATATTAATACAAAGTTGAAAGTTCAATTCAAAAGTGTCGACATGAACAAATCCAATTCAAAAGAACAAGATGGGGAAAAAAAAAAAAAAAAAACGAAAAACGAAAAAACGAAAAACTGACTCCTAAATAAGCGGTTAAGTTTTGCTACAAATGGAATTTATTGCTCGTGTTTTTTTCTTTTTAATTTGGAAATAAACTGTCATTTTGATGCATGCTTTAAAAATTCAACTATGAGAATTTGCGATTTTTGGCGCAACTATATCAGCTTATTTGGAGTCATCTTTGCGAACATTTTTTAACTTCCGCGCTCCTTTGATGTGAGTTCATTCACGTCCTAAATACTTTTATTTTATGGTGATGTGCGATTTTAAGTGTTTTAAAGAATTTTAAAGCGAGTAATTGAAAATTAAAAAATATAAATTTAACAATGTAACTCCTATCAGGCCCCAAAAAATTACACGGAAAAAAATTACTATATACCTATATGGCAGGTACATGAATTCTGTATTTTGCAATAGGTACACTTTAATTTGGAACAGATAGTTATAAACTACAATATCACTTAATCTATTAGTGAGTCACACCTTTATTGTAGTATATTGCACCTGCATTAGGTATTATTGTAGCATAATAATACCTATGTTCTAGGTTATATGTCTACCTATTACATTTTTAGTATTAATTTGTTTAAGTGTACATAATGATAAATATATGACACTTTCCAATATCAAAGCGTCCTGATTAATGTAAGTTAATTGACGTTTGTATGATAAGTGTATAAAGAACTTTTTATCTTAAATTATTTGATTGAATTATGTTTGTGTAATAATGGACTCTGGAAATGATATGAAATATGGAGTACAATAAATATAATTATATCTTATTATTTATTATTATATAAATCACGAACAGAATTACAATTAAGATAATTGTATGGAAATATCATTTATATTTTTATAGATGGAGCATCGTGTCAATTTAAAACTTTATACCAACACTCTTCAACTTCTATATATCAACTTCTCCCAATACTAGTTCGAGCGGATACAGTATGTAATTAATAATGTAAAGTCAACTGTGATTGGCTAGTAGGTTTATAACACGCTCTCTGATTGGTTTAGCACCGCGGATACAGCATTTGGCGGGAACGATCTTGTTTTGGCCAGAGTGTATTATTATTTATTTTATATAATATATATATATATATATATATATATATATATATATATATATATATATATATTACAATTTTATATCCAGTGATTGCACCTCTGGAATTCTGTGCACCGACGTGGAATACATGTGAATATGTTGTGCTCTCACTGATGTAGACCACGATAATATATTATATTACGCAGTCAAAAACTTACGCCAAATTTGCAATGTTATTCTTATGAGAAAAACACGCGTTGGGTATTGAAAATTTAAAACACTAGCTTGAATCCGACTCAACCCTATCTTATCCAATATCGTTCATGTAAGGAATAAGTTATTATTCGTAATATATTTATGCTGCATTTATGACAATTTACCATCACTATTATAATTATGTATTATAGTATCAATTATATTATTGTAATATAAACAAATTAATTATAAGATTGGCTATAACAATTATAAAGTATTTATTTTTGTCCTTGTATCCTATCCTATCCTATCCTATCCTATCCTATCCTATCCTATCCTATCCTATCCTATCCTATCCTATCCTATCCTATCCTATCCTATCCTATCCTATCCTATCCTATCCTATCCTATCCTATCCTATCCTATCCTATCCTATCCTATCCTATCCTATCCTATCCTATCCTATCCTATCCTATCCTATCCTATCATATCCTATCTTATCCTATCCTATCCTATCCTATACAATTCTGTCCTATCCTCGAACTTTAGTCCCGTTTTTAACAAATCTATTTGAATTTCTCTCTCTCTCTCTCTCACTCACTCACTCTCTCAATCTCTCCATCACAAAATTTATTAACTATTGTATCCGATAAGTTTTCTAGGCATGTCTATATAGATAAAAATTGTGGTAAGTAGAAGGAAAGAATTTTATTAGAGTTAACTGTGGACAAAATTATCTCGGGAATAAGTCAAGATAAACAATTCTCTGTGGTCAGTGCAGTTCAATAAATAGCCACGACAAGTCAAAAAACTGATCACTGCGTCGCATAATGAAGTTCATTGGTTTTATATCGCTCAGCGTTTGTCTCATAGCTACTGCTAGTTGTAAGTACCTGGCTAATTACAAATATTACTGCAGGCTATATTACAAATAACCATAGTTAAAAAATGCGTTAATATGTGAAATAAGTAAAAATCATTGTATTTAATTGTGTGTACTATTTAGAGGACTGTAAAAATTAAAACTGGTTCGAGAAACTGCAATTTAAGGGAGTAGGGTACCGACCTTATATCTCAAAAACTACAAGTGTTTTGGGTCTAAATTTGGTGTCATTGTGTAGCTAAGGGTTACATCTAGCCATGATAAAAATTTCAGGATTTTTGACCGTCCCGAAAAAAAGATTGAAAAATAACATTGGGCCTTATGGGTTTAAAATTTCAAAAAATCATATAAAATTAATTTGCACGGTGACTACCCAAAATTTTTATATATTTGAAATTGTCTCAAGCTGAAGTATTATTGTGCAAAATTTCAGATTTTTTTGATGAGAAAAGTTTGAGTCTATTGGCCGACGTCGGTACCCTACTCCTTTAATTTACAACTTTTGACTTTGAGAAACAATAATTTAGTAATGAAAATCGAAGCTTCTTTTCTATAGGCACGAGAGCTTGTTTTCATATTTCGTCTCAAATATTGAGCTTGCTATGCTATATGGTTTCGTTTTTGTTGTATGCTGTTTAAAGCTCAATTTTAATCTGAACCCAGGTTTCAATTCAAACTGGTATTTTTTAAAAAAAAAAAGGAAGAAAAAAAGGGGGGGGGAAAGAAAAACAAAAAGAAAAAATTGTTTTTTCTAATTTTCATAAATTCAAGTTTTAACGTATTTTTGCGTTTTTGTCACATTATATAATATTAGAGCGCTATATAAGGAAAATCGTCAAACATTTTGAATCGCACAAACATAATTATTATTGATTTGTTTAAATTGAATTCCCAAATTTGAACGATTTTCCTATCTCTGTTTATTTAATTTTAAAAATCGCATTTTTTTAAAAAGTAGTTCTAAACTCATTAATTAAACGATATTTTTAAGTTTAAACACAAATGTATATTATGTCAACAAATAATAAAAAAAATTTAATTTAAATTTTAACTATATACATTTTTTCTTTTATATTTAGTATAATTGATTACTATATAACTGAAAACTAAGAATAATTAAAATGTAAAATATTAGTTGATGAATGCTATAATTTTTAACACGAAAACGTTGCTCATTTTATTCCACTATAATGAGATATAGGAACTTCATTGAAATGTATTTTTAATTTTATTTTTAAAATTTGCAGATGGAAAATGGACAGCCAAACACAAGATAGTACATTTTGACTACAAACACCATACAGGTAATCTATATTGTTTAATCTCTACAGTATGGTACAACTTTTCTGTAATGGAGCTTATCGGTTTAACGCAACGTGGTTTAACACGTGGGGTGATGCGAGGAAAGCTAAGGGCCCTTTAATTTAACATTACGCTAATGTGATTTTTTTTTTTTTTTTTTTTTTTTTTTTTTTTTTTTTTTTTTTTTTGCGATTTTTGAGAAAACTACTCCACCGATTTCGGAGAAATTTAAATGAAAAGTACTAGACATACTTTTACGTTTTTAAAGACAGAACTTTTTTAACAATTCTTTAAACCAATAGCCTCCATTGATATAGAGTAATATTTCAGAACGTTGGGCTGAGACGTATCAATACTGCAATGGATCTAATCAGTCTCCCATTGCACTCAAGTCTTGTGAAACTACCAGTAAGCCAGCCCTACAGTTCATAGGACACTTTGACGTAAGGACAGAAGGATTTTTACTGCACAATACTGGACACTCTGGTAATTATCAATCAATCAATTCAAATGTTTATTTTATAAATTGAGTAAAAGCAGATTCTCTATTATATCACAGTAAGTATTGCATAGCGTCTCTATTGCGTCAAAATGCATCAAGTGAAATTATCACAAGCTCGTCAAACGTTCCATCTACATATCGTCCCTGTGGTGGCTAAAGTGCCGATCTGCAAATACAACAAAGGTCATTTTTCTCTGTTTTTGTATTGATAATGAGCCTTGTTGATTTCGCAGATCGGCACTTTAGCTGCCACAGTGACGATATATATAGGATTTACTGTGTCAGATGGAAAGTTTGGCGCGCTCTTGATAATTTCACTTGAAACACAATTTGCCTCATTTAGGAAATTAGAAAAGGTTTATTCCTCTGAAAATTCAAAAGTTGTGATCCTCTACTTTTTGATGTCATTCAAGAACAAAAATAGTAATAATAAAACGGTTTTTTTATCATGAATTTAAGCCACCAAAAATACTTATAGTAATTAAACTAACTCATTTGCAGCAATTGTTATTCAATGCAACATAAATTTATGCTATAAGTATCACATACTGTTCAAAATGTGTGTGTGTATATATATATATATATATATATATATATATATATATATATATATATATATATATATATATATATATATATATATTGATTGGCGTTTACAATAGTTTGATTGAATTGCCTCCTCATCTATTTGTAAGGTGTATGCGGATGACGTCATATTTAATTCGCTTGGACGCCATACTGGAGTAGTGAATAACATTGCTCAGCATATAGGACAAACTTTGTTTTTAGCTATTTCCTTTGCGAAATCAGTTAATTTTTTTGTTATTGTTATTTTTCTGACATACTTGAGATATTACTTCAACATAATAACAGCATCAATGCTCTCAAAAATATTGCTTACTATTTTTAAACTGACAAAATGTGTTATTTTCTTTTATGCTGCCCATGTTATTGAGTGATCCAACATGGCGTTGACTTTAACATGAATGCATACACTCTATATTTCAGTGGCCGTACAGTACCGCGGGCAAACGCCAAAGCTCTCCGGTGGACCACTGAGTGATGAGTACTCGCTGCATGAAGCGCACTTTCACTGGGGGGTGGAGGATGAGGGGAGTGAGCATCAGATGTCAGGAAACTTGTAAGTATTACAATCTTTCTCATAACTAGAGAGCGCAAAAATAGTCGACTATAAAGTCGATGATTTTTGGTGCAAATAGTCGATAAATAGTCGATTTTATACTAAAAAGTCGAAAATAGTCGATTTTTTGTATATATAAATATATATAAAAAATAATGATAAAAACAAAATTGTGAGTAAAAAATTATATAGTTTAATTTTAAACAGAAATTTGGGTATTTAAATACTCAAATTTTAGCCGAGCGTTTCCTGATCTGGTATGTAGTATCTTGGTTTGCTAATTTTCAATTTTTGGCAGAAAAAAAAATATTTAATCAATATTATATTTTATTTTTTTTATTAGTATAATATATTTTTATAAAAAATATTATAACTTCAAATAATTTGATACGTTTTTATAAGAAATTTCCTTTAAAACGTAAAAAAAAGTGCAAAATAGTCGGCAAATAGTCGATTTTTTGTGAAATAGTCACTAACAGTAAGCTCGAAATAGTCGATTTTTTTATTGGTTTAAAATGCGTCATTTGTTGAGATCGATGGAGATATGAAATAAAACTAGCAAAATAGTCGGCATAATGACAATAGTCGAAATACCATTTTTGCGCTCTTTACTCATAATTATATATTTACCATGCTTTTTTAAATACACTGTAGGTGTCTGCGCTAGAAAACAAGCAAACTGTGACGTCATAAAACCGCATCTGCTAATTTGTGAATGTAAAATAAATTAGAAATCGATGACTCGCTGGCCAAATCAACGTTGAAATTTATGTTATAGGATATAAGACATGTTTTTTGTTCAACTTGTTCTACGTCTTTAATAATGAACTATTGTCCCCATGTTTCAGTTTCGGGATGGAGGTACACTTGGTCCACTATAAAACAGAATATAGATCTCTGGAGAACGCACTTAATCACACAGACGGTTTGACAGTGGTAGCCGTAATGTTGCCGGTATTTACAATTTTTTTTGTATATAAATATATTTTTAATGTACCTTTTGCAATGAAATGTTTTTAATTGTTGCAACGTGTATAAGTGAAAAAGATTTTTCCATAAGAAAATGCATTATAAGAATATTTTAATTTAGTTTAAATAGTTCTTTAATTGCGCAAGTGGTCCATTATTTACACTCAAGTAGTTTCTGTTATTAAATTTAAGAAATCAGGACATCTTTTGTTTCCCTATACATGCTCAAATAACAATGTAAACAAATGGAGATGTTCAATGTTTTTTGAACATAACAAGTGATTCATATATAAAACAATTAAAAAATCTATCGATGTCAGTTTAAAATAAAATGTGTTTGAAAATTAGAAATAAATAATTTAATTTACATGTTACCTCTTAAAACTTAATGTTGTATAGACTTTAATAATGATTATATATTATAAACTGTGTGTACCACCAATTTATTAGGCACAATATTTTCAAGGTATTCTATTTGTATTTACAATTAATCTAAATACTATACTATATGGTAATATAGGTGAAGCGAGATAACGATATAACCACAGGTGATTAAAATTCCCAAATTGTACTTGTTGATAAAGCAATGTATTAATTGACGGGACATAGGTATAAGGTGTAACACAAGAATACAATATGGCAAATAATAAATAAATGGTAATTTATTTCACAGGTGTCCGACGTTGTCAATAGTAACTTGTTACCAATCGTGTCGAACCTGGACTTAGTGACTGAGGTTGACGCTAGCACGTCACTACCTGAAGACGCGATGACGTGGTTACAGACGTGTCTATCAGGAGGACCTTACTTTACGTACTTTGGTTCTCTGACTACGCCCCCTTGTAATGAGGTGGTCACCTGGATCGTTCTTCATAACACGGGCATCTCTATGGGCAGAGAGCAGGTGTGTAATGTTTTAATCAATCAATCACCTTCCTCCCTATAACAAACTTTTAAAGGCGTAGAACATTTTGAACCAAAAACTTACCTAATATCCTAACATACCTAAATACCAACGTTAATTTGGCCGGAATCATTAATTTCTAATTTATTTACCATTCACAAAATGTCAGTTGCGGGTTTATGACGTCATAGCTCGCTTGTTTCCACGTGCGTGGACCAGTAAGCTGTGACTTCATAAACCCGCATTTGACATTTGTTTGTAAATGGAAAATAATTTAGAAATTCATGACTCCGGCCAAATTAATGTTGATATTTAGGTATATATTAGTATCTTAGGCAAGTTTTTTTGGTTCAACGTGTTCTTCGTCTAAGTATTCTGTTCAAAAATAAATACGTAATAATTATGCTAGCTGATTTTCAGCACAATTTGTTCAATACAACATAATCAATGCTGTACTGCATAATAACTACCAGGGCAAAAATATTATGATGTACAGCATAATTATGTTGTTCTAATTTAGCATAATTTATGCATAAAGACATAAATACAGCACAAATCACGTAATTTATTCTTTACGTGTATATGTCAAATAAATAAATAAATATTTTCAGATTGCCGAGTTCCGGGTGTTACGCAGCACTAGCTCTGGGTTTATCTCAGAAAACAGACGATCTTTACAACAATTAAATGGCAGAAGTGTCTTCTGTGCCTCTTGATTACAACAATATACAACAAAATTGATGACATTGATTGCCTTTTATGAAACATCGACAATTTAATTTGAGATCAGAAATATGAAGATCAGAATAACAAACTATTATTATGAACTGCTTGCTCTTTGTGTTTTATAAATTTTGAAGTACAACACTAATATGTCAAATTTTGAGTTGTCACTATTATTTTAATAAATTAAGAGGGTTTAAAATTTTAACATTGCAGATATAAACTTAAATACGTAATTTATTTTGTATTTATGTCATATATGATAAATATTGCAATTTTTACTAATTATTGAAGTAAATTCTTTGCTGTGCAGCATAATTATTATTTAGAATTGTTGAAGTTACGTTAATGTAAAAGTTAGTAAAATGTGGCAAATATAATTATTACGTGTTTACTTATACGTGCGCGTAATTATTTAATGCTTCTTATCGGCGATTAAAATTGAAAGAAAAACATTAAAAGGCTTAAAATATATTTAAGTTAAGCATATCATCCTCATTTAAACTTTTCCTGAATTACCACAGTAGTTTTCTCAAAAATCGCAGAAAAAAAGTGACCTCTCCTTTCAGCGTAATGATAATTACGGGTCCTGTTTTTTTTTTTTTTTTTTTTTTTACGCACCTCTGATTGGTGCTACGTCACCACCGATAACAAGCATTATTTATCAAGTTAATTTATTCAATGACAACCTATGGCGTAAAGTTATTATGTTATCAGTATTGGACGTAATCAGCTGTCTACAATGATATCATACTTGATGATCGACGTAAGATATGCAAAAATGTGGCAAATTTTGAACCCCAAATCTGTTCTTTGTACTCTGTAACTTTAGACTTAGACTTTTTTAATAAAAATATTTTTACTTCATGAGATTAGATAATTTTATTTTAATCATTGATTTGTTTTTCTTATCTATAGTCTGTTTACACAATACCTGTCACACCCAGCCATTTCCTATCCATTATCATATACCACATGCTATTTATCCTGAATTTTTAAAGCATAAATTATGCTAACTTTGAATAAAATAAATGATTGTTCTGTACAGTCAAGTACAGTGATATTTTATACAACATAATATTTATGCTATATGAAGCATAATTATTTTGATATAGATTATACAGTACTGAAGAAGTAGTATGGGCTAGAATAATTATTATGCATAAATTTTTGTACATTTTCTTTCATAAAAAATTGAATGCTATTGGCATTATAGTATGGAAATAATATAGATTTAAATGTATAGTTTTGCGTCAACTGGAATCTCCATCTGATTGCATTGTATGGCCATAAAAACCAAGATGAAGATCGTGGAACAGTGAAACGCTGAACACCGTATATCATTTTGTGTGCATATAAATTTGATATTAACCTTGATTTAACTGGTATTTGACTAAAATTTTCAGTCAGTATAGGTTGTGAATATTTAAGGTTTGTATATTGGTATCCTTTTCTGAAATTAGGGCCCCTCGGGGTTCCTAAAAACTAAATTAAATGAGTATGGAAGGCATGGAAGCTGACGGAACTGGATCGAGTTCCGAAAATGAAACACTAAATGAATTAGATCCAAATGATCCCTCAAAATTTATTACTGTAACAAGGAAGAAAAAGAGAAAAAATCAGAATGCAAATAACAATCACTCACCTACTATCCAAGAATATAGAAATGAACCTGTATTATATTTAAATGAAAATGAAGCGCCATTTCAAGTAATTGTGGAATCTACTGATCCTAAAAAACATATAGGCAGAACTAACTTAAACTGGCTAAACAATATATTCAAAAACTTGAAACAAGACACTGATACAATCAAAATAAGAAATAAAGACCAAATAATTATAGAATTTAAATCATTCATCAAAGCCAATCAGTTTGTTTTGAATGCAGACTTATCACAAATTCAAGCAAAAGCTTATATTCCATCCACATACGTAGAAATAACAGGTATTATTAAACAAGTCCCATACGAAATATCAGATGAAGAATTGCTAGCTAACATGAGAAGCAAAGGTGGGGAAAAAATTAATTATGTAAGAAGATTCAAAAAACGTGAAGAAAATGGGGAATATACTGAACTACAAGCTGTAGCTGTATACTTTCAAACAAAACATTTACCAGACGCAGTTACTTTGTTTGACTATATGCATTTTCCTATCCATGCATATAGAAAAAGTCCTATTCAATGCAAAAAATGTTTAAGACTAGGTCATATAGATTTGCATTGCAACTCAAAGAAATTCACATGCTCATTCTGTGCAGGAGAACACAGCCCAGATAAGTGTCCGGAGCAAATCATCAAATCACAACCTAAATGTACTTTATGTAAAGGAGTACATGAAGCTACCTCCAAAGAATGTCCAAAATATAGAAGAGCAACAAAAATTATAAAAAATAACCCTTTCCCTAATCTACATAATAGACATAGCATAGTAGAAACAAGATCTCAACCAAAAAAAAGACCCCATCTCACTCCTAAAGACTTCCCACCATTAAATCTTAGCAACAAATTTGCAGCTTTAACTACAGAAGAAGAAGACGATGATGAATTATCAGAAATACCAACAGAAACTGAGTCGGTAAAACTGACAATAGATTTGCCAAACCTATAAGAAGAATACCAAGACCTCCTCCTGCACCCCTTCCAAAGCCCCCGCCTCTGAGGCGCATCCCAGGTCCCAATCCTAGCACCACACATAATAACCCCTTACTATACCAAGACCCAGGAGAAGGAACAAGTAACGCCTGGCCATTCAATCCAAATAATAACACTCGTAATAGAAGACCAAAACAAGCTTCAACTAACAATAACCAAAACTACAATGTTTTTGGAAACATTCAAGAATTAATAGCTTGTTCTATTAGTGAAATCATCAATAAAGCCTTAACTGAACTTATACGCAGTATAAGCTGTATGATACCAAAATTAATAGCGGAAGCTATTACACAGTTTAATAAACCCACTAACCCTAGCAATGGATCCAAATAGATTAATTAAAATCTACAATTGGAATGCCCGAGGGCTTCATCATAAAAAAAACTTATTTGAAAATTTTTTATATGAAGAAAATGTAGACATCTGTGCAGTAACTGAAACTAAATTTAATATCTTCAACAATCAAATATATAAAGACTATAACTACATACATAAATCAGACCTACAAGGGAAGGGAGGAGTAGCTATATTTTCAAAACGTAAAATGGTTTACACAGAAATAGAAATAACAACTGAAGAACACTACCCCCAAGTAATAGCAGGAAAATACGAAATAACCAAGGATTTCTCATTATATGTACTATGCTTATACAGACATGCAGAAAAAAACTTATCCATTGAAATACTAAACACCATTCTACTGAACTTCCCCACTAGTGCCAACATAATTTTAATGGGAGATTTCAATGCTCACCACTTTCTTTGGGGAGGAAATAGTAACGACCTTAATGGGGACATCATAGAAGAATTTATAACAAATAATAACTTTGAAGTCATAAACGATGGATCAATCACTAGGATAGGGAATTCAAACCAACAAAGTTCAGTACTAGATGTAACTATTGTTTCTTCCAATATTAGCCTCAACACTGAATTTTCAGTTTCTACAGATACATTAGGAAGTGACCATCTACCATGTTTAACTCAACTTAAAATTCAATGTAGAGCCACAGTTAATTCCGATACATATGAACAAGGAAAAAGGAACTATAAAAAAGCAAATTGGGAAAAACTAAAAGCTCAAATGGAAAAAGATCTATCAAATTTCCAATATTCAAATGACCCTATTGGAGATTACAACAAATTTATAGAACTACTACAGAAGAACGTTTCTGAATCAGTTCCTCTAAAAAAGACATATAAGGTAAAAAACCATCCATTCCACCACTGGTGGAATGAAGAATGTCAAAATATAACAGAAGAAAGAAAACAGGCAATGAAAAATTTTACAAACAACTTAACGGAAGAAAACAGAATTAAAGTCAATGAACTAGTAGCTAAATCTAAGAAAATTACAAAGAAAGCTAAAAAAACAAGGCTGGAAAGACTACTGCAGTAAACTAAACAGAAATACAAACATAGGTGAAGTGCACAAGATGGCTAAGAGCTATAAAACAGGCTCTTCAAGATTAGCCAGAGAAGACAACGCAAACCAACTTGACCTCAACCAATATGCTTGCCACATCTGCCCAGATTACGTTCCAAGCAAAGAAGAAAGTACCATCTATCCTCCCAATTTAATAGATAACAAAAATGATATGCATGCTGAATTCAGTATTGAGGTGTTTAATTTCATCCTTTCAGAATTAACTGACTCATCTCCAGGAATTGACGATATTAACTACTCAGTATATCAAAATCTCCTTCCCAGCTCAAAGATCATTTTTCTCACACTTATTAACAACATTTGGAGAACAGGTCAAATTCCAGATGACTGGCAGACTCTTAAAGTCACTCCATTAAACAAACCTGGAAAACCAAAAGGACTTATCTCAAGCCAAAGACCTATAGCACTATCTGTCACAGCACTCAAAATTACAGAACACCTAATCAAATATAGAATTGTCCACTCACTAGAAAGTAATTCAATTTTAAGTAACACTATGGCAGGATTCAGAAAAGGTAAAGAAACTACTGACAATCTAATTCAATTTATCTCTGACATACAATTATCCTTATCCTCAAGAAATTCTGTAATAAGTGCATCCTATGACATCAAAGCGGCATTTGATAATGTTAATATCCCTGAACTACTCAAAAGATGTGAAGATGTAGGAATCCCTACCTCCATTACAAGATTCCTGAAAAACTTACTAACTAATAGGAAAGTCATAGTACACGGAAATAAAGAAGAGGCCCAAACCAGAACTACTTACATCGGCCTACCACAAGGATCAGTATTATCACCAATTTTATTTTTAATTTACTCACATAGCCTAATAGCCAAAATTGAAAATCCTATCAAACTACTTATGTTTGCCGATGACTTCCTCATGTATATAATATGCAGAGAAATACACATTGGTAAAAGAAAATTAGAAGAAGCTAATGTAATACTAGGTGACTGGCTAGAATTATCTTATTTTGACTTAAGTGAAGCTAAAAGTGTATTCATGATCTTTTCCACTTCAAGATCAAAAAATAACATTCAATACCTTAAATTCAAAAACAAGAGAATAGGCAAAGTTAAGCATATGAAAATACTAGGTCTCACTATTGATGAAAATCTAATATGGAAAGTCCATATAGATAATATCTACTTGTCATGCACCAAAGCATTAAACATTATTAAAGCTACATGCAAAGTCTGGTGGGGAGCTGATCCATTAATAGCAATAATGCTATACAAATCACTTATCAGATCCAAAATTGAATACTGCTCATTTATCTATGCAACAGCCAGCAATACTAATTGGAAAAAGATTGAAAGCATTCAAAATGCAGCGATGCGTTTAATAATAGGAGCCTTCAAATCTACACCTATTCATGTACTCCAGCTCGAAACCTCTCTACCACCAATATCTATCAGAAGTCAAAGACAAGCCGACAGATATTACCTAAAACAAACATCAAAAACTAATTCTCCAATTATCAATACGATAAAAATTTTGAAGAGACATGTAGAAGCCCCAACTCCATACTTTGTTTCCCATAAAACGCCACTTCTCATAAACAGCTTCATTAAAATAGATCCAATTAGTAACTTAATAAAAAATGATAATATTTTACCATGTTACAAGTCACCTCTTGAAATTAACCTCAACAAAATAAATGTGGAACACATAAAAATACATAAAGAAGAAAGAAGTACAGAAAATATTGTAAACCAAACCACCTTAGAACATATTAACATACATCATGACAAGTCCACACAAATCTACACAGATGGATCAAAAAATGTAGAGGGAGTAGGAGCAGCCTACTATGTACCTAACACTGAATATTATGGAAAATTCAAACTTCCAATCTACTCAAGTATATTTACAGCAGAAGCCTATGCAATAAACTGTGCCCTATCATATATACACAGAGATAATAAAAACTCGTACATAATCTTATCAGACTCCAAATCAGTCCTAATGGCATTAAATGGCAATTTAATGAAAGCTAACACTAACTGGTTACTCTTTCAAATAAAAAGTAAATTAGACATGCTGAAAAAGGAAGGTAAAAAAGTTACCCTTATATGGATTCCAGCACACTGCGCAATCCAAGGGAATGAAAAAGCTGATATGGCAGCAAAGCAAGCAAGCAAAGAAGGAATCTTTGACGATAACTTCAAACTCACATTCACTGACTTTCTAAACATTCCAGATAAAAATCTCATCACTAATTGGAAACTTCATTATGAAGAGATAAAAAATATAAATATCGAGAAAAGGATCCTCCTAGGATTTGAAGAAAACTCTTGGTACGACAAAGTAATCACACAATTTCCAAGGAATCCACACTCTCCTTGGTTCAAAACTATTAGTAAAGCAAGATCTTTTTATGTTATTATGACCAGACTGAGAACCGGTCATAACAAAAGTCCTTCACACCTATACAAACTTAACATGACTGAAAGTAAAAATTGTCAATGTGGACATGATAATATGGACCCACAACACATGATATTCGATTGCAATATAGCTTGGGAACAAAGGGCACAACTCACGTTAAGTCTAGCGAACATGGGTTTTGGTCCTCCGCATGAAGAGGAATGGTCCCTAATTAACATACTCAAATCAAATAAACATGATGCATACAGCATGTTATGCAACTTCATAATTGCTACAGGAATGCCTATATAAATAAAAAAAAAAAAACACACACACATATATATAAAATAAAAAAAAAGAATTTTTTTTTTTTTTTTTTTTTTAATTAAATAAATAAACAATAAATAAAAAATAATAATAAATAAATTTAAAACCAAAACTACACTAAATGCATGTAAAACCTAATCCTTTAACATGTGATGGTCTAAAACCTTTCATTATAATTTCTAAGCCACGACAGACCTCGTAGGCAAATTAACTATTACCTCTCAAAACATAAACTTTTCCTAAACCAGCATGCAAAAAACACAAATATGTGATAATAAAAAATATATAAAATAAAAATCATAATAATAATATAAAGTCAAATACCAAAATCAAGGTTAAGTAAGTATTAAAAAAAAAAAAAAAAAAAAAAATGTAAATAACCAATAGTAATAAGTGAAAAAAAAAAAATTATATATATTTTAAATATAAAACTATATAAAAAATATATATAATTAAGCACACAAAATGATCTAATAATCTTAAAATTTATGGCCACTTGGTTATTCTGACCCTCAGGCCAATCCTGAAAACAGGATATAGTTATCAAATCAAAACCATAAAAACCAATATAAATTTTGTTTTTATGAAAGAGACATAGGTAATAAAAATATAACATAAAAACTCACAGACAAAAATAAATACGTAATAATTATGTTAGCTCATTTTCAGCACAATTTGTTCAATACAGCATAATTTATACTATAATTCATAATTACTAATAATATAAATATTGTATCGTGCATCATAAATATTTATTTGCTATTCCTATTTAGTATCATTTATTCTATAATGATATAAATGCAGCATAAATTAGGTAATTTACTATTTTAGTGCATATACCGTCAGAATTAATAACTTTCGTAGCATTTACACAATAGCTTTTTTTTTTTTTTTTTTTAATTCCTTTCTCTACTTTTTCCCCGTTCCATCTTCCTTCATATTTCTTCCTGTATTACCAATACTCCTTGTTAAATTCTGATTTAATTTTCAGATTGAATTATCAAAATTATATTGAACTTTATAATTATAACCATGTTTGGGATAGGTGTAAGAGTGCAGGATCAGACATTATTTGCTAGGCCTAAACTTCACCCTGTAAATTGTATTTTTATTTTATATATTTTTGAATAAAGACTATTAGCTTACGGGAGTATATTGCTTTACTGCGCGAACCCACAAGTTGTCCACTCATAGGAATGGTACTTGATATAGGCAAGGCGGAAGGAAAAGTCAAACAGGCTTTTTCAACCCACAATACCAAGTATATATGGTACCTGACAAGACCCGTACAGCGGAAAAGAAGGATTTGGGAGGAGGTAAAAATTCGGGTACTGGGATTTGGAAGGTAAGTGGCTGTGGCCTAAAATAAAAAGAACTGCCCCGGAATTCACGTGAATTGACGAAGGGAAACCACAGAAAATCTACGTCCTAGGCAGCCGACAAGAGATTTCCAAATTTAATAAAACAACTTTGATCTTAAAAAAAATTCAAAGCTTTGAAACTCCTCTCGGCTCCCGAATCACAAACCGCCTAGTAGCTGCAGCTAATTTTAATATTTACTTATTAATTTAATTACCTTTATATAAATGGTATATCCGTTAATTATAATTTTTATTACTTGTTATTTCTGAAAATCAAATTGTTTGATAAAGTTTGTAATTTATTACTTTTTTTTTGCTTGGTATTTTACAATATTTTTTCTATAGATAAATCAATATTATGATTATAAAAGTTACTTGCCTTGAAATATTACGCATCCAAGATTTACCACACTCATCTTAAGAATTACTATTGTTAACATGACTACACGTTGAAAATATAGCTACATAAAGTATAATAATTTCTAATGTTAGTGGATATAATACAAGATTAGGAAAAAAAATTACGTAAAAAGCTAATTTGATGATATTTGCTGATTTTGAGGGGTTCTCATGATTCTCTCTTTTAAAAAAGTAAGACGAAAAGCATCTTCAAATATTTGTTAAAAATAATTTTTAAGTTTTCTCAGTGTTTAGTTATGAATTGTAAAGAAGGAAAAAAATATAAAATTTATTTTATATTTGCTGCTTTTATTGTTTACTCGATTATTCTGTATTATTTATGTTTACTTTAATATAATAATATACGTTCAATATTGCCTTCGCAAACAAGTTTTTTATTTTTATTTTTTTAGTTGCATGCTGGTTGTTATACTGGTAAAATCTAGCTCATAAACGAGTAAAGTTATTTTTATAACCAAATATTTTAAAATTTTCAAAAAACTACTTGCTTGCTTACTCATGCTTTTTTGGAAAATACGCAGAAGTGTTTTTCTTGTTATAATGGAATTTCAGTTAAAGAGCAATATTTCAACAAGACATAACTTCTACTGTATGAGAGAGAGAGAGAGAGAGAGAGAGAGAGAGAGAGAGAGAGAGAGAGAGAGAGAGAGAGAGAGAGAGAGAGAGAGAGAGAGAGAGAGAGAGAGAGAGAGAGAGAGAGAGAGAGAGAGAGAGAGAGAGAGAGAGAGAGAACGTACAATGCATAGTAATCCATTTTAATATTATAATAATTGTATTATTAAAAAAAATTATAAAAAATGTAAATTATTTCAAATGCCAGTGATTGCCATTGCCAATACAATTAGAGAAACAATTACAAGTGCAATATCGAGTGTGACTGACTAATTACATCAATCTAATGAACTTGAAGTAAAATAGGGATTTCCCCGTGGATTAGAAGCGGAAATATAGTAATTAAAGTTAAATTGCTTATTTAGATCTTTGGTTAACATTAAGTAATAAGTTACAGTATATTATAAATAGAAATAGGATAAGATAAGATTAAAATAAATAGTTCTGTAAACGATTAAACATTACACATGACAAATAAAATATTATGCGGAATATTATCCAATATACACGTAAAAAAACAACTAAAGAGTTTAATAAATAAATAATCATCTTTATTCAAAAAAATGCATAGAGAAAAAAACAAACATGAAAAGTACATTAAAAAATACTAAAAGTTACTATTTAGACTTTTTTTTATAATAAAATTGTTATATTAGTTATTTACAAAGATTTTTAAGTTATAAATATAGCTAACTATTTACCACTTAAGAAATAACTTTTATACTAACGAGTTACTGTTTAAACTTTTTCCAATCAATTTATTGGTTTGTACTGAAGAGTTCTATGTAACTGAACAATTTCTGAAATTTATGTTTTCTGTGTATAATAATAAAAATACAAAAATACAAATATAAAATATTAATATAAACAAATAAAAAATAGTAATAATACAAAAAAGGTATGAAAAACAATAATATAAAAAAAGGTGTACGACTAAGGTGCGCGACTCTATATTCAACTCAAAAAATCTGAGTCACGTGCCGTTCGACCTTTTACGGTATCGCCCAGCCGCCCCCCTTCTCCTCAAATGTGATAATGGGCGATACTTTAAGCATGCCCGATTTAAATCGACTGAGGTTTTTTGAGTTGAATATATAATTGAGAACCATTGATGCGTAAGTTTCAATTTTTTTCCCCATGCTCGAAAAATGTTTTCCTTGTCGTCCTTTGCATACTTACTTATATTGTTGTTATTTGATGCAAATGCGGCGGCTCAAGGTTAAGCTCGGTCACAGACGTTTATTGCGGCAACCTTGATGTATATTCTCATTTGAACCACAATCTGCAATCAAACAAAGATAGGGAAGTATAAACTTTTATTCAATATAATACATTATAAACCATGCAAAAAAATAGTAATAAAAAATATATAACACAAAAAGTGCACGCGGAAAACAATTTAATTGTTGCACATCAGAAGATAAGAAGAATAAGTGACATTGAATTTGATTTGGAGTCAGAAATTGTGAAATATTTTATTGGCTTTAAACTAACAAAAAATACATGGGCGAGTAAGTAAAAAAAAAAAAAAAAAAAAAAAAAAAAAAAAAACACGTGACTAAAATCCCCCCAAAAATAGTGTTACTAGTGGAAATAAAAAAATGAATGAATGAATGAATGAATGAATGAATGAATGAATGAATGAATGAATGAATGAATGAATGAATGAATGAATGAATGAATGAATGAATGAATGAATGAATGAATGAATGAATGAATGAAAAATTAAATAAATAAATAATATAATGCCTAAGAAATACGTGTATTCCTCATATTCGATACCATAGTTGCATGCAATAATAATAATAATAATAATAATAAGATTACTGTATGGTTCCACAATACTAAATGATAGAATTACTTTAGCACACATATTTTAGAAGTAAGAAATATAACGTTTAAATATAAGTAATAATTAATAATTAGCATAATAAGTAAAAGTCTTTAAATATATAGTACTACACTCAAGTATGCATAGCATATAAAAAAATTAATATCAGCAAAGTTAAACATTGTAACTGTAAAAAAAATAATAATCACAAATAAAATAAAGCTACATTGCAGACACACCATAAAATATTATTATAATACGTATAGTCTTTTGAAAATACAATGGAGTTTGAAGTTTTAAATTAAAATTATTGAATACATAATAAGAAAACAAGATTTTTGTATTATGTAGTCTTGGACGTCTGCAGCTTTATACATGGACAAAAATATATACGTAATATTTTTGCTACCTCAATGCAGCAATATTTATGCATAACAACATAATTTATACTATATTGTACAATGATTATACTACACAACATAATAGTTAATATATTCAGAGTAATTATTTATTTTATTACAAAATAACAACATTTGAGCTCTATATACTATAGCAATTATTCAATAATGCAGCATTACATAAATTACGTAATTTTTCTTATATAAATGTTTTTAAAGTAAAGTGAACTTGTCATGCAGCTTTATTTCTGCAGTGGTGAAAAATTAATTTGTTGTTCATATAGCGTTACTCTTTCTATACATATGTGTATAAATTATCTATCTACGTAATCTATTAATATATATATATATATGCATTTCTGATTTCTCCCTTACAGCATAATAGAGGGTGTTTGAATTATCATGCAAAATCGACGCTGTATGTGTGCACTATATGCATAACATGGACCGGTATGGGAAATGACACATTTGCCAATTTAAAAATAATATACTCAGCAATAGTTTTATAAAATGTTATTTATTTTTATTTATTGATAGGTTGATAATTATATTTTCAAAGTTGCGAGGAAAATAACAACAACAAACAAATTAAACCATACCAAAGAAAATGGAAAGAAAAAAAAAAAGAAAAAAAAAAAAACGTTTGTCCTATGCTGAGCAATGTTATTCTTGTCTCCAGTATGGTGTCGAAGCGTATTCTAGCGTTTTTTCATGGCAAAAATAAAGCTATACAACAATAAACTGGAATGATGAAATAATAAAAAAGAGGTAATTTATGCGTTATTTTGATTTCCTGTTCGTTTCTTTCTTGCATAGTGCGGTGGTAAAGTGGAGGAAATGGTAAAGGCAGCGTGCACTAAGGCAGCGTGGTCAGAGAGAGCGTCAGTTTGTGTCTAGTAGCTCACAATGTCAAGATCGCGCTCACTGATGTGCACCAGCCGTACAGGCACATATCATCATTGGACCAGCATTGCACTCTGTATCGCTGCAATTACAATTATCTGTAAGTACATTTAGATTAATTTTAATTATTTTTTTTTCTTTTTTTTTTCTTTCTGCAGTCTTATATAAAAGTCCACACATAATATATTATATCACACGCATTATATATATGTCCATTGTCCACACATTATATCACATAATTGAAGCTTATTGGTATAACGTGCGGGCAAAGTTGGTCTAATAATAGCCCATATTAATTTTATGCAATAATTAATTTTTCTCTATCTGATGGTAACGGGTTCTGAAAATTTTATTGTAAAAGGTATAGCGGTTACTGTTAACTTTCAAATTGCATCATACAATTTGAAAGTTGTTGTTGTTGTTTTAGAAATAAGCTATCTAAATACAACCCTTTATTATTAGTTAGTGTAGCAACTTGTGTTAAATCTTATATTTTTATTTACTCGTACAGTATAATAGTGATTTAAAAATAATGGAGGTTATCAGTTTAAAAAAATTCGTAAAATATTTTTATCGCTTAAAATACTTAAAAATATTTTCAGTATTTCTAATTTAAATTTCTCTGGAATCAAAGGAGTAGTTTTCTCAAAAAAAAAAAAAAAAAAAAAAAAAAAAAAAAAAAAAAAAAAGGCTTTCTTCATTAGCGTAATGTTAAATTAGGGGACCCTTAGCTTTCCCCGCGCTCTAAACCGATAAGCTCCACTATGATCTTAAAATGTAAAAAATATATGATAAAAACAATTATAAAGATTGTACTTGCAAAAAATAGTCATAATTTAATTGTAAAAGCAGCAGAAACTTTTTTTTTTTTTCTTATCCTTAACATTGAAATCATGCTCACTGAAGCAGAATAATATAAAATATAATTTTGTAAATATTGGAAGAAAACTGTATTGTGTGTAATAATAATAGTAAGTAAAAAACATTCTACACGGAAACATTACTCGTATTAAATGCTGTAAATTGCAATGGGCAAATATTAATCCGAAACAGGAGCCAGTTATTATAATTATACTACAATGTGACCTATAGTCTAGGTATTAAAGAAGCATTGTTTTAAATTAGAGTAAATATTGCACTGAGCAAAAAAAAACAAAAAAAAAAAAAAATGAATGAATGAATGAATGAATGAATGAATGAATGAATGAATGAATGAATGAATGAATGAATGAATGAATGAATGAATGAATGAATGAATGAATGAATGAATGAATGAATGAATGAATGAATGAATGAATGAATGAATGAATGAATGAATGAATGAATGAATGAATGAATGAATGAATGAATGAATGAATGAATGAATGAATGAATGAATGAATGCACCTTAGATATAAGATATATATGATAATTAAAGTTTGTTTACTTTTGAAATTTTGATACGAGATTTAAAAAAGATTGAAGGTGATCATTATGAAGTAAAATACTGAAATTTTTATAATAATCATCATATTATTATGTAATATAAAATTAAATATTTATTTAATACTAACAATAAGTTATTTCTCAAAACGTATTGTGCAACAATGGTTGACCTGTACTTGACGTTAAATAAGTGAAAACCTGTGTAGCAGATGTGCATGTAGTACTTGCCTAATTTGATACAATTACAAAGCATAATTTATACGTTTTTTGTGCAGATAAACATACGCATGTATCTACGTATTTGCATTAGCTTTCTCTTACTTTCATTTAGCTGTAGAGTGGCTTGTTGAGTTCTTTATTATGGTTATAATTGATCGATCGATCAATCAATCAATCAACCATTTTATATCTGTATGAGAAAAAATGTACGTATGTAATCATGTATTAGCAGTAAATAAATCACAATTTCATTTCAAAAGTTTCATTTCATTTTATTTCATTTCAAAAGTTTCATTTCATTTCATTCGATCGATCAATCAATCAGTCACATTAATTGAGATGTTAAATGTAATTTCAGCATCCGAGGGCTCCTACTTTGAAGATGTTATTTCAAAACCCGAAATGTTCGGATATTCGCCTGAAAATGGTGAGTTCTCTCTCTCTCTCTCTCTCTCTCTCTCATATCAATCCTCTCTGCTTGATGTCAGAGGGTACCAAGGTAGTTTTAACATGTATATTGAAAATACACATGGGTCAATTTTACTTATAGAATGAGGAGGACAAAAAAAAAAAAAAAAATTGAGTTGATTTTATTGAATATTTTAAAAGAGCATTGTCTTAAATCGACTGATACGATTTTCTAACTTTCGATATCTATAGTTAGTACTTTCAATAAATCATATCTGGATATGGCATCACGGTCGATAACTTTTGAATGCACGTTCATGCAAAAGTTTATGATATGATGTATCATGATTTTCAAAAGTCAATAAAAAAATAATAAATAACGAACTCAAAATTATAAAAAATTGCACATCAATCAATTCAGGATGATGCTCTCTTTCAAAATACAATAAAGAAAATCTTGATCTTCCTCATTAATACAGAATGCAATAATGTATCCGCATGAATATTACTGTAACTGTTAATGTAAAATTCTTTATAAAATTTACTATTTTAACACACCATGTAAAAGTTTACTATAATTAAGTTTAAATTTAAAACTGAAGTTAAAAATTGAACAAAAATGGATGATAAATATTACGTATATTTTATGTTAATTAGGACCTGAAACGTGGTCAGAGCAATTCAACTCTTGCGAAGGACGACGTCAATCACCGATCAATATCGACTACTATGACGTCATCAATGATACTGAGTTGCCACCTCTCACCTGGCGAGGGTTCTGGAAGCCACACAGAAGTTATGAGATTAAGAACACCTACCACTCAGGTATGTAACTTTGTATGATATTATCTATACAAGAATAAATATTTGATCATGCTATCACAAAAAAAATAATAATAATAATAATAATAAATAAAAATTGCAATCAGTCTTGTATAGTCGTTACCTATAGGGTCTATCCACATATTCCACATGACATTATATTTAATGCGCTTGGAGGCCATACTGGAGTAGTGAATAACATTGCTGAGCATACGAGAAACTTCGTATAAGGCAATTTTCTTTGGGAAATTGGTTAATTTTTTGTTATTGTTATTTTTTTCACATACCTACACAGTATCAATGCTCTCAAAAATATTGCATAGTGTTTTTAAACTGGCTAAATAAGTTATTTTCCTATGTGGCCCATGTTATTGAGTGATCCTCCATGTCATTAACTTAAACATGAATGCATACACACTATAAAATTTCTAAATAAGTGTTAAAGTTAAAGAACATTTTGAACAAAAAAAAAAACTTGTCTATAATGACAGATAATATCCTTACACACCTATAAATATCAACGTTGATTTGGCACAAGTGATTAATTGATTTCTAATTTATTTTCCATTCACAAAATGGTTTTATGACGTCACAAACTTGCTAGTCCACCCACGCGTGTGTAAAACACGCAAGTTGTGACGTCACAAACCTGCATCTGCCATTTTGTGAATGGAAAATAGATTAGGAATCAATGACTCCGTCCAAATCAACGTTGATTTTCAGGTATGTAAGGATATTTTTCAAGTTTTTTTTTTTTTTTTTTTTTTTTTGTTCAAAAAGTTCTAAACTTAATTTCATTAACACTATAACTTTAAATTTTTGATAATTTAGAATCTATACATTTATGAATAATGCCTTTCACCCATTCAATTTTTTTTTTTTTTACCATATACATATAAACTACTGCGTATAGGGTGGTTTCATTCATGTTAAAGCCAACGCCATAAGTGAGTACTATAACATGGTCTGGTATGGGAAAATAGCACATTTTGCCAGTATAAAAATACTTAGCAATTTTCTGAGAGCATTGATGTTGTTAACAAGTTGAATTAGGTTTTCAAATATTTGAGAAAAAATAATAATGACAAAAAAAATTACTTATTTTCCAAAGAAAATAGCGAAAAGATTAAAGATTTTATTGTGTTCCATGTCTTTACAGAGTAGAACAAGTCAATTCATACATATATACATAACACTTAAAATCAAGAAAGAGAAAAGACAACATAGTTATTAATATAGAAAAACCAAAAAGTGTGCATATGAACGCAAGTAATAATTTAACAGTACTTTACATTATTAGCTGCTAGGAAGTCTGACACACTATAGAACATATTTTCTAGCAGGTATTTCTGAGCTGACTTTTTGAAAGAATCATATGATTCACACTGTTTTATTTCATTGGGGAGTGCATTATAGATTAGGGGTATACAATATTGAGGACCTTTTTTGCTAAGTGATAAGCGTTGTTTTTCACGTTTGTTTTATGCTAAGCCATGTTATTCGTTGCTCAATTATGGCATCGAAGCGCATTTATTATGACGTCATGCGCACACACCATATACGCGGAGAAGTATGCTATATTTTGAGATGGACAAATTTTCTTATAACTATCAGAGGACTCGCGATTTTTCCCATTACTTACGTGATTTTTCGTGATCAAAAAACCCCCAACAAAGGGTGCGCGTATACTCCCCCCTTCTAGAGTACTCTATTAACTATCGATGACTGACTTATACAGTATTATATTATATCTGATCTCTTAAATCAAATTGTTAATTATTAAAAATAAAAATCCCAACAGATACTTGTATCAGATAAATAAAAATATTTTCCAAGGAGGGATATTTCTATACTAGGTAAAATGCATTGAATTAGCATGTATTGACTTGCACAACCAATCAATCAATATGTATTGATTATTTAATCAGCGACACTTTGACAACTGATACTTGATTTGTTGTGAAACAAAATCACGATTAAATTCCTATAATCAGATTTATAGGGTGAGTACGCGTGACGTCATTCTGATTGCTTTTCGATGCTCTTCTTAAGCAATGAATAACATTGCTCAGCATAGGACAAACGTAGTTTTTAGCTATTTTCTTTGGAAAATTAGCTATTTTTTGGTCATTACTATTTTTCTTGCATACTTGAAGTACTAACTCAACCTGTTAACAGCATCAGTGCGCTCTAAAAAATTGTGAAGTATTTTTAAACTGGCAAAGTGAGTCATTTTCCTATACCGGCCAATGTTATTTAGTACTCACTTATGACATTGACTTTAACATGAATAAAACCACCCTATAACAGTACCCATATTATATTGAAATATTTAGACGTATCTCATCTACACTACAGCACATAATTATATTAAGGCGAGACCTGCAAGAATTGACTTAAAAAAAATTGTGAAGAAACAAAAATATAAAATTTTGCACAGTTATATTATATTAGGATATGGTATCTTAACAAATATTATAAATTTGGAAGGTCACCATGCTAAATTTTAAATTATACTTTTTTGAAGTTTCAGTCTCATAAAGAGCCCATGTTAATTTCAATAATTATTTTCTCTCTTATCTGATAGTCACGGGTTCTGGAAATTTTATCATAGGTAGTTATATTTGTTTATATTTTCAATAAATCTCTAATATGCACGGGAAAGAATATATTACGTAATTTATGCTGCATTTATGTCATTATAGCATAAATGATGCTAAATTAGAACAACTTAAATAGCTATGCTGTACAACATAATATTTATGCTATGTAACATAGTAATATAATATATACAATATTATATATTATTATACTTATTATTATATATTATTATTAGTAGTAATAATTATGCAATATAGCATAAATTATGCTGTATGGAACAAATTGTGTGCTGAAAGCAAGATTGCATAATTATATTACGTAGTTATTTATGTGTCTGTGAGTTTCACTTGTTAGTAAACTATTTCTCCTATGGTGGTGCATGTATTTGTCACCACCAAGATGGCGCTGTTCCTTGCAATAACTCGCTATATGTTTTGTTCAGTGGAGGTGACTTGCCCGGTGTCGAAAGACAGACCAACTTTGCGTGGCGGACCTCTCAACTCGGACTACGTTCTCTCACAGATTCACTTCCATTGGGGTACGAAGCGAGGCTCCGAACATGCCATCAACGACAGACAGTGAGTATAATAATGCTTTAAAGGAATTGAACACATTGAACAAAAAACATGTCTAGTATCCTAACATACCTAGATATCAACGTTAATTTGACCGGAGTCATTGATTTCTAATTTATTTTCCATTTACAAAAGGTCAGATGCATGTTTATGACGTCACAGCTTACTATATAGTCCACGCGTGCGGAAACAGGCAAGCTGTGACGTCATAAACATGCAGCTGACATTTTTTGAATGTAAAATAAATTAGAAATCAATGACTCCGACCAAATCAGCGTTGATATTTAGGTATGTTAGGATACTAGACATGTTTTTTGTTGAAAGTGTTCTATGCCTTTAAGTTTAATTCAAATTCAAAAAAAATTAGTTCTTATATTCACAGCAACAGAGAAATTCTATTAAACTAAATATACAATGAAAAGTTTCTATAGTACAAGTCAGGAATTTTCAAGTGTAATCGTTAATTATATAAATATTTTGTGCATTAAAAAAAAATAAAAAAGAAAAAAAAGAAAAAAAAGAAAGAAAAGAAAAGTAGACAAGTCTTTTAGCGAAATATTTTCACAATCATCTTATCTTATAAGTTGTATTCACATATTCATTTATTTACTTTGCGCAGCAAAATAACCATTCCCATTTAAAACGATGTTATTAAACAAATCGCTACTCAAAATTATAATGAATATGTGAATTCAAATTTATGTCTCTTCATTTCATTGTTGATATTTAATTGTTGATTTGCAACATTATATACATTAGTTATCATATTGTCGAATTACTGATATTGAATTATTTTTGTATCCACATGCAGCTATGGAATGGAGGTTCATTTGGTCCATTACAAAACTGTGTACGGCACAATCGAAGCTGCGTCCAAGAGGAAAGATGGACTGGCGGTGGTAGCGCTCTTTTTGAAGGTAATCAATCAATCAATCAATCAATCAATCAATCAGCTAATGAAAAATAGACAAACAAATCAATGAACCAATTGATCAATAAATAAATTGATTATAGTTGGCTGGTTGATTAATAAACTGATTTGTTGTTATAGTTGTTCATTAGCTTTTTGATTATCAATCGATCAATCAATAAATAATTAAGAAACAAATCAATACATCAATCGATTAATCAATCAATAAACCAATCACCAATAAATAAGCTAATAAAAAAATAAACACAGAAATCAATGAATCAAACGATTAATCGATTAATCAATTCACAAATAAACTAAACAAGATTTTTTGTATGCACCCAGACAGATGGTTTAAAGTGAGAAAAAAATAACAACAATGTGTTGGTATCCAATCTTCATAAATATGTTTACAAAAGTGACGATATAAATATAAAAATATATATTTTTAAAGCAAAAACTGCAAAAAGTTTTTAAATTAACAAATGGAAAAAAATAAAAAATAAAAATAAAACTATCTAGCTCACGATTGAGGGTTACTAGCTTTTTTTTCAGCAACATATTTATTCCCTAAAATATAATTAATGATATACTGTGTGCTATGCTACTTATACTTATTAGTACTTTGTTGTACACTGCACAGTACAAATATAATTATTTATGCTGTTCCAATTCAGCTACATTTATGCTATATAATACACTATGCTATAGCAACACAAAATAAAATTACTTTTTTTTTTCTTTCCGTGCAAAATTTTAATCCATATCATATAATGTTACCGTAATATCAGAATCTTCAAAATTTCGATAATATTTTTGATCTGACAACGGAATTAACTTTAATTTATAACTCCAGTAAAAGTAATTAGTTATATAAAAAAAATCATCAATTATCTTTCTAATTAAATCTAACTGAGATCAAATATAGATTAATTCTCTAAATAATTAGTGTTGAGATAATCATGATTAAAATATGGGACAATGGATTACAGATCAATGCAAGATTATTAGGGTTGTAAACCTGCTTGATTGCTTTGATCAGTTTACTCTACCGATTTAATTAAGAATTAACTGTAAATAAATAATGGGACATGAAAATCTATAGGAAGGAGATTACTTAAACATTATCCATCAAATCTTTAATGATTATAGATAATTAGCATTAATGGATTAAATTTGACTTTTTTTTTTTTTTTTTTTTTTTTACTACACGAACAAATTTAACGTAATAATTATTCTAGCCCATTTTTAGTAACAGTATCAGTAACTAATATTATGTTCTCTTTTTTTGACATAATTTGTTATGTATGTTGTTCTAATAGCATAATTTATGCTATCATGACATAAATACAGCATAAATTACGTAAGTTTCTTGTATAATGTTGCATAATATAACTATCTTTCATAGCATAAACATTATGTTGTATAGCATAATTATTCATGGTGTTCTAATTTAGCAACAATATAACAAAATAAATGGACTACTTGCAATGAAATGTTTTTAATTGTTGCAACGTGTAAGTGAAAACGATTTTTCCATCAGGAATGCATTAAGAATATTTCAAACTATTTTAAATTATAGTACGTTCATTGCAAGTGAGCATAAAATACGTAATTTCTACTTCCTTTTTTTTATTTTATTTTTTTTTACTTTATTAATTTAATTTATTTTCTGCTATAGTGTTTTCATGTATTTGCCATAACTAAATTATTAAGTAACACTTCACCTATATACTTCATGTTAATTTTATATTTGGTGTCAGATATTAACAGGTATAGTAATATTTGTTAAGGCTGTACCTAACTACAATGTGGTGGAAATGTCGACCCTGGTATCTGCTCTCAAAGCCGTGCGTAGTGGAGGCTCGAACTCAACACTGCCAGAACATGCCATGACCTGGCTTAGGAAATATGTGGACATTGAGCAGTATTACACATATCAGGTGAGAGAAACCAAACATAACACCATCAATTATACTCTAGGGTGTATGTATTCATGTTAATCTCAACGCCATGTTGGATCACTCAATAACATGGGCAGCATAGGAAAATAACTCATTTTGCCAGTTTAAAAGTAATAAGCTATATTTTTGAAAGCATTGATGCTGTTAATAGGTTGAATTAGTATCTCAAGTATGTGAGGACAATAATAATAACAAAAAATTAACCAGCTCCGCAAAGAAAATAGTCAAAATCAAAGTTTGCACTATGCTGAGCAATGTTATTCATTACTCCAGTATGGCGCCCAAGCGCATTAAATATAAAGTCATGCGCATACACCATATTATTATATGTTATAATGAGTATATAATGTATATTGTACTGCAACGCACAATAGTTAAAGGCATAGACCTGAAGAAAACAGGCATTTATATATCAACAAACACTTGATGGGACTTACTTAAAGTTGAACAAAAAAACATAAGGAAATCAATGACTCCGGTCAAATCAACGTTGATATTCAGGTATTTTATAGGATATTATAGATTATAGACATGTTTTTTTTTTTTTTTTTTTTTTTTTTTTTTTTTTTTTTTTTTTTTTTTTGTTCAAGTTGTTCTACACGCCTTTAACAACATTATGGTTTGTCTGAAACTTCTATAATTGACAAAAAAAAAAAAAAATTACCGAAGCAGTGATTAGAAAATATCAAGTTATTCAACTCACATTACATTTTATACTAATTTTTTGCCTGTTTCTGATGTAATAAACCAAAATTGTCATACACAATTTTACTGCAGTATTTTCACGCTCTCTTGTGAAAACACATATTCATCTGATAAAAAATGTCATCAGTTTTGGAGATCCAATTCTGTGTACAATCATTAAAAATCACGTTGTTTTATGTGGTCTATATCTTTGAGGTGTTCAGCATAATTACTTATACAAAATAGCAACATTTATGCTCGATAATATAGCAATTATTCAAAAATAATATGATAAAAATATTATATTTATAAATATTAATCAATTATTTGTATTAAATAAGGAACCTTTGACGTGTTTTACGCTAATATAGACAAATTTAAAACTTTAAATCACAAACAACATCTATGAAACTGTGTATACATGATAATATCTTTATAATATACGTATTATACAACCACAATTTTACCCCAGTTTTTCCGTTATTATTATTATTATTATTTTTTATGCAATAAGCCGCAAAGTTACTTTATTGTTTATCACAAAATTGCGGGCAGTGATTACCCAAGTGTATGTGGATGTACGTACATAATAAAGTACATGTGGTACGTACTGCAGGATATTACTAAATAATGCATGCATGCAGTATACTTATCTTATAAGTCATAAGTTTATGCAATATCTATACTGACAAGATTGTTAATATTATAATTATATTATCAAATATTATCAAATATATGTCAATATTATATATTATATATATATATATATATATATATATATATATATATATATATATATATATATATATATATCAATTATTATTATTTATATAAATTATTATATCAATATTATAATCAGTAGCATAAATTTATGTTTTAATAAATTAATGTTACTGCATTGTGATATAGGATATTTATTACGTGTTTTGAGCTATATAGGATTTACCGAACGGAATGCGGAAGTGGTACGGGAAAATTTAAGATATACCTTTTAATTTCCTATGTATTATAATATATAGTATTGCAGGACAATTTTTAATCAGTTTTAATAATTCAAATTCAAAATTTAATTTTACTTTATACAGAACTATATAAAAAAATTATTTAATAATAATAAAAATAATAATAAAAGTATTATTTCTAAAGGCATTTCTCATTCTGTTTGTCGAATTGTAAGATTTTTTTTCCGTTTACGTTTAAAACCAATTTTTTTTTCATAAAGATGAAAGACGAATAAAGATAAATTATTTAACGAAAAAGTTAATTAATTACAGACGTTCAACTTGATTAATAATATGTATCACATGAAGCATTAAGGCAATGATATGTAAAATTGAATAAAATAAATAACGTAATTTAAATTTATGCTACATTTATGTCATGTAGCATAAATAATGTTATGAACTAATAATGCTGTTCGTAAACCCTGTTCTCTGCACCAAAAATGACGATCGCCTTTGGTTTTTCAAATGGAATGCGCATTTTTAGCTGCAAGAAAACAGGGTTTACGAACAGCATTAGTGTTATTGTTGAAATTGGTCTATATAATAATTGTGCTTTTATTGTCACTTAACAAAATAATAATAATAAATATATGCATAACTTTTGTGTTTCTTTTCCTTATAGACCGGTTGCACTCACATAGGTTGCCAGCATAGGAAAAATGTTATTTTTTAATTTTTTTTATTAGCAAAAGAAGCTTCAAAGCTCAATCAAAGCCTTATTTCTAGCTCCTAATCAGCTCGAAGAATATGAGAAAAATTTGTTCACTTGAAATTAACTCTTTTTATGTGATAAATGAGGAGAAATTATTTTTCCCTTATGCTGGACAATGCATTAGGCACCACAAACATGGCGACAAAGCGCAAGGATGTGCAAGGGGTCTATAAACGTAAATAGATTTTTTATAAAATGTTAGAATCAAATTGTGTAACATTTTATAACTTTGCTATAAAAGATGGAAATCCCGATGACCTTGTCATGCTAACCTTTGTTACGTATGACGTCACAGGGCTCCCTGACCACACCACCGTGCACGGAGAATGTCACGTGGATCATCATCAAGCGACCTGGAAACATTGGAGACAGACAGGTAAATAAATCACTGCTCTATATATATACGAGCCATACCTAGCACGAGAGTGGTGGTGATTATAGCATTGAGCTAGCATAATTACTACGTATGTATACGTACATGTATTAAATTTTTTTTTTTTTCGTGTACGAAAAAAATAAATTCGTAATAATTATGCCATCTGAATTCAACAACATTTATGTATAACATCATATTTTATGCTAATATAGTGATTTACATACACAGACAGAATTAATTATATAAATTATGCTGCATTTATGTTATTACAACATAAATGATGCTAAATTAGAACAACATAAATAATCATAAATAATTATGCTGTATAACATAATATTTATTCTTTTGTAACATAGTTATTATGCTTATTAACATAGTTAAATTGAACAATTTGTGCTGAAAATGGGATAGCGTATAACGTAGATTTGTTTTTGTCCGTGTAGCATAAATAAGATGTTCAGCATAATTACTTATGTTATGACACAAAATAACAACGTTTTTTACTCTACTAGCAATTATTAAATGCTGTATAAATTACGTAATTAATGCAGAAAATTATAAATAATGATGCTGCTACACGAATGTAAAAATAAAATAATTATGCTATAGCATAATTATTTATTTTTGCATAGCTCGTGTTCTCAGCATAATTTGTTCAATACAGCATAATTTATGTTATATACTTCATAATATAACTATGCTATAAAACATAAATACTATATTGTAAAGCATAATTGTTTTATTATGTTTAATATAATGTCAGAGGACCATGTAAGTGGGTGTATACCTTTTGTGGCCTCTCAATAAAAACCATTTATTATTATTGTTTGTGTGTGATTCTTATTTAGCATCACTTATGCTATAGTGTTATAAATGCAGCATAAATTACGTAATTTATACTTTCAGTGCACAGACATAATATAATTGCTATTTCATTGTAATTGTGAAGTATACAGTACATGATATTATGTAATATATTTCTTATGTTGTATTAAACAAACTGTACTGAAAATGACCTAGTCCTTGCATAATCATTACGTAATTAAATTTTCCCGTGGTTGTGTTTTATTGATAGATTGCTGAGTTCCGGAAGCTTGAAGGTCACAAAGGTCGTATCCTGGAGAACAGACGATCGGTGCAGGCTCTCAATGGCAGGACTGTCATCTTCCAGTCTCAAGATGACTATGAAGATTACTCGGAAGAAAATATTTATTTTCCTTTCTAAAATCTTGAGCCAATAAATCACACGTATAATGTACGCGTACGCGAGCAGGAAAATCAAACAAATTTTTAACTGACCATCGTTTGGTTAAATCAGTTTTTATAATTGATCACAATTTAATACAACTTAAGTTTTCAACTTGGAAAAAAAAATATACTTTTATATTTTGGTAAATATTACTTATACTTGGGGGGGGGGAGGTTAATTCTAAACGCTATAAGTATACACCCATATTATATATAATATATATATATATATATATATATATATATATATATATATATATATATATATATATATATATATATATATATTCAAATTTATTTTAATGTTGAACTCATCAGTCATCATTTAATAAACGTTCTTTCTCTTATGGTCGATTGGAAATACAGTCACCTCTGCTTCGCTAACTCAAACTCAAAACCATCGGCCAACTTCCGATTAAAAAAGCTCAATTTCATGCAGTTGCTAAAAATAATCAGATATTATGAAGCAAAACAAAGAAATTAAAAAATTAAAAACAAATAAATTAAAAAACAGGCGATTTTCAAGGCAGTGATTTACAAAGATCCGTCTGATATTTTTTTCTCGTCACCCTACGATATGCAAATTGTCTTGCTTACAAAAGTTATTTATCCCATTATCATTTTTTATAATAAAAAGTTAAAAATATTATTCATTATAAGTCATTGTATTTAAATTTTTATATTTATTTTATCGTATAGATCTGTGCTTTGTTAGAAAGTTAGAAAGAGATAAAATAAAATAACTTTGGAATTAATTATTTTTAGTATATTATATTATACAGTATTTTATGTGTATGTTTTTCTTCTTATAGTGACGCTCTGAAATGTGTATAATATTTATTCTCATTATGGAAAGAGAGAAGAAGAAGAAAAAAAAACTTTATAGAATAATAAAAGATATCCTTGAAATAATTAATTATGTGTTTTCATTATTTTTCCCTGCCTCCAATGATTATTAGCATTATTAAATTTTATTTTATTTTGCGCTTCGCATGTAAGAATATACTGTACTTTACAATACGACGTCATATTAATTATATTATATAAGTAAAATGGAAAAATAAATACAAGTAAGTAAAAATAAACTAACTCTTTCTTTCTTACTTACTTATACTTACTTACTTACTTACTTACTTACTTACTTACTTACTTACTTACTTACTTACTTACTTACTTACTTACTTACTTACTTACTTACTTACTTACTTACTTACTTACTTACTTACTTACTTACTTACTTACTTACTTACTTACTTACTTACTTACTTACTTACTTACTTACTTACTTACTTACTTACTGAATGATTGATTGAATGAATGAATGAATGAATGAATGAATGAATGAATGAATGAATGAATGAATGAATGAATGAATGAATGAATGAATGAATGAATGAATGAATGAATGAATGAATGAATGAATGAATGAATGAATGAATGAATGAATGAATGAATGAATGAATGAATGAATGAATGAATGAATGAATGAATGAATGAATGAATGAATGAATGAATGAATGAATGAATGAATGAATGAATGAATAAAAATAACTAAGAAAATAAATAAATAAATAAATAAATAAATAAATAAATAAATAAATAAATAAATAAATAAATAAATAAATAAATAAATAAATAAATAAATAAATAAATAAATATATAAACAAATAAATAAATATATAAACAAATAAATAAATATATAAACTAACAAACAAATAATAAAACGGAACTCAATATTTACGATTGTTATTGTATCACATTTTTCATTTTATCAATATTTCCACGGCACCCCGCGACTGTATGCCAAATAAAATGTATTTCCTGTACACGTGTAGGTGATAAACATTGTGCAATCAATAATGTTGTTTAAGCATGTCAGGTTGGCCGAGCGGTTAAGGCGCCAGACTTAAGTTCTGGTTCCCTAAGGGAGCGTGGGTTCGAACCCCACACCTGACAAACTTTTTAAAATTATATTCTATTTTCTGATGGATATGGGGCTCATTAATTATCTATTCTTGCACTAAATAATGCGCAATGTTTGTTAAAAAGCGTAAAAAGCTAAAAGTGGTCGTCATTATTATTTGTGTCCCCCATCCCCGTCCCCGAAAATGAATATATAAATAATTTAAAATTTAAATAATAATATATAAATGAATGAATTATATTTTAGTTGCATGAACAAAAATAAACACGCAATAATTTTGCTAGCTTATAGTGCAACAATTATTAAAATCGAGTTATTTTTATAATAAAATATTCGAAATGGAATAACTTACACTCTTTTAGTGCTGCAATGCAGTCTATAGGGTGTATTACTTCATGTTAAAGTCGAAGCCATTTTGGATCACTCAATAACATGGGCCGCATAGGAAAATAACTTATTTTGCCACTTTAAAAATACTATGCAAAATTTTGAGAGCAATGAAGCTGTTAATAGGTTGAATTGTAGTATCTCAAGTATGTCAGAAAAATAACAATTTAAAAAAATTAGCCGATTTTCCAAAAAAAAAGAAGCCAAAAACTAAGTTTGTCCTATGCTGAGCAATGTTATTCATTACTCCAGTATGGTATCGAAGCGCATTAAATATGAAGTCATGCGGATCCGTGCGGTACATGCTTATTTTTGTTGTGGAGGTATATCTATCACTAATTCAAATTCAAAATTTCTTTATTTCTCTCTTTCCTTCATTCGTATAGGGTGTATGCGAATGACATCATATTTATTGCGCTTGGAGGCCATACTGGAGTAGTGAATAGCATTGCTCAGCATAGGACAGACTTCATTTAAGCCAATTTTCTTTGGGAAATAGGTTCATTTTTTGCTATTGTTATTTTTCTCACATACTTGAGATACTAATTCAACATATTTACAGTATCAATGCTCTCAAAAATATTGCATGGTTTTAAACTGGCAAAATGATTTATTTTCCTATGCCACCCATGTTATTGAGTTATCCAACATGGCGTCGACTTTAACATGAATGCATAGACCCTATACAGACCGAAAAAGTCAAAACACATACTGTAACCTGCACAAACTTGGTGCTACACTTACTACTTATACATTTATATTACTGCTAAAAACAATAAAAGCATAGCTGTGGGCTCACTCTAATCTAAGGCCCTGACTTTGTCAAAAATGCTTTATTATATCACTTAAAAATCACAAAATTGTTGTAAGCTGTAAAATGAATTATTTAATAAGAATAAATTTAATTTCTTTTTAAAAAACATTGAAATCACTATAATTATCTCTAATGGTAATTTATTATAATATATATGTTTAAAGAAATGCAAAAAGGACCGTTTTTATTTTTTTACATTTCCGTTCTATACTGACGGTTATTTACTATTTAAATTTCTAGTGACATATTTATGAGTTGAATTCTGACTATTGAATTTAGACAAATTTTAGGTCACGCTTAAAACAGTTCTGTGCTATTTATTAACTTTACCCCGAAATGTAAATACAGGGTGTCCATAAAGTCTCTGAGCATGTTTAGGCATTAATAAAACAAAGAAGGCTCAACGAAAAATAAACTTTTTATACATGAAATTAAAGCTTGAAATATGACAATTTTAAAAATTGGCACACAAATGCAATCTGGTAGGTGGGTCGTTTTTTACACGCTAAATGGCAATTAAAAATGCAAAAACTTTCATTATTCGTGAAAACTTTATGGCACCAAGACGTTCACAGATCAACAAAAAGCAAAGTGAATGTGTTGTGGTTCCAATCTTATGGATCTGCTGATTTTGTAAGAAGAAAATTTAGCATTCACGGCATTTTTTTTTTTATTTTTTTTTTTTTTTTTGTATTTTTGCCCGTTCTCCTTTCCTACGGATAAATTATCAAAATTTTATATGTTAAAAAACAGACATCCCAATATGTGGACACTAAATTGTGGATTATTTTTTCTAATACACGTGACAAATATGCAAAGTGTTTATCTAGCTGTCGGAAAATTACAATTTGTTATCATTGATGTGTTCAAAATCATTCTGTTTTAAAAATATATGGAGGTATAGGAAAAGAAGCTGAAACTAAAACAACGCGATAAAGATAATATTTTATAACCTTCACCTTGCGTCTAGTTATTTCTTCTCAAAATTACGTAAAACCTGCGCACGTTATAAATACGAGGACAATTTTATGCTAGGTTATCATTATTTCATATTACTGCTCTTACATACACATACAAATATGACGAAAATATTTCGCTTAAATCATAATTTTTGGATACTTTACGTTATCGTTATAGCAAGTAAGTATTACTTTTAATTACATCCTAGGATAATTATTAATTGAAATTAAATTTTGTATTTAATAATTAATAATCTGGAAGAGTTGTGTTATTATATAACGTAATATGGGCACTTTAAGTTTTAATAGTTTTATAGATGCATTTTGTCACTATTGGGAGTAAATATAAAAAATAAGTTATTTTTTATTATTATTTCAATGAATATTATAATAAATTGTAAAAATAATAAAAAGAGCTAAGGGCTGATTCTCTAATTTTTCGCTTTGTTGTGAACATAGAAATTTGCATTAGAAATCGAATAATTTCGTTCGTTATTAAGTTACAGAATCAGCCCCCTGTTGAAATAAAAAAATACAAAAACAAAACAAAACTGAAATTGTTTAGAAAAGTATTACAAATATTTACAATATGACCCGTTTTATATAATAACAGATGAACTTCTTCATTCATTCATTATTCATTCATTATTCATTCATTCATTCATTCATTCATTCATTCATTCATTCATTCATTCATTCATTCATTCATTCATTCATTCATTCATTCATTCATTCATTCATTCATTCGTTCATTCGTTCATTCGTTCATTCGTTCATTCGTTCATTCGTTCATTCGTTCATTCGTTCATTCGTTCATTCGTTCATTCGTTCATTCGTTCATTCATTCATTCATTCATTCATTCATTCATTCATTCATTCATTCATTCATTCATTCATTCATTCATTCATTCATTCATTCATTCATTCATTCATTCATTCATTCATTCATTCATTCATTCATTCATTCATTCATTCATTCATTCATTCATTCATTCATTCATTCATTCATTCATTCATTCATTCATTCATTCATTCATTCATTCATTCATTCATTCATTCATTCATTCATTCATTCATTCATTCATTCATTCATTCATTCATTCATTCATTCATTCATTCATTCATTCATTCATTCATTCACTAAGGTTGCTAGATTTATTGTTCTGATGTAATTGCAGGTAGCATCGGTGTATCTTATTGCGCCACATCTCCAGATCATACTTGGGGATATGGAGATAAAGGAGGTATGTTCACTATATAGCAAGTTATATTTTGTTTTATTAAAGAAAAAAAATGAATCGTTGTTACTAATTATACATAATATCATGGAACCAGCATCTTGTTATTTAATTTTTTCTAATAGTTTGTGAACATCATTTTAAACGGTTTTGTTTGCAAAATAAATACTGAAAATCATTGTTATTGACAATATTCATCGATGAAATTATTTTATTTTTGTTATTGGCTTGAATTCAATTTTAAATTTTAAATGCTATGTAAAAGTAAAAAAAAAAAAAAAAAAAAAAAAAAAAAGTGCGATGAATGCAAATAACAAATAATCACGCTGCGTGCAGCCACGTCAAGTGCATTGTGTTTCAATCATTGTTGTTAGGTCCGGAGACGTGGTCGACCCACTGGCCGAGTTGCGGAGGAAGCAGACAAACTCCGATCAACATAGAGGAAAGCCAAGCTATCCCTGGAAATTTCCCTAGCCCGCTGCTTTTCAAGGGATATTTCCAGCAGAGGAAGAAAGGATATGAACTTTTAAATTCCGGACATACAGGTATAATGTAGTTATAGTATCTCATGAATCGGCATTTGGAAAAATTCTTTCTGTTATTTCTGTTTTCAACACAGTATGTAAGTGTAAGTTAATGCGTGTTTGCGGTATTTTTATATATTATTATTTTTTAATATCTGCTTAAGTGGTTCACTTTCTATGATCAGGGAAAAAAAAAATTCAAGCCAATGAAAGTTTTTGGCCAATTTTTGCGATATTCTCAAATTCTCAACTATTGAAGGTCATGATGTCATACAGAGTGTCTTAAAAAGACATAATCGGGAAAAGAAGCTGCTGGAAGCTGGAACTTCTGATCTCTTTCTCTATTAAATGCTTTTTAAGGGACAAAAATAAATATACGTACTAATCATGCAATCAAATTTTTAGCAACAACATAATTAACATAATATATGCCGCTAATTGTTCTGCATGATAACATTGATAACTATATTGCATTTCTTAAAAATGTAATCTTGTACAGTATAATTTCTTTTGCTGCTATAATGCAGATATATTTATGCTATAATAAAAATAAATTATAAATAAATATTGCAACATATAATATTACATTACCTATTTATTTGTATATACAAAAATATTTGAATGAATGAATGAATGAATGAATGAATGAATGAATGAATGAATGAATGAATGAATGAATGAATGAATGAATGAATGAATGAATGAATGAATGAATGAATGAATGAATGAATGAATGAATGAATGAATGAATGAATGAATGAATGAATGAATGAATGAATGAATGAATGAACTACCAAATAAATAAATAAACAACTCCTATGACGCACTAGCGTTAGCTTAATCAAACGCTTAGTGACGTCATAATCGTTATAATCCAACAAAACATTTGCAAAATCGGGTACAAAAGTCTCCGCCTTTAGAATAATAATAATTAATTATAATTGTAATAATAAATGCTCATTTATGAATATTTTGCAGTTGAAATAAAATTTAACGACGAGGCTCCTACAATTTCTGGCGGTCCTCTCAGCTCCACCTATGTTCTGGCACAAATGCATTTCCACTGGGGAAGTGAGCACGCAATGAATGGAAACATGTAAGTTTGTCTATATTTTGTCATTTGAAGAAAATAATGATAATTACAGTCTGGTTACAAATATTGGAGAAAGTCCAAGTCATGCAGTTCATAATATATATTTACCATTGGGTTTTATTACACTTGTTTTTAAGAATCATTAATTTTAAATTCAATGAACTAGTAGGGTGTGTGCGCATGACGTCATTCTGAATGCTTTTATATGCTCTTCTTGATCAATTAATAACATTGCTCAGCATAGGACAAACGTAGTTTTTGGCTATTTTCTTTGGAAAATTAGCTATTTTTTTTTATTATTATTTTTCTTGCATACTTGGAAAACTTATTCAACCTGTTAACAACATCAATGCTCTCAAAAATATTTCAATTTTTTTTTAAACTGGCAAAATGTGTCATTTTCCCATACTGTGCCATGTTATTTATCGCTCACTTATGGCGTCGACTTTAACATGAATGAAACCACCCTATATTATTATTTTCATTATGATAAAAAGATATGTTATAATACGTATGTTAGGATAATATATGATACATGTTTTTTGTTCAAGGTGTTCTACGCCTTTAATTTTAAACCCAATAAACTAAAAAGTATTATTTTTATCACCAATATTATTAATTATTATTATAATATGTATTTTTGTTAGGTACGGCATGGAGGCTCATTTGGTTCACTACAAAAAAGAGTACGGGTCTGTGGCCAAGGCAAAGTCGGAGCCTGATGGTTTGGCTGTGGTTGGCCTGCTCTTTGGGGTATGTATTTCAAGTCTATGTCCCTAGAACTTACCACTGCGCTGTACAAATTTGAGGCTCAAAATGACGTGATTTGAATATATTTTACAGAAGCAAGTTTTTTAATCTTTATTTTACAGTGATTAACCAAATACTAACATCAGATGGAGGGGTTTTACCATGAAAATGTTAATATAGTTTTTTTTAACATACTCTTAAAAAGCCTAACGTTTATTTAGACCCTACCAAACTGAAATATTGGTACTGAAATTATTTAATTATATAATATACCATATTATTTAAAATTACAACAACAAAACGTAGGTTTACTTTTGAATTTAAGAAATTAAGAGCCTTCTAGCTACAAAACCAAAATAATTTATAATTCCAATCTGCTAGTATAATAATATAGGTTGTTTATTTGTCATTTTGCTCCAGACAATGTGCTACAACAACATGGAGTTGGCGAGTATGGTGAGCAGTGTGAGGAGGATCCGCAAGGAAGGAGCCAACGTGACGATGCACGAGGCCTCCATGTGGTGGCTTACGAAGTATCTGGACGTCCATCATTATTACACTTATCAGGTATGTATACATATGCAGCTATATATATATATATATATATATATATATATATATATATATATATATATATATATATATATATATATATATATATATATAATTGTTAGCAGCTCAACTTTAATATCAAAAGTAATCAACTGTTACAGTATAAACTCAGATGATGATAAAGTGTGCCCTACTGCCCTATAATTAAAAAAAACTTTAATTTTTAGGGTTCACTGACAGTCCCACCTTGTAATGAAGTGGTCACCTGGATCGTACTCAAAAATCCATGCACCATAGGAATAGCGCAGGTAAATATTTGCATTGTTAATTTATTTAATAATTTGGAGACTAGTGTCCGAAATTTGTCTACATCTAAAGTTTAAAACCAGGCTTAAAACCTCGCCCTTTCAAAAATTGTAGTTTTTTTTCTTTTATGCTTTTTTTAAATAAAGACGATAATATATTTAGTTTATTAATTTTGTCTATATAATATGTTATTTTCCTCTTTTTACTCTTTCTATTATTTTGGATATCAGATTTTGTTACGGCTTTGCCTTTTTTGATCTCCTGTTGAGCAACTTGTTTTGACCATGTGCGATATTTGTATTGTTATATATGCTCAATAAAATCTTTATTATTATATATTAAATATAATGCATTATAATAAAGTTAATTTATTTTTACGTATTTATATAGCTCTAAAATTTTTCTTTAATACCCAGCTTAAAGAGTTCCGGCGACTGCAAGGTCCTGATGGCCCAATGTTAAATACTGCTCGACCAATTCAGCCTCTTTGCGACAGAGATGTTTACTATCATGATCAGGACCAGGGGCGTAGTTATGAGGGTTATTTCGATGTTCGGACCCCGCCTCGTTATGTTTGAGAAAAGCAAAAAAATCAAACAAAAGACAAGACTTCGAGTGATTTATTTTTCAACATAAAACATTAAAAAAAATGTTTTATAATAATGTTTGAAATGGTCTTAAACCAGGCCCCAAGAAAAAAAAATGCACATTTTAAGATATTTCAGTGCTTAATCTTATATTAATTTAATTGGTTTTCCTTTTTTTCCCCCTTTTTTTTAAGGAAAGAAAAAAGAAGCGCATTCAAATAGCACTTTACTTTTTGTTTTCCTTCAATTAATTTATTTTAGTTTGTAAGATTTTGAAAATCAAGTTAAGAAATTTTATATTTTTTTATTACTGATAATAGTGATAACATAATAATTTATACATTTGATTTTTTTTTATTACTATTGTTTTTGATAATATATAAAAACAACAGAATGAATATATTTACATTTATAAATTTATGTACAGTATGTAATCGTATGTAATTATAATAATTATTGTCAACAAAATCTCTGCAATGGTATACCACGGCTATAGCCAGAAAGAGAGAACTTTGCAATTATATCTGGTATTCTACTGAATTTTACGTGTTTTATTTGTTTACATTGACTCTGAAATCTTTGTTAGCTGATGTACGGAAAAAAGAACGAAATCTTTAAATATTAAACTGTTTGTTTTCATTGTTTACATATCCCTGTCTCCAATGATGATTATTAAATTAATATTACTATTCAATTATATATATATATATATATATACAACACACAATATAACGATATAATAATGGAAAGAGAAAGAAAAAGTATAAACATATTAATGAATGAATGAATGAATGAATGAATGAATGAATGAATGAATGAATGAATGAATGAATGAATGAATGAATGAATGAATGAATGAATGAATGAATGAATGAATGAATGAATGAATGAATGAATGAATGAATGAATGAATGAATGAATGAATGAATGAATGAATGAATGAATGAATGAATGAATGAATGAATGAATGAATGAATGAATGAATGAAAACGAAATTCTATTTCAGCACGATTGTTATTGTATCACATTTTTCGTTTTATCAATATTTCTGCGGCACCCCGCGACTGTATGCCAAATAATATATATTTCCTGTACACGTATAGGTGATAAATATTGTGCAATCAACAATATTATTCAAGCATGTCAGGTTGGCCGAGCGGTTAAGGCGCCAGACTTAAGCTCTGGTTCCCGAAGGGAGCGTGGGTTCGAACCCCACACCTGACAAACTTTTAGAATAATAATATTTTTTCTGATAATAATATAATTTTATATATCTATGACTTATTTATAAATCATATTTCCTTGCACAATGAGCAATGAAAAAAAAAATAAAAAAAATAATAATAAAAGTAATTTTAATCCCCGTTATAAAAATAAACTATAATTAATAAGTAAATAATCTTGTATAGAATATTTTCAACATTTGGTTCACTACAACATAATTTAACTGCATAATACTATAGCCATGTTAAATAGCATAAATAACATTTTATTACATAGTATATAATTATTTATGCTGATCTAATTTATGCTATAATGCAACAAATGTAGCATAAATTACGTAAATTATTCTTTTACATGAGTAGTTTTTTTTTTTATCAAAGCAAAATGTTAAATATCACAGAATAAGTTGTAAATATTTTTTTCGAGCGAATATATCTCTTTCTCTCTTCACCTCTTCTGTAATGTAATAATGTCCGTCTTTATATGGAATCTCTCTCTCTCTCTCACTCTAAAAATTGGTGCATTACTTTGGTTACGAATCCTAACTTATTTAAGATATACACTTTTAAGTTATTATGAGTAGCTAAAATAATGCATTTTAGCAAGTTGTTACAAATAGCTAATTTATAAGTTGTTTTAAGGTTTTTAAAAGTTTTTTAAGCTATTTCAAGTTAAATAAGTTTATTTTAATAATTTGCTAAAATGCATTATTTTAGCTACTCATAATAACGTAAAAGTGTTTATCTTAAATAAGTTAGGATTCGTAACTAAAGTAATGCACCATTTTTTAGAGTGTTGTCTCTCTGTCTCTGTCTCTGTCTCTGTCTCTGTCTCTGTCTCTGTCTCTGTCTCTGTCTCTGTCTCTGTCTCTGTCTCTGTCTCTGTCTCTGTCTCTGTCTCTGTCTCTGTCTCTGTCTCTGTCTCTGTCTCTGTCTCTGTCTCTGTCTCTGTCTCTGTCTCTGTCTCTGTCTCTGTCTCTGTCTCTGTCTCTGTCTCTGTCTCTGTCTCTGTCTCTGTCTCTGTCTCTGTCTCTGTCTCTGTCTCTGTCTCTGTCTCTACCTCTGTCTCTGTCTCTGTCTCTGTCTCTCTGTCTGTCTCTCTCTCTCTCTCTCTCTCTCTCTCTCTCTCTCTCTCTCTTAAAACATAAATAACTTTATCTGTGCTATAGTTATTAAAACAATAGTATGTATATAACTATTGCTTAAAATTGGAAATCACATTTTTTCCCCATATTATGTTATCGTGCTACACCAATTCCAGTCCCAGTCAAGACATTGTATCATCGGCATAGGTATACGTAGTATGAGAAAATGACACATTTTTCCAGGTTTTAAAAATAATACTCAACTGATATTTTTGAGAGCATTGATGCTGCTCATGTTAACAAAAGTTAAATAAGGTTTTTAAGTAAGCGAGAAAATTGATAACAAAAAACTTATCCGATTTCCTAAAGCAAATAGCTAAAAACGCCATCCTTTTGTTAAGTAATGCTATAGATCCCTTTCACATCCTTGCGCTTTGTCGCCATGTTTGTGGTGCCTAATATATTGTCCAGCATAGGGGAAACATCATTTCTCCTAATTTTTCACTTAATAAGAGTTTATTTTAACTAAATGAATTTTTCTCATATTCTTCGAGCTTATTAGGAGCTAGAAATAAGTCTTTGATTGAGGTTTGAAGCTTCTTTTGCTATTAAAAAAATAAAAATGACATTTTTCCTATGTTGGCCTATATATTCATAACCAGCAAAATGGCAGCTCTTAAATATGAGTGCAACCGGTCTATATATTTATTGCTACAGTATGGCATTGATGCGCATACACTCTGTAAACATAAATTTATTTTTAGATAAATATTACTAAAAATTAAGATATCATTATTATTACAATGTTATTTTTGTGCATTGTGGATAAATTATCATAACTATGTTTATATGCCAAAAAAACACGCAGCCCCCTGTGGAGACTTGTGGATTATTATTTTTTTTTTAAATACACGTAAGAAATATGCAAAAGTGTTTACAACAGTTCGAATATTACAATTTCTTATCATTGATGTTTTTAAAATCATGCTGTTTTCAAAATATATAAGAAATAGGAAAGAAAAAAAAAAAAAAAAAAAAAACTGAAATTGAAAACATGATAAAGATAATATTTTTAACTTATCCTTCACCTTGTGTCTAGTTATTTCTTTAACGTAATCTAAAAATTACGTAAAACTTGCGCTTGTTATAAAAACGATGAAAATTTTACGTCAAGCTCTCATTACTTCATTTGCACCGCCGTGCATGCATACAATTATTATAAACAGCTCAAAATGATCACAAAATTTCGTCTAAATCATAATTTGTGGATACTGCATGTTATTGTTATAGCAAGTAAGTATTTTTACTTTGAATTGTATCCTAGGATAATTAATCATTAAATTAAAATTTTGTATTTAATTATAAATATTTTGAAAGAGTTGTGTGAGGTACAGTACGTGGCGAGGCAGGTAAATATTTTGCAAAACAAAAATCAATATTATAATAATTATTGTAATGTGATTGTAGATATTTTATTTACAATCATTTCTATATTGTCTCGTTTTGAGGTAATAACTTAAGACAATGCATTTTATTCATATGAAATGTATGTATAGGATGAAAAAAGTGAGTATTTACTCATTTCTTTAAAGAATTTTTAATTTTATCATTACTATACGTGAATGTAAAATAATAATAATAAATTGTTATTTCAATGACAAGTAATATAATTATAATATTATACTTAAAAATTATGTAAAAAAAAAAAAAAAAAAAAAAAAAAAAATCATATTATCAGGACACTTTGTCATTGGCAAAGGTCATCAGGTCCATCACTGGCAAGGGTCATCACCAGTTTTATGTTATTTTTGCCTGCTGGTATAGGGCTTTTACCATGTTAATTTACAGCTTTGAAATTTTGAATTACTCACTTCAAATTCATCACAACAAGTTAAATTGCACATCATATAAAGTAAAAAAAACAAAAAAAAAAGCACAGAGTATTTAAGACGCAAATGAGCTTCAAATGACAAATGTGTGCATAGATGTCTGTACATGTACGTGCTTTGATTGTCATAAGTTGCCCAGTTTAATTACCAGTAAATAAAGTTATTTATAAATTTCACAAAAACACCCTTGCAATTATGATACACATGAACTTTTTTATTTTCTTATTAATAAGTTGGATTTACTTATATTGTAGTTCTAAATTACTTAAATTGCAGGTAGCATAGGTGTATCTTACTGTGCCACATCACCAGATCATGCATGGGGATACGGAGATAAAGGAGGTACGTAACAATTTATGTAACTATTTTTTAGGTGAAAATTATAATAATAATAATTATATAAAAAAATGATGAAACGATCTTACTAATAATGTAAAATAGTTTGCGTTTTTAAATCTTCAAATAATGCAAGAAAAAAATGCATTCACATATTTACTTACTTACTTACTTACTTACTTACTTACTTACTTACTTACTTACTTACTTACTTACTTACTTACTTACTTACTTACTTACTTACTTACTTACTTACTTACTTACTTACTTACTTACTTACTTACTTACTTACTTACTTACTTACTTACTTACTTACTTACTTACTCTTACTTACTTACTTACTTACTTACTTACTTACTTACTTACTTACTTACTTACTTACTTACTTACTTACTTACTTACTTACTTACTTACTTACTTACTTACTTACTTACTTACTTACTTACTTACTTATACTTACTTACTTACTAACTTACTTATATTTATTTCGTTGTTATTATTATCGTCAGGTCCAGAGACGTGGTCGACCCACTGGCCGACCTGCGGAGGCAAGCGTCAAACCCCGGTCAACATAGAAGAAAACCAAGCCTACCCTGGAAATTTCTCTAGCCCTCTGCTCTTCAAGGGATACTTTGAGCAGAGAAAGAAAGGATATGAACTCTTAAATTCGGGACACACAGGTAATATTTTAACTTGTATCTCATGAATCGGAATTGTTCGAAAATTATTTTGTTATTTCTGTTTCCGATATATTTATATTTATTAATGCTGTTCGTAAACCCTCTGTTTTCTGCTACTAAAATGACGATCAACTTTGGTTATTCAACTTTATTTGTTGCAGTTGAAATAAAATTTAACGACAAGGCTCCTACAATTTCTGGCGGTCCTCTCAGCTCCACCTATGTTCTGGCACAAATGCATTTCCACTGGGGAAGTGAGCATGCAATGAATGGAAACATGTAAGTATATGTATATAGGGTGTATGCATTCACGTTAAAGTCAACGCCATGCTGGATAACATGGGCCACATAGAAAAATGACTCATTATGCCAGTTTAAAAATACTAAGCAATATTTTTGAGAGCATTGATGCTGTAAATAGATTGAATTATACTCGACTAAAAAAACCTGAGAGTTACCTGCCGTTCGACCTTTTACGGTATCGCCCAGCCGCCCCCCTTCTCCTCAAATGTGTGACAATGGGCGATACTTTAGGCATGCCCGATTTAAATCGACTGAGGTTTTTTGAGTCGAGTATAGTATATCTCAAGTATGATGTATAAGAAAATAATAAAAACACAAAAATTATAACTGATTTCCCAAAGAAAATATCCAAAAACGAAGTTTGTCCTATGATGAGCAATGTTATTCATTACTCCAGTATGGCGTCCAAGCGCATTAAAAATATGACGTCATGCGGATACATCCTATATTATGTCACTTGAAGGGAGAGAGAGAGAGAGAGAGAGAGAGAGAGAGAGAGAGAGAGAGAGAGAGAGAGAGAGAGAGAGAGAGAGAGAGAGAGAGAGAGAGAGATAACGTTTGTTTCAAAAATTGAAGAAAGTCTGGACCCTATAGAGTTCAGAGACCATAAAAAAGCTATAGTTTACTGTTGGGTAATATATTATACTTGTTTTTAAGAATCAATCATTATAAACCTAATAAACATCAAATATGACTGTTTTTATTAATGAATTCTATGTATTTCTTAGGTACGGCTTGGAGGCTCATTTGGTTCACTACAAACAGGAGTACGAGTCTGTAGCCAAGGCAAAGTCGGAGCCTGATGGTTTGGCTGTGGTTGGCCTGCTCTTTGGGGTATGTATTTCAAGTCTATGTCCCTTAAGGCGGTGGGGGACCGACTTGGACCGGAAATCGCTAAAAGAAGAACTATATTTTCCCAATAATTTTTTGTACATGATTTAATTCACAGTAAAACAAACACAGTAATTTTCAAATAAAATCAAGTAAATTTAAAATATATTTTTTTATACCAAACAAAAATTTTAATGATATTTTTAATTGTAAAAAGTTTCTGATTTGAATAAAATTTCCCGCTCAAATTTAAATTTCCACATTTACATGTTATCTTTAAAGTGTAATAACATAAATATTTGATCGTGTTTTCACATTTTTGACATAACTAAATTTTTAAGTAACATTTCTTCTTTACTTTGTGTTATTATTATTATTCGCAACCGTCCTAGTTTGCGAGATATCAGTCAGTCACCTACCCCCTTAATTACAAAGTTGAAGCTCAAAATGACGTGATTTGACGTAATTTTATAGATTTTTTTTATTTTTATTTTTTTAGTGTGATATTTTAAAACTAGAGAACCAAATACTATAGCATCATGTGTAGAGAGGAAGGAGGGAATCACCGTGAAAAATGCCTGAATTATTGTATTGTTTTTAAATATTATATATTTTCTATATAGACCTAATGTTTACTCAAGGTCCATTATACTATATAAGATAAGAGGTTAGTTGCTCCGGGAAAAGTTATGGCCAAGGTCGGCGCAGCTTAAAGGAATTCACCAAAGACGTCATATCACCGGGTGTATTTTTATTCACCTTATCAGTGACGTAACTGGTGAACGCTGGTGAACGGCATCGTATTGGCTTAGAATCAAGTACATCCATCACAAAATAAAACCAACTGCGCGAGTTTTGTGCTGCGCTCAACCTCTTTATTATATGGACCTTGATGTTTACTTTAAAATATCCCCTCCCCCCACCTGTTTAACCTGCCATGATGGTGCTGAATTTTTTAATTTGCTGATTACTATTGAATTTTGAATGAAATAAAAAAATTGTATCAACTTTTTCAAGTATTTGAAACTATATAAAAATAAATTCTAAGTGCAAATCAAATAATTATATTTTAATTTACTAGTGTAATATTATATATAGGCTGCTTGTTTTTCAGTATTTCTACAGGTAAAATAATCATTGAAAATTTTAATTATTTTTGTTAATGTACTCACATAAAGCCTTAATGAATAAATAAATAAATGAAAAAATTCAATTACCAATTATTTTTACGTATTAAAAAAAAAAAACTTTCTTGAAACATGATGGGACTGTAGTATTTTCTATAACCTCCATGAGTACAAACACCTTAATCAATTGGTTTCAGACGATGTACTATGACAACATGGAGTTGGCGAGTATAGTGAGCAGTGTAAGGAAGATCCGCAAGGAAGGGGCCAACGTGACGATGCACGAGGCCTCCATGTGGTGGCTTAGGAAGTATCTGGACGTCCATCATTACTACACTTATCAGGTATGTATACGTATGCCAAAACAACGTCTTTCCTACCAAAAGCTGCATCCGGGCTGCTAAACCAATCAGAAAGCGTGTTATAAACCTACCTGCCAATCACAGTTGACTTTACGTATAATTACACTGCATCCTCTCGAATTAGTATTGGGAGAATTGTATGTCTGCAGCTATATATATATATATGTATATGTGTGTGTGTGTGTGTGTGTGTGTGTGTGTGTGTGTGTGTGTGTGTGTGTGTGTGTGTGTGTGTGTGTGTGTGTGTGTGTGTGTGTGTGTGTGTGTGTGTGTGTGTGTGTGTGTGTGTGTGTGTGTGTGTGTGTGTGTGTGTGTGTGTGTGTGTGTGTGTGTGTGTGTTTGGTATGTGTTATAATTATGTTACGAACGAACAAATGAAAATTGTTAGCAGCTCAAGTTTAATATCAAAAGTAATCAACTATCAGTATAAACTTATAGATTAATGATAAAGTTTATGACTTAATTAAAATAAGCTTTAACTTTCAGGGTTCACTTACAGTCCCACCTTGTAATGAAGTGGTCACCTGGATCGTACTTAAATATCCATGCACTATAGGAACAGCGCAGGTAAGAAAGTTAAATTACTTAACAAACCCCAACGAAATAATAAATTACTTGATTTATACGGCTGCATCTACACGGAAAAAAATTCTTATTTAATAATTATGCTAGCTCATTTTCAGCACAATTTGTTCAATACAGCATAAATATATGCTATACTTCGTAATAACTATGTTACAAAGCATAAATGTTATGTTGTACAGCATAAATATTTATGTTATTCCAGTTTAGCATTATTTATACTATAATGACATAAATGCTGCATAAATTATGCATTATGCAAAATTTTCATCTTTCCGTGTATATGTCATTATACACGGACAAATATAAATACGTAATAATTTTGCTGGCTCATTTTCAGCACCATATAATGTTCAATAGCATAATTTATGCTATGCTGCATATTAATTTTGTAATATAGCATTAATATTATGTTGTACTGCATAATAAGTTATGTTGTTCTACTTTAGCAGATTTTTTTCCAATAATGGCATAAATGCAGCATAAATTACTTTATTTATTTTTCCGTGTATAATAAATGTTAACATTGGAACAATATAAAAATTTATGCTATACAACATAATCTTATATACATCTTTCAAATATATGATCTTTAATAACGTCATATTTTTATATATATTTAATTGTGTAATGTAGTATTATATAGCAGCAAGATTAAAAATAATTGGTGCAATTAAACAAGTTAATTATATATTGTATTTCAAGGATCATCGTGTTTGTACACGTGCTGTCATAATTTAATTTTGAGATGGAAAAAACTTAACAAATTCTTAGCCCGGGCTAATTTTTTTTTAAAGAAAAAATTCGAATATAAAAATGACTTCGAAAAAAAAAAAAGGTTTTTAAATGCTTAAGTATTAAAAACGTTTTAATAGCTCGTATTCTTTTCAAAGGCTGTTTTTTTTTTTTTTTTTTTTCTTCTTCTTGCGAGTTATTTACGGGCTCATCTCAAACTGGATCATTTTTGGTGTGTTTTAAAGCTCAAAACCCGGGTTGGAACTTTTAATAATAATAATAATAATAACAACCACTCATTCTTGTGGAGAAGGCTGAGCCAGAGAGCTTTATAAAAATAAAAATACTACTAAACACGAACACAAACACCCGAAAATTTTAACTCAAAATAGCAACATTTATTATCTGCAATAAAGCAATGAGGAAAACTACAATAAATTTGAGGGTGTAATTAAATTTCATATTCTAAAAGAGGACATGGTCCTGAATCGATACATATGTGATTTTTATTTTTTAGTTCATTAAGTATTCTTAATTATCTTTTTGAAAGTCACGAAATGACGTCACAAGCTGCACCTTATGCATGTGGGCATAGGAAAAAGTTGCCGCCTATGACGTCATTTCGCGACTTTCAAAAATGAATCAAAAGTACTTAATGAAGTCGAACTCAGAAATTAATATTTCGCATATATATCGACTCAGGACAATGTACTCTTTTAGAATATGAAATAAAATTAACCCCCCCAAAAAATTTAGCCTTCCTCCTTGTTCAATGAAGCATAAATTACGTAATTTAATTTTGTAAATGTGTCTGAAAATTTCCTGCATATATGCTTATAATAATAAAGTTTATTTTTCATTAATATAGTTGTAAAAATTGTTTTTAATTCTCATCAGCTTGAAGAGTTCCGGCGACTGCAAGGTCCTGATGGCCCAATGTTGAAGACTGCTCGACCAATACAGCCTCTGTACGAGAGAGATATTTACTACCATGATCTGGACCACGATAAATACATCGACATGTTCTTCTAACTTCCATTGAATCTATCGCACTAATGCTGTTCGTAAACCCTAGATGTTTTCTGCTACTAAAATGACGATCAACTTTAGTTATTCAAATGTAATGCGTTTTTTTTTTTTTTTTTTTTTTTTTTTTTTTTTTTTTTTGGTGCAAGAAAACAGCTACAGTAATGCTGTTCGTAAACTCTGTTCTCTTGCACCAAAAAATGCGCATTCCATTTGAATAACCATAGGCGATCGTCATTTTTGGTGCAGAGAACAGGGTTTACGAACAGCATTAAATTACGAACAACTCTATACTGTACTGCACACGGACAAAATAAACCCGTAATAATGCTTCATATCGGTGATGACGCAGCACCAATCAGAGGTACCCTTATTTAACATTACGCTTATGGGAAGTTTTTTTTTTTTTTGAACAAATTATTGCACTGATTCCAGAAAAAAGCTTAAATATATATAACGTGTGTTGAAGCCATAGACCACATAAAACAACATGTGCCTTTTAATGAATAAACACAAATTGGGATCTTCAAAACTGGTGACAATTTTTACCAGAATGTTAATATAGCCCCACGACAGAGCATGAAAAACCTGTAAAGGATGCCATTTGCATGAAAGTTTATGTTTATGACGCCAGAAACATGCAGAAATTAGTATGAAAATGTTGTGCGGGTTGCATAAATTGAATATTCTGATCACTGCTACGGGGCTACTGTTGTTTGTTTTTTTAGACAAATTAATGTTATTTATGCACATCCCTTCAAGTATTTTGTGATATAAATGCTTATGTTTTTCTCTGGTCTATTCCTTTAAGCCTATACATTTTGTTAAAATAATTTTCATCGCCTATAAGAAGCATTATACTAGCTCAATACAGCTACATTTATGCATAACATCATAAGTCATGCTATATTGTACATAACATATATTATTTAGAATGTTTAGCATAATTACTTATGTTATTACAAAATAGTAACATTTATGCTCTACACTATAGTTCAATGCAGCATAATTAATTACGTAAATTATTTTTTTCTGTGTATATGTAATGCTTGATTTTCGTACATTGATCAGAATATACGTTTGTAAAAAAAAAGTACTATAATTTTTTTTGTAAATAAAATGATAATACACAAATAAAAATGTTTTTAATACTAAATAAAAATGTTTTTAATATTAAAAAAAAAAGTAATTTTTTTATATACGCACTTATTTGTGTAATATAACTATATGTCAGCATGATTAAAAATAATTGGGTGCAATAAAAGTACTTGTACTTGTACATTGTAATGCGAGAATAATGTTAAATTTATTGTGTTTGTAGAACGTTATATTATTTCGATATTACACTGGAAGAAAAGATATAGAGAGAGAACTGGTAGTAAAAGTAACTTAACTATATATTCATAGTTTTTTTTTTTTTTTTTTTTTGTCCGTGTAGTGTACCTAATTTGTGATATTCCTATATACCCTTGATATGTAGTTAGTTTTTATTGTACAGTATTATATGTATGTATATACTGCAGTGCACGTGTCCCAAATTAGTCCCAGATAATACTCTGCTTATCTTGCATGCTAAAAATTGTCATTAATTGATGAAGTATAAAAATGAGCTCATTCAATGGTGCAAATACTTGACATTGTACTACTTTTTTATTTATATATATACCGAATATTTCTCGGAATTGAAAATGCGGTGATTTCTTCTTATAGCAGTGATTTTTTTTTTTTTTTTTTTTAGGTTGAAGTATTTGTAAAATCATATTTGTCATTTAAATCTATTGAAAATATAAAAATGAGATCAATATAATACTTGAGTTTGTACTGAATGTTGTTGTTGTTGTTTTTTACCGAGCATTTTTGGAACTAAAAATACAACAATAAATTCTAATTTAGCAGTGATTTTTATTATTGTTTGGTTTACGCACGTGATTAAAATGAATCTTTTTCCGATAAGGCTATTAAGTTGTAAAAATGTAACATACAGCTTGCCACATTTCCAACAATTTTTTTATAGATATGATTTTAAAAATAGCACATGGACAAAATTAAATATAGGTAACAATTATGCTGTCTCATTTTCAGCACAATTTGTTCTATCAGCATAATTTATGCTATAATTTAAAATTACAATGTATAATGATAGCATGAAGATATTGTATACAAATGAAGATGATGACATAAATACAGCATAATAAATTACGAAATTTATTCTTTCTGAGCCTAAATTAGTTTAATTAATTAATTTTGGTTAAAAGTTATGCATGGAAAAATATGAGAATACACTTCGACGCCATAATGGAGCAATGAATAACAATCGACAGCATGGGAGAAACGTGGATTTCGACTATTTTCTCTAGAAAAATTAGTTTTATTACTATTATTTTTCTCGTAAATACTTCACAAACTCATTCAACCTATTAACAGCATCAGCGTCAATTCTCTTGCTATATTATGTACAGATTAAAGCCACAGACCATATAAAACAACATGCACTTTTTAATGAATATACACGAAATGGGATCTTCAAAACTGTTGATATTTTTTACCGCAGAGTATTAATGTAGCATCACGAGAGAAACTGAAAATACTGTAAAGTATGCAATTTAAGTGACTATTCATGTTTATGACGTCAGAAACATGCAAAAAAATTATTATGAAAATGTTGTGCCGGTTGTATAAATCTAAATTTCTGATCACTGCTATGGAGCTACAGTTGGGTTTTGAGACAAACTAAAGTTTTTTATGAAAGTCCCAACAAAAAGTGTTTTGTGCAGATATAAATGCTTATGTTTTTCTCTGATCTATTCCTTTAAGATGTTCAGCATAATTATATACTTATATTTTTATACAAAATAGAGACATTTTTTTGTGCTCTAGCTCGCTACAATATAGCAGTTATTCAATGCAGCAAAATTAATTATTTTATTAATTAATTTTTTCCCTTGTTTAGCATTATAATTTATGCGGTTTCAATTTAGCTATAATGACATAAATTCAGCATAAACTACGTAATTTATAATTTTCATGTAAACTCCACGTAAAGGATTCAGTATATTAAAGTAAATTTATATAATAATATTTACTTGTTTTTTTGAAAGATAAAATAAGCTATAATCCATAGAAATAAATGTCTAATTATAACCCAAATTAAGAAAGCACTAACAATTGATATGAATTATCAATATAATCAATCAAATATTATTTGTACAGAATTAATTTTGTTATACAAACATTAATGTCTAAATGTTTTTAAAATCCTTCTCAGATAAAAGAAAAATCGCATTTGAACTTTAATATTTGCTTATTTTATTGATAACAAAAAAATTATAGAAGGATTAAATTTTGTGGATTGAAAAATTTAAAACAAAAATTATGGTTGATTTGAATTATGCTTTTAAGTCGTAATAAAGCTTTATAAACTTAAATAATATATATATATATATATATATATATATATATATATATATATATATATATATATATATATATATATATGATATATGTCGACTCCATGGTCTAGTGGTTCACGCGTATGGCTTTTATGCAAGAGGTCGCGCGCGGGTTCAATCCCTGCCACCGACCAGGCTTTTACATAAGCTTGTTCGGTGGAAGGGAGCTAGCTTTGGAGATTTGAGAGGCAAAGTCATCAACCTTGCTAACCATCCTGACTGACATCCTGACTCAGCATTTCCACGGTTTCCTCTGTCTGTTATCATGAATGCCGGGATGTTTAGCCGACCCGTTTTGAATGCACCAACAAAAACTTAACACAGGAGCTTGTTTTATAAGCTACACACAACTCTTGAGCCAGAGCTTCGAAATGTTTCCTTTGTTAAAAACATCTGATCGTGACGTCATTACCTGTTTACTACGTTTATATATTATGGTTGATAATTGTTTTTTATATACGTTTAGAGCTTTGAACTTGATAGGAATGAACGAAAATTCATAAAAAAAAAGTTCCATTCTCAATGCGTGCGTCTGTTTACTCTAAAAAACGGAAAAGGAAGTGCCGGAAAAGGAAACTACGTGACGGTAAAAGTAGGAGAAAGCTTGGTGCCAGCAGCCAGCCAGCAGCAAGATAACCTTGAGCTACCTCCCACTTTTACCATCACGTGGTTTCCTCTTCCGGCCACTTCCTTTTCCGCATTTTGAGTAAACAAAAACGCACGCAATGCAACTTACTTTTATCAGCCAATGAATGTGTCTTATTTTGTTGGTCAGCCAATCCACTGTTAATAATGAGATTCACTATACTTTACGTTCTGTAATCTGTGTAACGGACACATCAAATGATGCTTGACATAAATGGGCTCCAAATTAGGTTATCTGTTAGCTTACAAGATCTCAAATAATGTAAATTAAAAATGAAATTAGGTTTGAGTGACAAGTTTTTAATCATATATTATATCAGACATGATAAACAAAAGAAAATCTAAAAATAACAATAACAATAACATTGTATCGATTAACCACATATATGTCTGATGTCTTTTCATATAATAAATATTTGCAATACATCAAATAACTTTGTATCGAGTTGTCGTTTTATAAAAACACAATAATAATCACAGTTTTAATTGTGGTAATAGAAAAATAAAAATCTACAAAACAAAAAAAACTATACTCAAATATTTATTAAAATCATTATTATTGCAGCAAGCTCAGAAAAATTAAAATACTATTATGACACATGAAGAAAAATAAAATGTTGAATCAACATAATTTTAACTCAAGAGCGCATTTAAAAACGAACCATTGCATCTCACTGATTGATTCAACTAAAAAACTTCTTGAGCTACAAAAAGTTTCGTTATTTCAAATGTTTACATTATTTATTTGAAGGGACAAGTTGAGTTGCAATTTAGTTCTCAGAACTGAAGTTTAGTATACTAGATACCTGTATAATTTTACATAATTATATTTTTCTCCACCAGAAAAAAAAAATAATTACAATAATTTTGTACGAGATTGTCACCTATTTCATATTTTTCAGTGTTTTGTTGTATATTTTTTATTGTACATAGATCGTATATAAAGCAGATTCATTGTTTTTGTACAATGACTGCGTAGAAGAAATAAATGTCATAAACAATTTTAAAATGAATATAAACTTGACAAGGATATGAAATTGATTCCTTTTACTTTAAAAATCAAAGAACCGTATATAAACAATTTTTAATTTGCACCTTGCACCTTTTGGTTTGACACTTAATTGACATTGATGCATATTATAAACTTTCCCGTGAAGATGTTCATATGTAATCCTCTGATAAGCTACATCAGTAGCTACTATAACTTGACATTGTGAAGGGAGGACTATACAATTAATTACTGCAGTGATAAGAACCTGACTATAAAGCTACGAGGGCGGGAGAGAGCTTATTCAGTTCATCATATTTGCTGGAACATGAAGACCATAGTCATCTGTGTACTGCTAGTTACTTGTAAGTAATATACATCATGTTCATATATTTTTATTTTTGGAATTTTATTTTCATAATTATATAAAAACAGTCGTGATGTTTTACTTTTGCTTAATTTTTTTTTTTTTTTTTTTTACTCGATACATTTTTTTTTAAATTTTAGCATATTTCCTTCAATAGCATATTATGTACCAAATTTCATATCGATTTGATCAATATGAGTGAAAAAATAAGCTGGGAAACATAGGACGCCCTAAATTTATGCTCACCGTTCTATTTTATTTTTTCCACAATTGACCGATAGGCAAATTGATTTATGAAATTTGATACACATAATATTGCAGACAATATAAATTTACACTGAAAATTCATGGAAAAAAATCTATCAAATCAAATAAATAAAAAATAATAATAAAAAAAAGTTCTGTCACGTCTAGCTCATGTCTGAGGTTAATCGTTAAAACACAAAAAAGTATAACGCACTAATTTTCAAATTTCTTTCCTCACAGTACAGAAGTATTATAATTATACACTTCACAATATAGCATAAATTAAAATAAAGTTGTTATGCATTAAGATATTTATTATTTGTATTTATTTTTGGTTGTGTTAAGAAATTCATGTGTATTTTTAATTTTATTATTTTTCTCTGCTATATAAAACAGCTTATTTTATCTTGTAAATATCAATTTTACCAATTAAATAATTTTTGTTATTTTTTTTAACTGAAAATAATAACAATAACAGTTTTACTATACATGGAGTAAAAAAATAATTAAATAAAATAATAATAAATAAATAATAATATTAATAATAAATACGTAATAATTATCTCAATGCAGCAACATTTATGCATAAAAACTCAATTTAAATTATACTACTTAGCATAAAGTTATTATTTTCATCATAACTTTTTATGGTATTAAAAAATAGCAACATTTATGCTTTTGAAGGATGTGTTCACTGCAGCATAAATTACTTAATTTATTTTTTACGTGTGCCTTATTTTGATTCAACAGTAAAATTAATTTCAGATGTTCTCAAAACCATAAAATCAAAAGTATTGTTGAATTGTATAAGAAATTTCAAGTACTGTACGTATGGGGTAAAAAAAATAACTCCGAGTTTTCTGAATGTATATAATTTTGTTACATCATAAATTTAAAATTGTCTTATTTTTGGTTGAAGATGGGTTGAAAATCTCCATACTACACTTACACTTGCTTTACTCTTAAATTATTAGTAGAATAAAAAAAAAAAATAAAAAAAAAAGTGCCTGATATTCTTGTGTTAAATTTTATTTGTAAATATTTGCAGATGCGGCAGCGACCTCCGCGAAATACACGGACGTAATCGCATCGCCCACACTGTACTCGTATTCGGGAGACAAAGGTAAGAAATTCTTAATATTTAAATACAGCTCTACTATACCTTTTATATACGTAATATAGTTAGAATTAGAGAATTTTAAAGGGCTCCAGGCCTCAAACAATTGAATCATAAACGTTAAATTCATGAGATGGGAGCATCATTCATACACATATTATATCCTTCAACCCTTCTGTAGCCTCACAAACTAGAGTTGAAAATCTGTAAAGTAGGCAACTTTAGGACTTCATAACGTCAACAATTCCGGAGCGCGGGTTGCCTACTTTACAAGTTGTCTTCCCAGTTTGCGAGAGTACTGAAGGGTTAAGGCACAAAATATGTGTATTTATAATATTCCTATATCATGATTTATCATTGAGAGCAAATTTGTTTTTGATGCCAGGGGCTCTTTAAGTATGGAGAAGCGCGTTCCCCACAGATTTACGCTTCCTGCGTAACGAAGGGACTCAAAGGGTTGCCTAATTTCGCAGGCGGTTTTAAGTGATGATTAAGCACCAATCAAATGAGTGGCAATTAAAGGAAAAGCAATCAGATAACACGTTACTTAGCGCTTGTCTAGTTAGAATGACATCCTACCCTCTTTCTTGTAGCAAAGAAAAAATTAACATTTTAGTTTCGTCCTTTTGTTTCATTGTTATCAAAAATTTTGTATAAATTAAATTATATAGTGTTAACGATGATGATTTTATTATAACTAGTTTTATAAAAACGCAAAATTTATCTTTTATATCCCTGATTAAAAAAAAGGTATTTATTTAGCATTTAAATATATTAATTTTCAAGCCAAAAATTTCTCCATAATTTTAATCATATGCTTCAAAATTCTTAAGTTTTTTTTATAAAGCATATTGTAGCCAACAATAAATTTGTAATTTGGTCTGTTTAAATATATTTTACTTAAATTTCATTTGTTAATTTGAAGGTTTATGTGGTTAATTTATTATTTACAATTTATGTTTCTGCAGGTCCCACCCACTGGGGAGTAGTGTTCGACACGTGTGATGGTGGCATGCACCAGTCTCCGGTCAACCTGACCACTCGGGGTAGCATCAGAGCAGAGATGCCCGCTCTGAACTGGCAGGGACATTGGCTGGAGAGAGAACAAGGGTTCACGCTTAAAAATACCTGGCACTCAGGTAGGCAAATATCTAGGGTAGGAGGGAGGGAGGAAGGGAGGGAATGAGTGAATGAATGAATGAATGAATGAATGAATGAATGAATGAATGAATGAATGAATGAATGAATGAATGAATGAATGAATGAATGAATGAATGAATGAATGAATGAATGAATGAATGAATGAATGAATGAATGAATGAATGAATGAATGAATGAATGAATGAATGAATGAATGTCATACTTATTTTTGAATAAAAAACATATAAACGGGGGGGAAAACAACAACGGAAGAATAATTACATATTTAATTTCAATAAATATTTAGTAATATATCAATATCAATAAATCGCAGACAAAAGTGCAAGAAAGTTCGCGACGTATCCATAAATGATAAGTTTAATTTTTATTTGATTGTTAAAGATAAAAGTTTAATAATTAACATCATTAGCTAGGTTATCTGTGCTTCAATATCAATATGCCAATCAATAACGTTATTGAACACTGATTACTGCTGCAGTAGCATAGTAGTGAAGTGGGAAAACCGTGAATTGAGCTCAAATATACGGAACTTTGCACTTTGATTTATGTCACCACCTTATTATTCTTATATATTCTTACTAAGAGAGAGAACTTATATAACAGACAAGGTCCATAATATATATCAATCATTTTACATCAATCTGAGTTTTTCGAAGAAAAAACTAAATTTCGTGATATTTTATCTTCTTTAATTTTATTTTTATCAAAACATTAAAAGAAAATTATATGATTTTAAAAGCTTCCAATTAAAATAATGGTTGTAATGATTAACATTATCAATAAATTGTTAGTTGATTGATTATTGAAATTTGACTTCATATAAATGAGCAATATTTATAATTGCACTCACAAACTTTCTTTTCTCTCATAATAGTGTATGAAAGCTAATATATATATTTTTTAAATCTATATAGCAGTATTTTCCATCAAAGCATGATACTGTAGAACACCAGCTTCACTATGTTAAAGATATATTATAGATCCGAATAGATCATAATAATATTGTGCTATGTGACTCTTTTTTTGGGGGGGGGGGGGGGGGGGGTCAGGTTCAAGAGTGGGCTAGACATTTTGTCAGGCTTAAACCTCGACCTCGTATCGCGCTTAAAAATATACATAATATATATATATATATATATATATATATATATATATATATATATATATATATATATATATATATATATATATATATATATATATATATATATATATATATATATTATAAAGACGATTATTTTTTTATTTTATACGTACCTACATAACGATACTGCACTTCATTTACAAAAATTAATACAAATATTATATTAAAGTATAATACATTTATGTATATACTATTATGTATACTTTATTATACGTAGTAGTAGCATAAAATTTGCCTTTTTTAATTTGCATAAACAATTCTATAAAGATTTATTACAGAGAGTAACATATTGTAATTATTATTAAATATTTTGTGATAATTGTGATATAATTTTGTATTCAAATAATTGTTTATACAATTGATGTATCTTATTGGTTGAAATAAAGAAATAAAAACGACCAATTCAATAAATGTAGGTAAATCAAGCTAATATTATATATATTATATATATATATATATATATATATATATATATATATATATATATATAATATTTATAATTTTACCTTCTTAATTAACTTATTTTTTTTCACCATGTTGATTGCAAATTTCAGCGGAGGTAGCATACCCTGGTGATGAACCCTTGATCCGAGGAGGTCCCCTGACTGACGACTACGTTTTGTCTCAGGTTCACTTCCACTGGGGCAGTGGAGCAGGCAGCGAACATGCCATAGACGGACAGTTGTGAGTTAATGACAATCTTTACACACGTCACATAAATGAGCTAATTAAACTAGATTTTTAATTTTATTGTTTTTAGACAATGTAATCATTTCATTTTGTTACTTTTTTTTTGTACAATACAAAAACAAACCTTATAAAAACTGATAAATAAGTTGTTGTTGTTGTGTTTTTGTTTTTGTTTTTTTTTGCAAGATGCTTACTAAATGACATTTAGCAAAGTATTACCTCGTAAAAAAATATATTTAAAAAAAATGCATATTTTACGTTGAAATTAATATTTGATTGTACAATACTTATACGCAGTAAAAAACATTTATATTAATTGACATGTGTATGTTATAGTTTCGATATGGAGGCTCACTTGGTTCATTACAAAATCGAGTACGGGGATGTCAACACGGCGTCGGAGCATCTCGACGGCTTGGCTGTTATCGGACTGTTCTTTAAGGTATACGCTCTCAAATTTTTATGAACAATTTATATTCACAAAAGAAAACATTCCCAAAAAAATAATGTATTTTTTTTATCATGTACTTAATAAGTCGCTAGAGGGAAACTATAAGATTTTTGCTTTTATTTAGTGAATTTTTACCCCGTGCTTGGGGAAGAGAGAGATAGAGAGAAAACGCGGACAAGCATTGTAAATAAATAATAATAAATACTAAATATTAGATAACAAAAAATTACTTCAATTAAAACTTTAAGTTAAATTGCCTATATTATCAGAGCTTTAATAAACGACGTGAATGTTTATATGTGCTTGCGGCTTGCAGTCCTCGAAGCAAGACAACCCAGGGTTGGACGGTATCGTGTCAGGTCTACGTGATATTCGCCAGGGTGGCAGCTTCACTAACATCTCGGGCGACTCAATGAACTGGATCTTACAACACGCGGACACGGACAAGTACTTCACCTACCAGGTAATTAATCTTCTTCAATACATGTTACCGGCATAAACGTGGAAAAATAAAGAACCACTTAACAAAATAATGTATGCAAAACCATATAAAATATATAGCAACATTTCTGCTCCATTATTTATACATTTAATTACAGCATTTAAATTACGTATTCGGACACGGAAAAAGTTAACTAAAAAGTTACTATATTTACAATTTTTTTTATAATAAATTTGTTACACGTATAAAAAGTTTTTTAAAGATGTTAAGAGCTAACTATTTACTGTTGAAGGAATTACGTTTATTCTGACAATTATGTTTCTTTTTTTAACTTTTTTCAAGCAATTTATTGGTATCTACTGAAGAGTTACATTTATGTGTAACTGAATAATTTATTAATGTTTTTCGTGTGTATATAGAAGCTTTTTTTTTTTTTTTTTTTTGCTTGCTATATTGTGTTATTGTGCTACACCAATCCCAGTCCCAGTCAAGACATTGTCTTATCGACAGGTAAGGACTTTCCAAATTCAAATTAATGGAAAAGCACACACGGGTCGGCCACGGCCTAAGTACACAGCCCGGCATTCGCCATGAAAGCCTAGAGAAACCGTGGAAACATCTAGGCAGGCTGGTCGGTGCAATCACATCAATCATGCAACTCCCGAATACTGTGCGTCGTCATGGAATGCATGTAAACATGCATCGTGCAACGTGTTGTGCTCTCACACTTCACGTACGCACCCAGCAGTAGCTCGAACCTATTGTCAGTTAATTAATAAATTCATGATTTCAGGGTTCACTGACGACACCTCCGTGCAGTGAAATTGTGACCTGGGTAGTGGTCCATCACGTTGAGAATGTCGGAGAAAATCAGGTAAATATTGCAATTAATTAAGGTATACTGTATAATCAAATAACAACATCTATAGGGTGTATCCACATGACGTCATATTTAATGCGCTTCAATGCCGCATACTGGAGTAATGAATGTTGTTACTATTTTTCTCACATACTTGCGAGATATACGTAACTCATCCTATTAATTAACAGCATCAATGCTCTCAAAAATATTGCATATAGTATTTTTAAATTGACAAATAAATGAGGTATTTTCCTATTCGGCCCATGTTTTTGAGAGATCCAACATGGGCGAACATGAATGAATACGGGTGCACCAAGTACACAGGATCGCAATAGTATATTCTTTAACATTAAAAAACTCGCTCTAAATTTGCAATGTTATATATTCTTATGAGAAAAACACGTGCTGGATTAAAATGGTAAAATATATTATCTCGGTCCTCTGTACTCTCACTCCATTAGAATTCTTAAGAATTGTTTTCATTATTGAGAAGTCACGATTGCCATTATTTAACTGCATAATGATATTTGAGTGAGGGTTTCAACAGTTTTTCTATGGAATTTACAAGAAGAATTCAAGTGTCCCAATTTCTATTAGAAAAAAATTTCTATGCCATTATCAAAAAGTCCTCAAGTGCAAATACAGAAAATGCATTTGTAACACTTAATATCTAAAACTCCTGCTTTCACTATAATAATTTAAATTTATTTATTTTATCTATGAATTTTAATTGTAATTACTTATAGAAGTATTATTTTTTTATATTTAGAAACTAAAATAAGGTGCTAATAAAAAGGTGCTATAAAAATAAATAAAAATAAATATATGATAATAATATAAATAAATATATATGATAAAACAAATAACATGAAAAATTATCGCATGACTATATTTAATTGTGAAAATGTTTTACTTATTATTAAAATATGTTAGCTAGATATAATTTAAATTATATTAAATATTTAAAAATATAAAATATATTCTTTATTATATTAATGATGACTGAAACTTTTATGAAACACATTGTATTCCTATGTAACTATTTTTGTAATCTAAATGTACCAATTGGGCAATTGGTATTATGATTAATAAAGAAACTGAAACTGAAAAACTGAAACATAAAAAGGAAATAACTGAAACCACAGGGCGCATATAGGAAATTTAAGGAAAAAAAGATGCCTATGAAATTAAGCTTTTAATGTATTTCATCATAAAATATATAGATTAATTATAATTTAAGGAAGTGGTTGACCGCCTTTAAGTTTGGTGCCGCCAAACGAGGAACTTTATTTTGAAAATACGTTATTTATATCCAGCAAAATTAGTATTAATAATAATAATTAAAAAAAAAAAAAAAAAAAAAAGCTGCGAACAAAAAGTTAATCAAATAACCAACAAGAGCAAATAGATGAATTAATAGCTCAAGAAAAAACTTAAAAAAAAAAAAAAAAAAAAAAAAGAAAGAAAGAAAAAGAAAAAACAAAAGAAAAATATAGATAGATATAAAGAAAGAAAAGTAAACTACTATTGTAACCTTACTTTTAGTATTACAATGTAAAAATAATGTATGTATTATTATGTATGATGTACCTTAATTGTTTGAAGATGAGTAAATTGATTTGATTAAAAAAAAAATGCTTGCAAAATATTGAATTAATTCTAATTTGAACATTTAATAATATATAAGCCATGATTTATTTTCTTCCTTCCATTTTTTTAAATTATTTATTTTTATACAACTAACATAATTTAATTAAAAGTTATCATAATTTCTCATAATTTTCAGATCGCCGAATTTCAAAAACTAAAAGGTGAACACGGCGAGATTTTAGAGAACCACCGTCCAGTCCAGCCTCTGAATGGACGTCAAATCTTCTATTGTTCTAGTGGTTCTTCAGCATATTTGAACTACAACTTAATGCTTATCATGCTCTTTAGTTTTATTTACAACTATTGCTCAAATTAAATTGTAAATGCATTTTTTTTCATTGATCTGAACTTGTTTTTAAATATTATTTTATTTTATACGCTTTTGTAAATAAATTTTAAAAAAATAAAAAATTGCGTAGATTTTTTTTTTTATTAACCTCTTTTATATGCCTATTTTAACTACCTCACGCTAGAGTATTAGGTGTATGGTGTATATATACTATATATATATATATATATATATATATATGGTGTCCAACATAGTATGTGTCGAACACCATTTTAGTCGAACTTGAACCGATCACAAACACTTAAAAGTCTATAGAACACGATCCGAACACGAACATTTCAAACTTTTTGTAAGCTCGAACACATCACGAACTGTTCGTAAGTGTTCGAATATGTTATTTAAAAAATTAATATATATATATAAATTTTTTTTTTATTTTTTATTTAAAGGAATAGACCTGAGAAAAACATAAGCATTTATATCACAAAACACTTGATGAGATTTATATAAATAAAATTAGTTAATTTGTCTCAAAACCCAACAGTAGCCCCGTAGCAGAGTGATGAGAAAATTCGATTTATGAAACCCGCACTAATTTTTGCATGTTTCTGACGTCATAAACATGAATTTTCACGCAAATTGCATACTTTACAGTTTTTTCACGCTCTCTCGTGGGGCTACATTTACATTCTGGTAAAATTGTCATCTGTTTTGAAGATCCTATTTCGTGTATATTCATTAAAAAGCACATGTTGCTTTATGTGGTCTATGGCTTTAAACATATTTTTATGTACATAATTGGTGGGCGAAGCCCCCCGGAAAATTTTAAGACACGCCCCTTCTTTGAGCAGAAAAACACACATAAAGTAGTTGCTTTATATAACTATTTCTTTGCTTGTTAATATATATATATATATATATATATATATATATATATATATATATATATATATATATATATATATATATATTATATAAATATATATATATATATATATATATATATAGTGTTGTATAGTGACCCTTATTTTTAGATCAAAATTTGTTCAGAACAATCATCATTAAATTTGAACTGATCGTTGATCTTACAACCTTTTTAAAGCAAGATCTTGATTTGAACTAGATCACTTTTAGAGCCACGTTGATCGATCTATAAGAAAAAAAAAGTAGTAAAAAAAAAAACAATAATTATATTTTATTGATAAAATTTATTATTATTATTTTTTAATATTACACCAAAAGGAAGTTGACTAAATAAATTTTCGACCGACAGCGTATATCCATGACTGACAGGTTTTTGGGGGCCCTGGTTCCCTAAATACCCCTGGAGCTCTGTTCGTACGTCCCTCGAAAAAAGAAACCTGTCATAGAGTATTTTATAAAGAAAAAAAATATATTTTATATAATACTGCATATTATGTAATAAATTTTATATAGTTTATTAAAATTGATATTATATTTTATTTACTTTTTAAAATTACGTATTGTATAATTATATTTCATTCATATAATTAATCAATATTATATAAATAAAATCATGTATAAGTAAAAAAATAATAATAAGTGCAAAAAAGAACGCTTTAAAAGTTAAAAAAATAAGATGCAGTAAATGTTTTGGATTTTTTATCACTTTTTTTTCACTTTTTTCACTTTTTTTTTTTGACGAGTAGGTAACAAGGGCCCCAAACCAGTAGGGCCCCGTCAGGATTTCCTGACCAACTTTAATGGCCAGTCCGACACTTAATTGAAAGCCGTGCACTGCGAATCCAGTATAAAAATGTGCCTATTTTTAAAATTTGTATTTTTCCAATTAACATTATTAAAGGCCGGGTATTGTAAAATGACAGGTTGATGTCCTCAGACTTATCAACTCTTCTTTTGATAAACGTCTCAAACCCAGGGGTTAAAGGCAAATTAAATTGGGTTTGAAGTTCTTGAACAAAGAAATTCTCACCCGTTTTTAGTTCATAAGCTAATCTACTTTTAGTGAATTTAGAACGACAAAGTGCTATTTTAAGAAAGTTACCTTTAACTGGTTCCAGATTTGCAAAGTCAGTTAGCGATAAATATATGGCCAAATAATTTGAATTCCATATGACCCCCAATCCCAATGAAATGCAGAAATGATAACTTCTAATTTTATGACATCACGCGCACGTATTCAGAAAAACCTGGAAAACCCTCTTTTCGATCTAGTAGTTTGCGCGTGACCTTGTGACCTCTGACCGTGCAACTTCCTTCTATTGCAAAAATTAGTGTAATTCCACTTATGTGACCAAACCATATATAGCATCAAAACCAAGTAACACTTTTTTCCTTGTTTCATTTCTCCCCTTCACTCTCTATATATTTTTACTGAAACTCTTTTTATGTCATTTTCATGATTCTATCATTTTTTATTTAAATTGAAATTTTGAAAATATCAATATTAATCAATATTTCATTAAGGGCACAAAACTACTTAAAAAGTATAAAAAATTGAAATTAAAATAATAATACTTGAAAATATCAATGAAAAACACCGATATTATTTAATTCAAACAATACGCTTCAAAATAGCGCATTACCGAGAATATTAAACTGAACCCAATCTCGGCTCTGACCCGCTCGTATACAGATACAGAAGGCCCGCGGACAAAAGGCCCTACGACAAAAGACCCAACCTTTGCGCCACTCGCCAATATGCTTTACCCGCTGTGCGCAAAGCCAGGGCCTTTTGTCCGAGGGCCTTTTGTCCACGGACCTTCTGACAGACATTCGTTGCAAAACCTAATTTGTAATATTCCTTTACCCTTGATATGCAGTTAGTTTTTATTGTATACTGCAGTGCACGTCCCAGATAAAGCTCTAAAAATTGCTAAAAATTGTCATTAATTGATGAAGTATATAAAAATGAGCTCATTCAATGGTGCAACTACTTGACATTGCACTACTTTTTTTATATAATATACTGAATATTTCTAGGATTTAAAAATGCAGCAATTAATTCTTATGGTAGTGAATTTTTTTTTTAATATTTTAGTTTGAAGTATTTGTAAGACAGGGTTTTGAAAATAGCACACGTGAAAAAAAATCTATAGGTAATAATTATTCTAACTCATTCTCAGCACAATTTGTCCTACAGACCGGTTGCTCTCATATTTAAGAGCTGCTATTATGTTGGTCAGGAATGCATTGGCCAGCATACGAAAAATCTCCTTTTTATTTTCTTTAATATAGCAAAAGAAGCTTCAAACCTCAATCAAAGCCTTATATTTCTAGCTCCTAATACTCGAAGTATATCAAAATAATTCGTTCAGTTGAAATAAACTCTGTTTATGTTAAAAATTAGGAGAAATGTTGTTTCCGCCTTATGCTGAACAATGCATTAGGCACCACAAACATGGCGACAAAGCGCAAGGATGTGCAAGGGGTCTATACATCATAATTTATTATGCTATAATACTTAAAAATTACTATGTAATGATAGCATGAAGATGTTGTACAGCATAATTATTTGTGTTATTTTTATTTAGTATAATTTATGCTATTATGACATAAATACAGCATAAATTACGAAATTTATACTTTTTGAGCAGTTTAATATTAATTAATTTTATATAAAAGTGTGTGTGCATTGAAAAATATGGGAATACACTTTAACGCCATACTGTAGCAATGGAGAAACGTATGGCTTTTGGCTCTTTAGAAAATTGGTTTCATTATTATTATTTTTCTCACAAATATACTCGAAAAACTTATCCAAATCATTAACAGCATCAATTCTCTATATTGTTAAGTTAAACATTTTTAAACTATAGGAAAAAAAAATATTTAAAATGTTTTGAATGGAGTTAAATTATTTAAATTATTGAATATTGAAGAGATCAAATACATTGTACCCCACTGACACACTGATTTAATAAACATGCCTTGATTGATACATGATACATGTTATAGTTTTTTCAAAAAAGAATATATATATATATATATATATATATATATATATATATATATACTCAAATATTTATTATTATTATCTTCGCCAGAAAATTTAAAAAACTAATTACAATAAAATTGTACATTATGTTCAATTTTACGTACATATTTTCCACCAGAAGAGAGAGAAAGTACGATAATTTTGTACGATTTTGTCTTGTCGCTTTTTTTTTTTTCAGTGTTGCCCATTATATTTTACTTGTAGATATTAATTTTAGCAAATGTATTGTTTTGTACAATTATTGTGTAGAAGAAATACTATAAACAATTTTGAAAAAAAAAAATATTAGGAATATTAATTATTATTATTATTTTTTTTTTTATTTTTGTTACTTCAAAAATAAAAGAACAAAAGCATTTTTTTTTTTTTTTTTTTTTGAATTTGCACCTTGCCATTTTTGGATTGACACTTAATTGTCATTGATGCATATTATAAATTGTCCCGTGAAGATGTTCATATGAAATCCTCTGATAAGTTACATCAGTAGCTACTAACTTGACATTGTGAAGGGAGGACTGACTATACTGTACAATTATAATTACTACAGTACAGAGTGATAAGAGCCTGACTATAAAACTACGAGAGCGGGAGAGATTTTATACAGTTCATCATATTTGTTGGAACATGAAGACCATAGTCATCTGTGTACTGCTAGTCACTTGTAAGTAATATACCATGTTCATATATTTTTATTTTTAAATTCTTCTACAGTTGTGATGAAACTTTTTTTTATTAATTTTTTTACTGCTTTTTTTTTTTTTTTTTTTTGCTTCTTTTTTTTTGCTACTTTTTTTTTTTTTTGCTTTTTATTGCTTTCAAATTTTTAGCATATTACCTTCATTAGCATTTACCAAATTTCAAATCGACTTGATCATCGGTTAGGTATGAAAAAAATAAGCTGGGAAACATACGCCCTATGCTCACAATGCTATTTTTTTTTCACATATAACCGATAGACAAATTGATTTGAAATTTGGTACACATGCTATTGCAGACAATATAAGCTTACGCTGAAATTTTGAAGAAAAAAAAAATTCATCAAATAATAATTATAAAAAAGTTCCGTCACGTCTAGATCAGTAGATCACGTCTGAGAGTAATCGTTAAAACACAAAAAAAGTATTAATAAAGCACTAATTTTTTTCCCTCACGGTACAGAAGTAGTATATTCATGCACTTTATACAAAATATATAGCATAATTATATAATAAAATATTAAGTTGATATGCATTGAACTATTTATTAAGTATTTATTTATGGTTGTGTAGAGAAATTCATGCGTATTTACGTATAATTTTATTATTTTTCTCTGCTATAAACAGCTTATTTCATCTTGTAAGCATCAAATTTATTTATTGAATAATTTGTGTTATTTTTTAATTGAAAATAATAACATTTTTCGTATACATAGAGCAAAATAAGAATAATAATAAATAATAATTAAAAATAAATAAATAAACTAATAATTATCTCAATACAACAATGCATATAAAAACTTAATTTAAATTATACTAACTAGCATTAAGTTAAGATTTTCAGCATTTTTTTTTTATGATATTAAAAAATAACAACATTTATGCTCTACAATGAAAGAATTGTTCAATGCAGCATAAGTTACGTAATTTATTTTTTTACGAGTGCCTTTATTCTGATTCAACATTAACATTAATTTGAGATATTCTCAATCATAAAATCAAAGTATTTGTTAAATTGTATGAGAAATTTAAAAAAAGTATTGAAAAAAATTGTACCTCCGAGTTTTCTGAATAATGTATAATTTTTTTAAATCATAAATTTTCTTATTTTTCGTTTGAGATGGGTTGAAAATCTTCATACTACGCACTCACTCTTATCTTTATTCTCAAGATATATATTACTAGAAGGAAAAAAAAAAAAAAAAAAAAAAAAAAAAAAAAAAAGGCCTGATATTCTTGCATGTTAAATTTTATGAACTTTTTTAAACTTCTAAAAACAGATAATTATATTAAATTTGTCAAGGAGAGATTAAGTAAAACTAAAGATATCAGCCTGGCTTTCTATAATATACCCCTGCTTTTACCGGTAATATAAATGGGTGGAAAGCCCCAAACTGGTACATGGTTTCCACCATGTAATCTGTCAGATTAAAGAATATCACGAGTATTGTGATAAATGTATATATTTGTTATGTGGTGGCCTCTGTACTAGGTACCACTTACTTCACTGTCCGTCTCGGACTCTTCATTAAGTCATTATGCAAAACTGTAGACGTGTAGCAATGTATTTATGATATGTTTAATAAATAATAATAAATTTCATTATTATATTATTTAGATGTTATCAGGGTCGGACTGACAATCAAGGGGCCTCGTCCGCAAAAGGGGTGTAACACCCTTTTAAGGGGCCACAAAAGGGGCGTAACACCCTAGTTACACCCCTTTTTGGGTCTTAGGGGCCTCCAAACAGGGGGGACCGCGTCCGCAATTGCGGACTTGCTCTAATGGCCAGTCAGAGCCTGGATGTTATGATTGGGATATTATTATATGTTTATAATTAATTAGATAATTATTGAATGTTTAGATGTATAAAAGGTATATATATATAAAGATGTATATAAAGATAAATATTTGCAGATGCGGCAGCGACCTCTGCGATCTACACTGACGTGATAGCACCGCCCGAACTGTACTCGTATTCAGGAGACAAAGGTAAGAAATTATCAATATTTAACGGGGAGTAGGTGACCAAGTGATATCTCGCAAATTAGATCGTGAATTTAATAATATTAACACAAAGTATAATGAAGAAATGTTACTTAAAAGTTTATAGCTACGTCAAACATGTAAAAAACACGATCAAATATTTAAGATATTCCACTTTAAATATTATACATGCAAAAAATGTTTAATTCAAATTTTACTCAAATTAGAAACTTTTTTATAATTAATAAATATGACTAAAACTTTTTTCGGATTTTTTTTAAATTTATTTGCGATATTATAGTAAAATTATAGTGTGTGTTTTGCTAGAAATAAAGAATGGTACAAAGAATTATTGTGAAAATATTGTTCTTCTTTTAACAATTTCCAGTCCAAGTCGGTCACCCTCTTCGTTAAATACAGCTCTACTATACCTAAGATTGCCTAAGATAGTAGGTGGTTTTACCTGATGATTAATTATGCACCACGCGCAACAGCGTGGAAATTATAGGGGAAGTAATCAGAATTACTTAGCGCTTGTCTAGGTAGAAAAATTATATCCCTCCCTCTTTCTTGTGGCAAAGAAAGAACTAATATTTTAGTTTTATACTTTTGTTTAATTTTTATCAAATTTTGTATAAATTTAATTAAAAGTGTTAACGTTGATGATTTTATTATTATTAGTTTTATAAAAACTCAAAATTTATCTTGTATATCCCTAATTAAAAAAAAAAAAAAAAAAAAAAAAAAACATCAAAGCATTTAATTAGCATTATAAATATATAGTTAATTTTTAAGCCAAAATTTTCTCAATAATTTTAATGTTATATGCTTCAAAATTAAGTTTTTTTTATGAAACATATTGCAGCCAAAATAAATGTGTAATTTGGTCTGTTTAAATATATTTTACTGAATTTCATTTATACTTAAATTTCCCTTTTCTTTGTTATTTTATTATTTACAATTATATTTTCTGCAGGTCCCACCCACTGGGGAGCATTGTTTAACTTGTGTGACAGCGGCGTGCACCAGTCTCCGGTCAACCTGACCACTCGGGGTAGCTTCGGATTAGAGCTGACCGCTCTGCGCTGGCAGGGACATTGGCTGGAGAGAGAACAAGGGTTCACGCTCAAGAATACCTGGCATTCAGGTAGGCAAATATCTAGGGTAGGAGGGAGGGAATGAGTGAATGAATGAATAAATGAATGAATGAATGAATGCCATATTTATTTTTGAATAAAAAACATATAAATGGGGGAAAAAACGACAGATTTTCTTTTCGATAAAAAAAAAATACTTGATTATTAGTAATGAATTAAGCACAGACAAAAGTGCAAGAAAGGTCGCGACGTATACATACGATAAGTTTAATTTTGATTTGATTGTTAAAGATAAAAGCTTAATAAATAACATCATAAGCTATAGGTTAATTATCTGTGCTTCAATATCAATATATCAATCAATAACGTGATTGAACACTGGTTACTGCTGCAGTAGCATAGTATGGTGAAGTGAGAAAACCATATGAATGAACCATGAAAAACCATGTATACATAATATTGTACATGAATTGAGCTTAAATGTACGGAACTTTGCACTTTGATTTATGTCATCACAATATTATTCTAATTATTACTGAGAGAGAGAGAGAGAGAGAGAGAGAGAGAGAGAGAGAGAGAGAGAGAGAGAGAGAGAGAGAGAGAGAGAGAGAGAGAGAGAGAGAACTTAATATATAACAGACAAGGTCCATACTCCCTAATACGTATCAATCATTTTTCATCAATCTGATTTTTGAAGAAAAAAAAAAAAACAATTAAATTTTCGTAATATTTTTATCTTCTTTAACTATATTTTTTTCGAGTTATTAAAAAAATATATATATTTGATTTTAAAAGCTCCAATTAACGTCATCAATTAATAATTGATTGATTATTGAATTCTGACTTCATATATCATGCCGAGTGAGCAATAATTATAATTACACACACAATCTTCTTTTCTCTCACATATAGTCGTGTATGAAAGTCGATATACACACACACACATATATATATATATATATATATATATATATATATATATATATATATATATATATATATATATATATATATATATATATATATATATATATATATATATCATTTTTTTATTAATAAAAATATGAATACATACATAAGTCCCACCATAAAATATATATATATTTTTAATCTATATAGCAGTATTTTCTATTAATTAGTCTATCAATTACATAGCTTCACTATGTTATAGATAGACCATAATAATATTGTGCTATACATGGAATTTTTGGGGGGTTAGGTATAAGAGTCATGGGCCAGTATCGCCCTTAAAAAAAAAAAATTCTCTTTCTTTTTTTTAAATTTAATTATTTATTATATACTGCACTTAATTTTAAAAAAATCAATATATGTATTAAAGTATTGCGCATTTATGTAATATTATAGTAGCATAAAATTTGCCTTTTTTAATTTGCATAAAACAGTTATTATGTCTAAATATATATTACAGCGAGAGTAAAACACTAAAACATATATTGTATAATTATTAATAATATAATTACTAAATATTTTAATATATAATTTTGTATTTAATTATTGTTTATACAATTGTTGTATCTTATTGGTTGAAATTAAGTAATAATAATGATTAATTCAATAAAACGTAGGTCAACCAAGCAAATATAACTATTTAATTTTTACCGTGTTGATTGCAAATTTCAGCGGAGGTATTGTACCTTGGAGACGAACCCGTGATCCGAGGAGGTCCTCTGACTGACGACTACGTTTTGTCCGAGGTTCACTTCCACTGGGGCAGTGAACATGCCATAGACGGACAATTGTGAGTCGACAATCTTTCTCCATACACGTCACATTTTAAATAGGGCTAAAAAAACTAATTTTATTTTTAAAAAATGCAATCAATTCATTTCGTTCATTTTTTTTTTGTATACAACAATTTAAAAACAAAGCTTATAAAAACTGATCAATTAAAAAAATATATATGTATATTTTTTTGGCAAGGCAATATAATGCTTGCTAAATGACATTTAACCCTTGCAAAAAAAAAAAAAAAAAAAAAAAAAAACGCATATTTGGCGAAGCAATCAATATTGTGATAACTACAGTACATAACTATACGCATTGAAAAACACTTATATTGACATGCATTGTATACTATATGTTATAGTTTCGATATGGAGGCCCACTTGGTTCATTACAAGATCGAGTACGGAGATGTAGACAAGGCATCGAAGCATCCCGACGGCTTGGCTGTTATCGGACTGTTCTTTAATGTACGCTCTCACATATTTATGAACAATTTCCCCAAAAAACTAAAAATGTACTTTTTTTTATCATACCCTTTAATAAAGCACTATAAGAGGGAAACTATAAGAGTTTTGCTTTTATTTAGTGAATTTTTACCCCTTGATTGGGGAAGAGAGAGAGAGAGAGAGAGAGAGAGAACGTGAAATATTAAATAAATAATAATGATACTATAAAATAGATAACACAAAATTAGTTCAATTAATTTTTTTAGTTAAATTGCCTGTATTATCAGAGCTTTATAATTAACGACGTGAATATGTGCTTGCGGCTTGCAGTCCACGAAGGAAGACAACCCAGGGTTGGACGGTATCGTGTCAGGTCTAAGTAAGATCCGCCAGGGTGGCAGCTTCACTAACATCTCGGGCGACTCAATGAACTGGATCTTACAACACGCGGGCACGGACAAAAAGTACTTCACCTACCAGGTAATTAATCTTTTTTCAATGGATGTTACAGGCGTAAACGTGGAAAAAATAAGCATTAACCGCTTAACAAAAGTAATTTATGCCAAAAAAAAAAAAAAAAAAAAAAAAAAAAAAAATTAGCAATATTTTTGCATGCTACATATTAATTATTCATAAATTTAATTACGGCATTTAAATTACGTATTTTATTCGTGCACGGAAAAAAAGTAACTAATGAGTTAATACTATAGACTTTTTTTATAATAAATTTGTTAGATATATATATACAAAGTTTTTTTAAGATCTAAAGAGCTATAACTATTTACGCGGAATAAGAAAAATAACGTTTTTACACTAACGGAGTTACTTTTGAAACTTTTTTCATCCAAGTTAAATTGGTTTCTACAGCAGTATATATAAAAAAGAGTTAGACATATATATAACTAAATAATTTCCTAATGTTTTCCATGTGCGGAAGCTAAATTAATTTATTGTCAGTTATAATTATAATTCATGATTTAAGGGTTCACTGACGACACCTCCGTGCAGCGAAATTGTAACCTGGGTGGTGATCCATCACGCGGAGAATATCGGAGAAAAACAGGTAACTATATTGCAAAATTAGTCAACTAATATTATATCTATAGGGTGTATCCGCATGACATCATATTTAATGCGCTTGAATGCCATACTGGAGTAATAAATAACAATGCTCAGCATATCATTTTTGGCTATTTTCTTTGGGAAATCGCGGTTATATAATTCTTTTTTGTTATTATATTTTTCTCACATATACTTAAAATTCAAGCTATATATATATATATATATATATATATATATATATATATATATATATATATATATATACAGGGTCGGACTGGCTCGAAAAGGCCCACTCAGGAAGAGACCAGAGAGGGCCCACTGGGGGGGTCTGGGGGGGCGCAGCCCCCCCAGCAAAAGGGGGGTCCGGGGGGCGAAGCCCCCCGGAAAATTTTAAGACACGCCCCTTTTTTGAGGAAAAATCACTTAAAAAAGGTGCTTTTATTTCTTTGTTTTGCAAAAAAAATATAATTTTTTCAGTTTTTTTCAGTAAAGATCAAATAAGTTACATAACAATTTTGCTTAAGTTAATATACGATGAAAGAGTAAAAAACAAACAAAAAATATATAAGAACGAAATATTATCTATTAATTTAGTGAATGTCATATAATTATTTTACTTAAATTTACATAAAATTGTAACGTAATATTTTATTTTATTAATCAATTAACATAAATTCAAATGTGTGCAACTTTTATTTTTGAAATAATTATACTGTAGTATCACATGCAAAACTTATAGCGAAGATATTTTATGATACTTTGAAATTTGTTTGGATCCATGCAGCTTAATCTTTAAATATAAACCATAACTTTATTTATTTATTTTTAAATTATAGCCAGCATCAATAAGGAATTCGAATCTAAAAAAAAAAAAAAAAAAAAAAACTATATTCTAAAAGAGAACATATTGTCCCGAATTTTAGAAAATTGAAAAATTACGTTATATGTTTGATAACTTTAAATTGTCTGGGCATAGGAAAAAGCTGATTATCACTGTGAGGTCATTTTGCGTCTTTTAAAAATTAATTAAAAATACTAAATGAACTAAAAATTAAAATATTCACATATTTATCGATTTAGGACAATGTGTCCTCTTTTATATATAATGTTTTTATGAAAACTACCCCTTAAAATTTCTTGGTATTCCTCTTTGTTCTGTAATAGGTAACAGTTTAATATTTTTTATTCCACTATAATCTCTCTCTCTCTCTCTCTCTCTCTCTCTCTCTTCTTTTCTTTTCTTTTCTTTAAATTTTTTTTTTTGCGACACAATTGTTAATATTTTTTAGTATATGAATTAAATATTTCAGTCAAATTTGCATAATTATACTTATTTGTAATGACTCGTAGATAAAAAAAAAAAAAAAAAAAAAGAAGAAGAAGAAGAAGAAGAAGAAGAAGAAGAAGAAGAAGAAGAAGAAGAAGAAGAAGAAGAAATCTTAAAGGCTGAATACTGGAAAATAAATTAACCTAGGTTTGTGAAGGTGTTGAGATAAGAGAATAGTTCATATATAGTTCTTGGGCAATGAAATAAGTAAATATAGTAAATAATAAATCGTAATTACACCATTCACGTATTATTGATGAGCGCTTTAATTTAAGATGTGAAACAAATAATAAGTATGTGTGTAATTTGATGGAATTTTAAATTTTTTTTAACTCTTTTCCTTTCAACTTTCTTCTTCTTCTCCTTTTTTTTTTTTTTTTTTTTTTTTTTTTTTCTTTTTTCATTTTTGTTTATTAGCGAGCAAAGGGCCCCCAGCCCAGGGGGGCCCGGTCAGGAATTCCTGACCAACTTAAATGACCAGTCCGACCCTGTATATATATATATATATATATAAATATATATATATATATAATATGATTTATTTTCTTCCTTCATTTTTTTTTTAATTCAGCTTGCCGAATTTAAAAAACTAAAAGGAAGACACGGAGAGATTTTAGCTAACCACCGCCCAGTGCAGCCTCTGAATGGACGTCAAATCTTCTATTGTGGTCAGTGATGGGAGTCCGCGAATATTCGCGGGAAATCTTATATTCGCGAATTTTACATCACTGTTTGTGGTTCTTTCATAGATCCGCACCTGTGTTAAAAAAAAAAATTTATACTCTTTTTTAAGTAAATTAAAATTTTAAGAAAAATTGTAAGTGGATTTTTTTTTAATACCCTCTTTTATACTCGTACGTCTATTTTAACCAGGGTTTCAAAAAACCCGTTTTTTTTTTTAAATAAAACCCGCGAGTAGTTTTTTTTTTGGGGGGGGGGGGGTGTTATTAAAAAAAAAAAAAAAAACTTTTTTGTGGGTTTTATTAAAGCCCAATAAAACCCACTACTTATGGTTGAAAAAAAATAGACATATATGTAAAAGCATTTTTTTAAGTGTTTATTATTGTTAAAAAAGACAATTATATTTTTTCTTTCAAATATTTTTTCCTCTTATATTAAGTATGAAATTAAAAATGAATAAGAACTTAATAAATTTAAATAAATTTTAACACACAAGAAACATTAAATTAATGAACGGGTGAAAGAAATAAAAAGTTAATATGTTTCAAATCAAACTGTAAGCATTATATTTTCTTCAGAAATGGCAAAATATTTTTTTGAAAAAAAAAAAAAAAAAAAAAAAAAAAAGGGCCTTTTTTTTAGTTGTTTTTTTAAGTATGGGTAAATAAACCCAATAAAACCCGTTTTTTTTTTTTTTTTTTTTTTTTTTTTTTTTGGCTGGGGAAAATTCCGAAACCCTGCTTTTAACTATTACATAGCTCACGCTAAAATATTAGGTGCCTTACTTTATAAATCAGAGGAATCTTTGCATTTTATTAATTTATGTAATCCTGCTCTGATCAATAAACTTATTTATTCATTTATTCATTATGAAACTTTTATGGCACAACTAAACGAACATATTATTATTTAATATAATTGTAGAACAAAATAATAAATTATAAATCCATTCAAAAACAAATACTTAAAGGTGTAGAACATCTTGAACAAACAACATATCCTAACAAACCTAAATTACAACGTTAATTTAGCCTGAGTCATTGATTTCTAATTTAATTAACATTCACAAAATATCAGATGCAGGTTAATTTGTGACGTCACAGCTCGCTGGTCCATGCCCGCGGAAACAAAGTGAGATGTGACGCCATGAAACCCGTGTCTGCCATTTTGCAAATAGAAAATAAATTAGAAATCAATGACTCGCAGGCCAAATCAATGTTGATATTATACATGATTTTTTGTTCAAGGTGTTCTATGTCTAAGTCAAATTGATAGCAGACAACTTTCTGTTCCTGTCTTGATTTAACAGGCTTTGTCATAGAACAACGAAGCAGACTGTAACTTTAGTTACATTTTTTTCCCAAAGTGAAAATTGTTATTCCAGTTGTCTGATTTACTGATTGATTTATTATCTATATAGTTTACTGAGTTCTAGTTTTTAGTCAGAGTAGTTTAAACCAGAGCCACATGGATAACATTAGAGAAGTTTAGTCTGGTGTTCAATAGAGGGGAATATAAGGGGTCATTTCCCCCTAGGCGCAAAAACTTAAGATGTCAAAGATGCATAAAAGTGCTCATAGCCTTGCACGCCTAGCGTGCATAGGGCCGTGCATAACGGCTTGAGACAATATATGGCATGATATATATATTTTTCAAATATATATTTTTAAATCCACTATCGCCATTTGAGATTTTCAGTTGACGCTGCTGCCTAGCGCCAACTCTCATTTGGTTTCTCCCTATCAAATTTTAACGTCACATGTTTGTCCTTACTGCGATGGTACCTTTCCTTTTCCTAAATACATTTATTAAAGAAAAGGCATGTAATTAATTAGGAAAGGTTTGGTTAGGATCAGGTTTTGGTTTGAATTGATAATCAAAGAATAAGGGATAGGAGAAACCAACTTAACAAGCGCCTTACCACGATGAGGTCTGTAGCTTGGTGAAAATCTTGATTGCACAGGTTACACAAATATATTTACAAGTTTTAAGACGTTTCGAGGGCAACAGCCTTCTTCTTCAGTTGCTTAAAGTGTATAGTCTCTACTATCTAAACTAGACCACACTTTATTATTTATTAAAGGTGCAGAACACCTTGAACAAAAAACTTGCCTAATATCCTAAAATACCCAAATATCAACATTATTTTGGCCGGAGTCATTGATTTCTAATTTATTTTCCATTTACAAAATGTCAGTTGTGTGTTTACTACGTCACAGCTCACCTGTTTCCCAGCGCGTGGACCAGGCGAGCTGTGACGTAGTAAACCCGCAACTGACATTTTGTAAATGGAAAATAAATTAGAAATCAATGACCCCGGCCCAAAATAATGTTGATATTTGGGTATGTTAGGATATTCAGATATTAGGCAAGTTTTTTGTTCAAGGTGTTCTACGCCTTTAAAGAAAAGGATAGAAATACCAACAAGGACCTTTGACCACAGTCACATTTCTATACTTTTCTTTAAATTATAATCTTAATCACAAAGGTTTTTCATAAATTGAAGTGAGAGAGAGGAAAAAAAAAAAAAAAAAACTAATGAAAATAGAAAATATTTGCTTTGAATTAAAAAAACAAACATAATATTTGAAGTTTATATTATAAATTAAATTGCCAGCTACAACAAACAACAATAACTCATGTAACAATTCCTGAACCAAAATACCATAAATTTTGCTTTACCTTTCTTAAATATCCATTATAAAAATCTAGTGCAGTAATTTTAGGTTTAGCAGGTAATTGCAGTAACTTAACGCTAATTGACGAGCTGTCTCGACAGGTAACTATCAGTCTTTTCTTTGTCTTATCAAACCTTACTTGACCAGGGTAACCTGGTTGACCTTCAGTGACCTCACACTGAAGTATCCTGATTGACTGACCCTGCCAGGTGGCGTACAGAGGGTAAAGATGACTCAGGGCTAAATATTGGGCATGGATCTCTTGAGAGCTCGAGGCAGTCCAGTTTAGTGTTGACATGGATGCAACAATTTTAGGAGCTGGAAGCATCACATAAGAAAACATTATTTGCCTGATAGCTGTAAGATCAATTTGAAAGAAAAATTATATAGAAAAAATTACACTGGTCTTATCATAGTAGTCTTACCAAAAGCTATGCTTTTTCCCCCCTTCCCATTTTGTTCTCTTTTTTCTTTTGTGTATCATATGCTAGACCTTTTTTTTAGTAACATTTAAAAAAAAAAAAAAAAAAAAAAAAAAAAAAAAATACTGTGTAATAATAACAATAAAATGAAATCAAGGATGTATAGTCTTCCTCATTAAACTATCTGATTTCCTTGTAGTTTATTTACTACATAATGTACCCACCTCTGGTGACCCCAGAGCCAGGTTGAGGTCTGGCATGCTCCAGACATCCAGGCAGCTTCACTAGACACTGCCTCAGTTCCTCAGCTCCGAGGCTCGCTAGACGTCCAGTCAAGCTGAGAGCTGTCTCACCAGATCTGATCTCACATCTACGACTGCTCAAGATCTCGCCTTCATCAAACCTACAATATTAGAGAAATTAAGGAAAATAAAACCATCCTATGATAAATTTGAAAGAAAAGGATAAGAGAAAACTAGCGCTGGCTAACTAAATAGTGAAGAGAGTCCCATAGTTTGGTGACAAATCTTGCTATAGTGATAATTAACACAATTTACTAATAAAGATGCAACTGTTTTAATATTAACCTCAGACCTGGAAAAATCGATATATCTCAAAATTCAATCGATAACTTTTTTTAAAAACTTTAAGGGGGTTAAAAAAGGGATGATCTACAAGCTCCAGATATCAAAACATTGAAGTGTCCATTGAAATCTAAAGATATTTAGGAATACAATTTGCATATGATTATCATAGCGTCTTTGTTTTTTCAATTTAAAAAAAAATTGAATCAATTACTTTTTTAAAAACTTTCTGATGTTGTAGATAGTGTCATGCTCTATCGACTACTTTTTGTTTTAGAATTACGTATCCATCTTGTTTTCGAGAAAATTGAGCATCAGTTTGCCCATTTAAATAACATTGATTTTGAATTTTGCGGCAAAATAAAAATGGTTAAAAATTAATTGCCAGAAATGTATGGGCAGTACGACGAAATTGTGTTTGAACTTCTATTTTGTACATATATTTATTCAAAAATAATTTTAAAAAAATTTTACGATCAGTTTTTTGAAAAAAAAGGGGGCGTTTCAGGTCTGAGGTTAACTGTTAAGGCTGATTTTAAGTGATTTTCAATCACATCCATGTCCTTTTCAGTGAAATGTGTAGTTTATGGTGTGCGGCTGTGTAAGTCAGCCTAAAAATAGTTGCTTCTATATTATAGCCAATGGATAACTGTTGACGTTTAACTCCAAGAGAGAATAAGTGTGTGTGTTATGCCTTCAGGACTAATAAAAGCACACATATCAATCTTGTTGTGGACAAAATGTCTCTCTCATATTTTGTCAGGTGAAGCAAAAGGTCTATCTCGTTTTTTGTCAGCGGAAGCAAAATGTCTATCTCGTTCCCACACGCTATGCAGATGGCGCTCGAGATAGACATTTTGCTTATACGCTGACAAAAAAAAAAAAGAGATAGACATTTTGATCGCAACAAGATCGATATATTCTCTTGAAGTCTTGTGGTCAAAGCTATATAACGTTATTTAGTATTTGTGTGCTAGCAATACCAAACTATGGGACATATCTTCAATATGCTAACATCAGCATGTATCATATTTAGTTTTTATTTGTTCATCCTCACTCACTTTTGAGGTTTAATTTTCATGATGGTGACACCAGTTACTTCATCTCTGTTGAGAACTGCATGGACAATGGGGGCTGCACCTCGCCATCTGGGCAGCAGACTGGCGTGGACATTCAACATACCCCTAAAAATAATAATAAATAAATAAATTAATTTAAAAAAAAAAAAAAAAAAACAAAAACAGAAGCCTCTTTTTTTATTCCTCAAGAAAACTATACTATATTGTGAGGGCTGTAATATTTAAATTAGACACACTTTTACATGTTTTAAGCTGTAATAGAATGTTTTATAAGCATTTTTATTACCAATATAATCTCTTCCTTATAGGCAAATAAAGGTCATTTAAAATGGGTCTTATATAATTATGAGCTAGTGACGCATTCTATCTCAATAAATCACAAGCAAGGAAGGAAGGCGACTTAAAATATTCACACTCTACTCAAAACTCAGTGTCTCTGATAAATCTGAAGATATAGATATAGGAATACATATCATACAGTATATTATGTTTTGTCTCTTCTATAGAATCATTGGATTCTATAGATTGAAAATTATTGAAACTGGATTGAAAAATTATAAAATAACTACAATGACAATAAAACTGTTTTACAATGTATTTTAAAGTCTCTACAATTGTTGAGGTCATGAAGTAGCCTACTTTACAATTTTCTATACAATACCCCATCAGTTTGTATATATGTGGCTAGAGATTGGTTATCATAACAGGTATGTATATAATATGATTGTTTTATCTCATAATTTATCTGTTTATTTTGAGTAGTCAGCCGGGGTGAACTTGAAAATGTGGGGTGAAATTGAAATTAAATCACAGACCTCTAGCTGCTTTTAAAGTATGCTCTGTGTCCAGTGAGATAGGGAAAAGTGAAAGCTTGCACAGAATTGGAGTTTCAATTTCACCCTAGCTGGTTGACTTGACTATACACATGTACTGTACATAAAGGGATAGAAATACCATAGCTGGTCTTACTTATACCACAGTATAAGTTATATGGAGAGGTTGAGGTCTCACGAGGGCGTTATTGTTTATATAACTGAGAGCTTTCATCATATTGTAAAAAAAATTACTTGAGCACATCACAGTGTCTCAACTCCGTTATAAACTCAAGAATTTTTTTCTTTTGATTGATGATATCATTAAAATGACAAAAGCTCATAAACTTTAAACATATATGTACGTAATACTTCGACCTATCTCCATACAACTTCCACTGTGGTAAATAAGGCCAGTGCTGCAATTTTATCTCTAATATCAATTCTTTAATATTTATCCTATCTTCTATGTTTTTTTACTTCGATTTATATTTCAATTTTTTGCATATAAAACATAATTTAATTGCATATCAAAATTTAGGCAGGTAAAATTTTTATCACGTAAAAAAATGTTATGTTTGTCTGCTAATGTATTTTAATGGATTGTATGACATGTTCTTATGCAAAAAAAAAAAAAGAAAAAAAAAGAGTGAATAAAACTTTTAAAATTTTAGTATACCCCGCAGCATCTTACATGGGAAAGGCAGAGATGATAGAAGAAGGTATCAAGTGTCCAAACGAGACGACAAGCCCAACATCTGCTTGAGTTGCGACAATATCCTCAACTGTGGGTTTCCACTGAAGTATGGGCAGATTTTGTTTTATGCTAAATTTTGCTACAGGGCATTTGAGTTGTGCACAAACCACTTGTAAACTATCCACTAACTCTGGATTCATAGTCCTGAAAAAAAAAATCATCACAATAAAAAATTTACATATGTACAGTATACATACAACAGTAAATGATATTACTTGTTAAGTAAAATGAATAAAAACCATATATTTACATTTCGGAATGTAGCATTTTTAAACTTTGTAGTGCAAATTCATCAGTACCAAAAAACATTATTTTCCAGGGAGGTTTTAAACTTGAAACACTAAAATTTCTATCAGTACACCGGTTTAGTGAACAATATTTAAAACGTTCTGAAAAAAATTTAAAATGTTTTATAACATATCTATGAATTGAATAATAATTTAAAGTACTCATTTTTGTATAATTAATAATTTATATATAACTAGCTAATGTAATAACATGTAAATATCTAATTTTTATGTCCTAAATCACAAAATGTTCTTCCAAATGTTATGATTTTTAAATTATTGCGAATATCGCGCGTCACAAAATATTTTTGTTTATCCATAAAGTGGCGCCACTGTGGCAACCTGGTGGCAACTTTGGAACTATAAAAAAAAGTGTTGCGGGCGTCGGCCATCCCAGGAAAAATCATACAAGAAGAAAAAAAAAAAATGCAAATTTGTGACAAGAAATTTTACCGGCTTTTTAATTAAAGTAAAGTTAAATCATGTATATATTAATCAAGAATAAAGTTAAATAAATAACAACAGGTAATGCATTAATTATAGTAAAGTATTTTAATTAATTTTTTATAAAATGATTTTGTACCGCCATCAGCTGAAAACCCCAAGCCATACTGACAGACGATCGTAAATAAATACGAATTTTTAATTATTTTCAAAATTATAAACAAAACAAATTAATTTTTTATTTTTAATATAATATGTATGTTACAATCATAAACTTGAATAGTGTTTATAAAGTGTACGAAAACCATAATAAAGATAAAAAAAGCCGTGGAAGGTCAATGCTAAAGCTAACATTAATGGCGTTTTTGGTGCTTATTATTTTTTAGGACCTTTTCGTTCGTTTATAAACTTGTTTATTTTAACATTGTTACTTCTTAGGTCATGGTCTCGGGGTCAAATTATAATCAACATATAATGAAGTTTATTTTTAAACAATTACTGGTATTTATTTGTTATTATTTTTCGGCGTTTTTGTGTTTATGCAAAATCCACTCGAAGCATTTTTTTCTTCTTATTTTGAATATTGTTATCTCGCTATATAGTGTTCATGTGTGCGTTTTATTACGTTCTAACATTGCAATGTATGTTTATGTTTAATTACGTATTTAGTATTTAGGCTTTATTAAATGAGAGTAAAAAATAAATAATATTTTTAAAATTTTTTCATTTCAAAAGGCGCTAAATTTTTCTAAAAATTAAAATAATTTTTATTTTAAGCCCCAAAACTCATAATTTTTGTTACCGGCAGAAATGCGCACGCGGGGTTAAATGATAGGGAACTCTTAATTTTCTTGTTTACGGGAACATCATTTTTTAAACAATTTTTGAGTAAACTACTGCAGTTCAAACTTAGAAATTCAAATGTCGCATATTTTACGTTATACTGTACCGTATATTTTTAGCAAATATATAAATTTTGCATCATAAATTTTACCGGCAAAAAGCAAGCCATTTCTCTTTAAAACTCAGTACCGGTAAACAATGAAATAAAAAAAAATATTTATTTTTATTTTTTTCTTTATTTTTGTATGTACTGGCATACTGATTGATAGGTTTCCATAAAAAACATTATTTTAAAATTTAAATTTTACAAAAAATTGTAAATTGAAGCCAACATTAGATTTTTTTTTTATTTTTTTTTTCTGGTACAGTAGTAAAAAATTATTAAAATTTGTAACTATACTACCATGATAATATGTATATATTTATTTTTTGGAAAAACATAAACAAACAAACATAAATTTGAATTATTTTTATGTCATAGTTGTTCAAAGTTTTATTGTTATTTTTGATTTTGTTCATTTATTTTTTTTTTCTTATGTGAGTTTGATGTTACCAGTTTATTGGTTACCAGCAATAAAAAAAAAAAAAAAAAAAAAAAAAAGTCTTAAAACATGTTAACGTACTGAATGTCTAGTACCCACATTTAAAATTGTCTGAAATTGATGCTGTAGGTTTCTTTAAAAAATAAAAATAATAAAAATAAAAAATATAAAAAATAAAAAAACTCTAACCTAATATTAAATTAATTGTTCCTGCGCCTCTTTTTCTAGTGCACCTCTGAGGTGCTACCTCGCCGCCGGTAAAAATAATATTCTTTTGCCATTTAGTCTGAAAATTAAAAATTCACTACATACATATTTTTTTATAGGTTTATTTGTAAATAAAATGACAATTTGTATAAAAATATTTACCGGTACTTATATTTACACCAGCAAAAGTCTGTAAATATCTCTTTGTTAAAACGCCGTCCATGTGTATAAAAATCGATTTATTTACATTGCTCTGTTGGTTGGGTCATATTTAGAAGGCTCGTATCCCAGTAAGCCACAGCTGTTTCACATATAGATTGCATACACTTATTTAACTGTAGAACATTACTAACAGTGAGTGCACGTGAGCGATACAGTATTCTTCAAGTACTTTCAGTTCACATGTGATAATTTACTGAGAAATCATGAATTGAAAAGTTGATGCCCTATGTTTTGATGTCATTTGCAAAACCATAGAAGTGATGTTCGTAAACCCCGTTTTCTTGCTACAAAAAAAAAAAAAAAAAAAAAAAAAAAAAATATATATATCGGTACATTTGAATACTGTAACCAAAGTTCATTTTAGTAGCAGAAAATATGAGGGTTTATGAACAGCATAATGGTCCTCAACATTTTTTTTTTCTTCTCCGAACCAAAAAATGACAACCACCATACCTAATGCTTTTTAAATGGATTTGCGTGTTGTTGTTGTTGTTTTTTTTGTTTTTTTTTGAGCATGGGAACAGGAATGCTGTTTGCAAACTCTGTTTTCTGCTACTAAAATGCCAATCAAATATGGTTATTCAAATGTATTGCACATTTTTTGGAGCAAGAAAACAGGGTTCATGAACATCTTTAAGAACAAGTATTTCAAATTTATCTCAAAAGTTTTATTTTCTGTGATATCTCTATGAATAAAGAGAAATATTAATTTATTTTGTCGTTCAGGATGGACAGTGACGCACGAGAAGACGAGGAAGAGTCAATGGAGGTCGGTGAGGAAGAAGAAGAGGACGATGAGGATGACCTTGAATATGACCCTGAGGAGGAAGATGATCTTGAGGACCTCGATGACCTCATTGACGAGGAGGAGCTTGCTGCGGTGGCTCAGGACGCCAGCACGCTTGGCATTCATCTGCCGAACTCCACGCCCACCTCCAGTACAGGTGAGTTAACTAAAAAAAAAATTAAAAAAAAAAAAATAATAATAAAAAAAACTTTTTTTAGTAATTGCTATTGCATTTTGATTAAGGGTTGTATTCAGATGGCTTGTATCTCAAAATCTAAAAATAAAACTTCAAAATTTTATGATGTCATTTGAAAGTTAATAGTAACAGCTACCTATGATAAAATTTTCAGAACCCTTGACCATCAGATAAGAGAGAAATTAATTATTGAAATTAACATGGGCTCTTATGGGACTAAAACTTCAAAAAATCATAATTCAAAATCTAGCATGGTGACCCCCCAAAATTTTTACATTTTTGAAGATACCATATCCTAATGTATCACTGTACAAAATTTCAGATTTTTCTGTCTTTACAACTTTTTAGTCAAATCCCGCAGTAGCTGATTTCCCGCCTTAAATAAATTTAACTTCATTAATAAAAAATTAATTGTAGATTAAAGAACAACCAAATCCATGGTAGGATTGCCCGATTAAGGCCATTTAAACATAGGGCAAGTTACACCCACTTTTGGGGGTGTAACTCTCCAAAAAAGGGGCGTAACTACCCTTCAATTTTTTTTAACCTTGGAGTTAATATTGGACAAAGCATGTTTGTCATGTTGCATGTTGTACAAACGTTTCTAATAATATTTTACCATTTAAATTCAGCACATATTTTTCTATTTTTCTCATAAGAATAACATTACAATTTGATTGCAACTTTTTTAATGGTATAATATTATGTACCCAGTATTACCACAATAATGTGTAAAAAAGAAAAGAAAAAGTATCTTAAGACCAATTTCTAAGAGATTTGATCTGTATCTAACCTGTAATGTTTTTGTTTGTTGCAGGGTCAGCCTCCTCGACTCCTATCCCTGGACAAGATGACTATGGAGAAGGAGGTATGGAGGGTGGCATCACAATTGGTGTGATGAGAGGTAGACTTCCCCCTGGCATGAAGAGAGGCCCAGGACGTCCACGCAAAGGCCCAGTCTCCAGCTTCTCTCAGGGAGGTGTCAAGAAGTGGCCAAGGTAAGTCAAACCTCACTGCAGTGAACTGAACTATAACAAACTGACTGGCAGGATTAACTGGTTGGAGCAACTGATATCTCACAAACTGAATGGTTGAGAAATATAAAATTAACATCAAGTAAAGATGAAATGTTACTTAGAAGTTTAGTTATGTCAAACATATGAAAATACCAGCAAATATTTAAGTTATTCCACTTTAGAAATAACATGTACAGCTTTGGCCAAAAGTTCCCAAATGATTTGCGTAGGCAACCCGCAACCACACTAATGCTGTACGTAAACCCTGTTCTCTGCACCAAAAATGACGATCGCCTATGGTTATTCAAATGGAATGCGCATTTTTTGTTGCAAGAGAACAGGTTTTACGAACAGCAGTTATGTTATCTTTATGAGAAAACACAGCAGCCGCTGCTGCCCCGTTAGGGAACTTTTGTCCAGAGGTGTAAATGTTATAAATTTTGCGCTAACTGAAGTCAAATAAACTTTTTTAAAATTAAAAATATAGGTAATTTAAACTTTTTTTTTGGAACAATAAACTTTTTTTTTTTTTTATTTATTATTATTATTTTTTTGATATTGTTTTGCTGGATATAAAAAACGTAGAAAGAATTATTGTGAAAATAAGGTTCCACTTTTGACTAGTTCCTCACCAAATAAGTCACACTCTTTGTTAGCCAAGAACGGCCAGGGTGATATGTGATATGTATGGAAAATAATGCAAACCAAAGTCCTCCTAACTAAAGTGTATGTATTAATGTTAAAGTTGACGTCATGTTGGATCACTCAATAACATGGGTGTCATAGGAAAATAATAACTCATTTTGCCAGTTCAAAAATACTAAGCAATATTTTTGAGAGCAATAGGTTGTATAATAGGTTGTTAATAGGTTGTATTTCAAGTATGTGATAAAAATAATAATAACCAAAAATTAACCAGTTTCTCAAAGAAAATAGCCAAAAACAAAGTTAGTCCTATGCTGAGTAATGTTATTCATTACTCCAGCATAGCGTCCAAGTGCATTAAAGTGACTCTCCAGACCAGACAACATGCCCTTTTATTTTATTAAACACTCAATGGGATTTCCAGAAATACAATTATTTTGTCCAAGAACCCAATCGTGACGCCTTAAATGTATAAGAAAATTTTCTACTTATGTAACCCGCAACACTTTTTCTATTTTTCATCACTAGTCATGACGTCAGCAGTAGTGTGTTTTGCCTACTTTACAATTTTTTTGAGCTCTTTTGCAGAGTTACATTTAGGTAATAATGATATTTGATAATGTTACTGAGTGTTCCATTTTGTATTAATTGAAATAAAAGTGCATGTTGTTAGATCTGGAGAGTAGCTTTGATATGATGTCATAAGCATTCACTCTATAACCACGCAGTTATCTAACGTAAAGTTGTTTTGATTGCAGTAACGGAGGCAGTAGTTTTGCCCGAGGCAGCTCTGCACTAAACAGAGGAGGGTCAACGCGAGGAGGCAGACAACGTAGAGAGATGTTAGACCTCAGTCTCAACCCCATGATGTGTGATGCCAGCATGACATCCATAGCCACGCCCTCGCCACCTCACGAGCTGATTGGTCAGCCTCAACTAGGCTCTCTGGATGATGTCATGGAGCCAGAAACTCCAAATCCTACGTTAGATAAAATGGCGGCACCTGAGGAGCTGCCTCCTTTACCTGAGAAGTGGTGAGTTAATCATCTTATTTTAATCAGTCTCTGTGGTCTTGTGACGCACAGGCTCTTCCTACATCCTCCCTTCTCACATCTTGCAGCCTGCCTGATCACAGCACGGCAGGGTGGTTTTTAGATGCATTTTTTAGAGTATTTTTTGTTCTTTTCTAAAACAATTCACTAGTAATCAGTCGTTTATTTGACTTTTCTTGTCCGCGAGATAAGCGAGCCCCGCGAGAGTAACGATATAGAGTACACGCCCCTCTACTATGAGAGTAAAAAATATGCACCCCTTGCTCTACCTGCTAAGCTTACCTGAAAAGGTGTACAGATTTTTTACTCACACAGTAAAGGAAATCTCTGACGCCAGAGATTTCCTCTTTACCTTAGCGAAGCTCGCTTATCCCGTGGTCTAGAAAAGTAAAATAAACAACTGATTTCTATTGAATTATTTTAGAGAAGAATAAAAATTAATTATTTTTAGGGTTAAGTATGGCTTTAAGTTAGAGTGACTGTGAAGGTGATTGTGGTGCTAGTTTTGGGGATGAGGGTTAAAGTAGATATCGTAGGAGGAACCTGTGTTACATAAGTAGTGGCTGAAATTGACTGTAGTTGCAAAATTAAACTAAAATTCCAAATTCGACATCTATTTCAAAAAGAAGAAGAAAAAAAAAAATCATTTAATAAATTATTTGTACCAGTACAGTATAAATTATTGCAAGAATGGACAATTAGTGCATGCCCTTAAAATTAAAATTAAAGAGAGAGGGGGAAGGAAAAAAAAAATGAATGAATGATATGGTACATTACAACATTTTTTTTTTAATTAGTTAAAAATTGACTTAAAATATTTCTAATGTTCCAAAAGTTTGAAAAGGTAATTTAATGTAAAATTAATGATAAAGAAAAGGATAGAAAAACCAGCAAGGGCCTTACCACAGTAGAAGTTCTATGGAGAGGTCGAGGTCTTGCATGGCACAGTATAATGTTAAAAAAGTTTCTTTATAACTGAGAGCTTTCGTCATATGATAATGACATTATCAATCAAAAGAGAAAATTACTTGAGCACATCACTGAGCAGTGTCTTGTCTTGTACTCTTGTACAAGACAAGACACTGCTCAGTGATGTGCTCAAGTAATTTTCTCTTTTGATTGATAATGTCATTATCATATGACGAAAGCTCTCAGTTATAAAGAAACTTTTTTAACATTATACTGTGCCATGCAAGACCTCGACCTCTCCATAGAACTTCTACTGTGGTAAGGCCCTTGCTGGTTTTTCTATCCTTTTCTTTATCATTGATCCTAACCGCGATGGTTTTTTCCTTAAATTAATGTAAAATTATTAAGATATTTCAATTTTCAAAAAAAAAAAAAAAAAAAAAAAAAAAAAAAAAAAAAAAAAGCGCTTTAGTAAATGCTCAATAGTGCAATTACGGTAACAGATATCAGTAGATATATAACATTATTATTATTATTTTTTTACCTGTGAAGGTACTGTAGTTAGAAATTACAAATGTTTTCTAACAAACAAATGTTACAGGCCAGGTAAAGTTTGTGCCTTGTGTAACCTGGGAGAGAAGAGCACCCTGGGCCAGGGTGAGTTACTTCAACTAAGCGCTCCTGAGGGTTTCAACCCTGATGACCTGAGCAAGGGTGGCAGCCAGGGTCAGGACGAGGGAGAAGAGGGAAGAAGTCCTCACACCTCGGCATCATCTTCACCTGCTGTACTTAGCAAGAGGAAAACTTTCAAGTAAGTTCAAACATCATAAGTTTATGAAAGTTGGCTTTGTGAACTGCACACAAATATTAAGCCAGTGTCCATATTTGCCCTTTGCTAAGAAAAGAAATGCACAAAATTGCAGCTGCATGGATAGAAGAAAATAGACTTAGCAACACTGTGGCAAATGTGTGCGCGCACATGCGCCGAGAAAGGATAGCTATGATCAGTGGTGGCCCAATAGAGGGGGATGAGGGAACATTTCCCCGGGGCGCAGGAGTAAAAAGGGCGCAGAGGTGAGAGTAATGAGTGGCCAATCATTAAAAACTTCAATAAAACAGCCTCAAAAACTAAAGCATGTGAAAATGATACTGGCTCTCAGGAAGTGGCATGATAAGGAGGAGAAATGTTTTCCCAGCTTATAATCTCTTTGGCTTTTCCCGACTATTTGATTTGCAGAACAACCACTTGGACATCCAATATGACTAAATAATATTATAATAATATTAATAATAATTAATATCAATTTGTATATTAAGGAAAATAAACCATCAATCTTTCAATTTATCATTAATATCAATTTGATTTGTTTTTTTTTGATGGGTTTTTAAATAAATACAAATTTAAAACAAATAAAATATACAAAACTTCAAGCTCTTCGTGCACAAAATATTATTTAATCAACTTATAAACAAAAAATACTATAGCGTGTTCTATACAGGTCAACTTTTATTAAATTTGAATTTTAAACAATTTTTACAAAATTTGTATTTTTTAGTAAGAAAAAAAAAATTGCATATTTAAATTGCATATTTAAATTAACATATGGCAATTGTCGAGATTATTTTCTTACAAATTCGTTCTTGAAAAAGTTGAAAACTCTATCTTCAGAACATAGCATTCTTCCAACCTGGAAAACAAGTTTTTTTTTTTTTTTTTTTTTTTTATCGCTAAAAAATATTCAGTCATTAAGAATCTGTTTCTTATATTAAAAAAAAATCCTCATATATCCTTAATTTCATACTCTAACAGTGTAAAAATATTAAATTTGAAGTACTTGAATTGTAATTGTAATTGACTAGTAAAGGAACAACAGTTTTGAGGCCGACTATAAGCGATTTCGGTCACATCCGCTTCCGTTTCTCCTTACTATGCATGCGCAGTTAGTCGAAACAGAAGTGGATGTGAGCGAAATTGCTTATAGTTGGCTTCAAAGCAGTTGTTCCTTTATCAGTCAATAGCAATTTTTTTGAAGTACTATCCTAATTTTGCATTTTCTGCCAAAAAGTGGTGTAGCCCTAAAAAAAAAATAGCGCCACTGATTTTTCTAGGGATGAGGGAAGAAAAAAAAAGTTCTAGGGTTGGGGGCGCACTACAGGTTAATCCCCCGGGCGCCCAATTTGACTGGCCGCCACTGGCTATGATAGCCGAGATAGGATTTTGACTTTCAATCAAAGTGACATCAGCACAGAGACGTAGATGCACCTTGGATATATTTTTTATGTACCTAACACCCTTAAATTATTAAATCAATTACCACTGTAGTGATATCGCACATACAGCTTGAGTAAAAAAAAAAATTAGTGAGTTCTCCAATGCTATCAGTATAGGGCAATCATTTCTCAGCAAAGTCGCCACACCCCTTTTGAACTAAAACACCAGATAGCGCATCCATAGTTTTTTCGCTTTATATAAGAGAGTAACAATAAAAGTGAGAAAAGATGAGATAAAATAGATAATTAGATAGATTGGTGAGAGTAAGGAAAATAAAATCACAAATATATAGCAACCATAAGCTTTGTCTAATTTGTGTGACTTTGCAGAAATTTCTCGACGACCAACGAGCCAGTAGATGAGCTGGCAATCATAGGGTACACCGAGGACCCTCCGAACTCTTCTGTCTTTGAGATCACAGGTAAGACAAGCATACACATTGTTGTCATCATATCACTGCTTGCTATGAAAGTCAACGTAAGCTTTGGCTACAAATATTATCTCAATTAAATTGTAGCAGAATTGATTTGTGCAGCAAAAATACTTTCATTTTCATTCCATAGTTCCCCTAAAATTTTTAAACAAAGTTGATTTATTTTTTATTCAATTTATTGTCACTGCCATTGTACCTCTGGACAAAAGTTCCCGAACAGGGCAGCGGTGACCGCTGTGTTTTCTCATAAAGATAGCATAGTGTGGTTGCCTATGCAAATCGTTTGGGAACTTTTGGCCAGAGCTGTACATCAAAATATGGTAAAGTTTAATACAGTCAACCTGGGTGAAATTGAAAGCCAATCACAGACCTGCTTTCAAAGTGCTCTGTGCCTAGCGAGATAGGGAAAAGTGAAAGCTTGCACATGATTGGAGTTGCAATTTCACCACAACTTTTCAATTTCACCCCAGTTGACTGTAATACGAATGCTTATTGAGCCAATAGTTCATAGCAACAATTATAGTTACAACAAGCATTGGTCTTGTCAGAATAATTTAACTAAAATTAATTTAATTATAACAAACAGTGATAATCAATATAACATGCCATATTTATCAAATTTCAAGCTTTTTAATTTTATCACAAAAGATCGCTTACCCCCGTAAGCTGCAACGCTAACTAACTAGTTAAACCGTAGTTAAGTTGTTATTTTGATTGTTGCAACAATTAAAAAAATATAACTATGGTTTAACTAGAGGTTGCAGCTTACAGCGGTAAGATCAATGGAAGAAGAAGAAGAAAAAGAAGGGGGGGGGGGGGGGGGAGAGGGAATGCAAGAGTATTTTTTTGACTAAAAATATATAAAAATCAACTAAATTTTTAAAAGATGTTTAAAATATGATTTTGTTTGGTTACAATATTTAAATCTGCAGTGCACTAACCCTTGCTTGATGTTTTTTTGTCTCAGGGCTGTACTATGTTCACGAGGGGTGTGCCAAGTGGTCTACAGGGGTGCAGGGGGAAGTAGATGACATGAGAGGGCTAGAGAAGTGTATCGTGGAGGCGTTGTTACGCAAGTGTTCTCACTGCTCGAGGTACGGTGCCTCGGTGACGTGTGCTGCAGAGGGTTGTGCCAGGGTTCTTCACCTGCCTTGTGCAGCCGCCTCAGCTTGCTTCCAGGTAAATATTATCACCTGGAAAAAATAACATCTTTATTAACTTGGTCTCATACAGAGTATTTTTTTTATTATTTAAATACTTTTAAATTGTTTTTTTTTAAATAGTTTTTTCTTTAATTTTCTGAAAGAAATTAATTAATTGCACATTAATTATAACACATTAATTGATTCGGGACAATAGCAGACGTTGCAAAAGTAGGTTAAGTGATAAAATAAACAAACCGACAGCTCAACAATACTAACAAAGTGCTAGCAGACGACTTTGCGTTCCTGTCTACATTTAACATGCTTTCTTATGGGGCAATGAAGCAGCTATAACTTGAGTTAGAATTCTTTCTCAGATCTGAAATTTTTACTGTAGCTTGCTGAGCCTCAAAGCTTTTAATTTCGTAGATTTCAAGTCATTTGGTTATTATTATTATTATTTTTTCACTCAATTGACTAGAAATCCAGGAAAACTAAAGTATTAAGAAACTAGTACTTTGTTAGTATTGTTGAGCTGTCGGGTTGTTTATTTTCTCCATACACCTACTTTTGCAAGTCTTCTATTCAGAAAAAAAAATATAGGTATATATAAAATTAAGAGATATGAAGTTTCTAACAGCAGCTGTTAATTTTTTTATTTTTTTAATAATTTCACACGTAACATAGGTACTGTAGCTATGCTAGAAGAAACAAAATTGCTTGCTGGTCTCTAATATTTGATATTTTGTTGTGTGTGTTAGGACATGACAACCAAGGTGACTGTATGCTCTCAACACCTGCACCTGGTTCCTCTGCACCACGCTGGTGACGTGGCCTGCAACGACTGCTACAACCTGGGTAACATACACAACCTGGTCATGTGCTCTCGTTGTGGTGTACATTACCATGGGTCTTGTCACGGCATCGCATCATCAGGTAAACTTACCTTAGCCCAAACTGATGTTAGTGTTTAGTTCTACAAATGCCAAGAACAAAAAAAAAAAAAAAAAAACCCCAAAAAAAAAAAATTATAATATAATAATAATAATAATAAATAAATAAATAAAAAATAAATAAAAAATAAATAAATAAAAATGTCATTTTTTATAATTTATAAAACTCTTTCTACATGAGTGGCTAGTACATTTGTTTATTTATTTTTGTTACAATCAGAGGCATAAATGCGTGATCACGTCAGACATTTTTATGCTTATAAAACTTTTTTCTGTCCTGGGTTGTAAATTATTTTCTTAATCACTGTGTCTGTCAGTCTAAGCTCATACTATCTATACCCTATTTTCCCTTATCTATCTTATTTATTATGTGTTATTAAAAAAAAAAAAAAAAAAAAAAAATCCTTGAATTATTAATCAATTTTTCCCTAATATTTCATAGTAAACTAAGAACCATGACAATCCCACTGAGCAGATTTCTACTTTATGACAAGTGTACTTAACATAGCTGTATTTCACGTGTCCCCAGGTACTGTGAGAGCAGGGTGGCAGTGTCAACGTTGTCGCTCGTGCCAGGCATGTCGTACACCCGCCGAGAGGACCAAACTTCTGATCTGCGACGACTGCGACAAAGCATATCACCCTCAGTGTCTACGTCCTCATGTGGGACAGATCCCCAAGCACGGCTGGAAGTGTAAGAACTGTCGCATATGCAGCGACTGCGGCGCTAGGACTCCTGGCGCTGGACACTCCTCACGCTGGCACGCTCACTTCACAGTCTGCGACTCATGCTACCAGCAGAGAAACAAAGGACAGGCGTGCCCCATATGTGGTCGTGCGTATAGGCACGTAGCTCACAGAGAGATGGTTCAGTGTAACGGATGTAAGAGATTTGTGCACGGCACTTGTGATCCTGACGCTGAACTATCCACGTACCAGACTAAGAAAGCCACGACGCCAGATTATCAATATCTGTGTCCTGTTTGTAAGACTTATCCAGGAGGTAGTCGTCCTGGAGGAATCATGAAGAGAAACAACAGCATTGACGATGCAGAGTATTCACAGGACTCTTACTATATTGGAGAAGACTCCATGTCGGGACTGGACGTCGACGATAAGGTACCTAATTACGTGCTGCTTTTATCTTTATGTACAGTCATTTTACTTAAAAATTAATTTCTATTGACTTATGGGCATACAATGCAATCAGATGGAGATTTCAGACTCCAGTTAAATACTGTACATGTTATTTTCATATGCCAATAGAAATCCATTTTTAAATAAAATGACTACATAATGTACTAGCTTTGAATATCAAAATTATCTGCCTGCCAGGATTCAAATTCAAAAGATTTTTTCTGTTTTTTTTTTTTTTTTTTTTTTTTTTTAAACACAGAATTTAGTTACAAAATGGAAAGGATGATAGATATCTAAAAATGAGTAAAAAATAAATAAAGTGCTAGCAGATGACTTTGTCTTACTGTTTTATTTTTCACATGCTTTCTTATAAGGCAATAAAGTAGCTACGTATAAATTGAGTTAGAAAATTTTCTTGACAATAAAATTGTTACTGTAGCTTATTGAGACTTTGTTTTCCTGAAGTTCAAATCAATTTGGTTTGAATTTATTTCCTCATGATTAATTTGAAATTCAGTACAGTAAAACAAAAGTTTTGAAGTTCAGTAAGGTACAGTTTAAATCTCAATATCAAAAACATTTCCAAAGTTGAGATATAGCTGCTTCATTGCTCCATAAGAAATTATTTAAAATGAAGACAGTAAAACAAAATCGTCTGCTAGCACTTTGCATTAGTATTGTTGAGGTTTTATTTATTGTCTTACTAAACCAACGCTATACTGTCTCATATCTAAAAAAAAAAAAAAAAAAAAAAAAAAAAAAAATCTTTGTGTCATGATTTATTTTTAAACCTCTATCTCCATTTGAGATTTTCAGTTGACGCTGCTGCCTGGCGCCAACTCTCATTGCGTTTCTCTGTATCAAATTTTAGCTTCACATGTTTGTCCATACCACGATGGTACTCCTTTCCTTGTACACATGCTTGGTATTTAATAAAAAAAAAATAATAATAATGAAGTAAATAAATAGGCCACTCCCCCTTTTCAAGCAGTGTTTGTAATTTACCTTTGCTGCACCACATGTACCAGACAAGCGGGTGTGTAAAATCTAAAATGACAACAATGCTAGCGCGCTGTTGCCTACCTGAAATATAAATGAAACCTCAAAATATACAGGTATGATTAGAAATGTGGCAATGCTGTTTGAAGGTAGGAGGTGGCTTAATATTAATAATCTATTTAGATATCGGACAGTATAGCCAGACTTGTATTTTCACATATTTTCTGACTGATATAATGTTGTACGTTGTCTGATTACAGAGAGACCTCGACAGTTTCATGGGGCTAGGTAAAGGAAAACCATACTACGCTAACAAAGTAGCCAAGAAAAAACTTGGCATAACAAACATAGGCATGGCAAACAATCGTCCTAAAGGAGGTCTCGGTAAAGTTGGTTTTCAAAAACGTCAACGAGGTCTTCCAGATTTTGGAGGACGTAAGCGAGGACCCAAGGCAAAGATGCGAGGAGTGTTTGGTGTACCTGGAGTTGGTCTGCAACGTCCTCAGGCTGACTCCAGTAGAGACTCCAAAAGAGACGATGACGAGGAGCCTGGTGGAGAGAACAGACTGGTTCTGTGCTCTGCCAAGGATAAGTTTGTGCTCAACCAGGATGTGTGCGTCATGTGTGGAGCTCTGGGGGCGGACCAGGAGGGCTGTCTCATCGCCTGTGCACAGTGTGGGCAGTGTTATCATCCTTACTGTATCAACGTCAAGGTAAGCGTAGCAACATCATTTTTAGCTTAAGTTTTCATCCACATGGCGTGTAAATTTGAATTTGACAATCATCAATGGATACTGAGGCGAAGTAATGGTTATAAGAATCATTCTATTTCACATAAAACTGATGCATACGGATGAACCAAGCTGCACTAATATAAATTTTAAGACCTTTTTACATGCACCTTTAACAATGGATACTGACAGATGAAGCGGCGCTAATGTAAACAAATGCAACTGTTCACATGCATCCATTGTTTTGATGCACCCTGACGCATATGAAGCTGGGTATTGCTAGCTTTGTGTGTCAGAATGCGCGTCAGTTTTAAAACAATGTGAAAGGGCTCCATTTATTTACATTGTTGTAAATTTGTTTATCTGTTGAGGCATGTCAAATTTACACATCATGTGAATTATAGTTAAAGGCCCACAGACATTAAATTGAAGTTGTGTTTAATCCACTATTCAGTACTACTATTTATGAAAATAATTTTAAATGTCGTTTGGAGCCGGTACGCCTCTTCCTTTCAATTAAAAAATTAAATCAAAGTTTGCCAAGCCCCCCTATATACTCCGCTTCACGTATCTTCAGAACCGTCTCATGATATTTGGTCAATTTTGGTGGCCAAAATCACATTAACAGTTATTGCCGCTTCATACAAGGCAATACCTGTTTGTCATTTTGACCATAAAATGTGGCTGTGTGCTGATTAAAGCTAAAAACTTTCATGAATCAAAGTATAAAAGTCAGCTGATCTAGGTGACCAGCTGATATCTGGCCAACTTAACGGCTGTGAAATATAAAATTAACATCAAGTTAAGTTGAAATGTTACTTAAAACTTAAGTTATGTCATTCACTAAAAAACACCAGCAAATATTGAAGTTATTCCACTTTGATTATATAACATGCAAATGTAAAAATTCAAACTTTAAAACGTGACAAATTCTGCTGTACAACACAGTTATTCACCTGTACAAGATAATATTGTGTTGTTAGACATCTACTGCTTTACTATGATGCAAAACCAAGTGATCTTTAAGTGGAGTATTATTGTTTATTGGTAAAAACTTTCTTTGCTTTACAGCATAGTTTAGAAAACATAAAATATAAAATACAGTAGTTTAGTTTAGATAAATTTTAATACATAATCAAATAATTTAATCAAATGTATATTAAGGAAAATAAACCATCGCGGTTAGGTATGATAAATTGAAAGAAAAGGATAGGAGAAAACCAGCAAGGGCCTTACCATAGTGAAGAGAGTCCCATAGTTCGGTGAAAATCTTGCTAGATTTTCACCGAACTATGGGACTCTCTTCACTATGGTAAGGCCCTTGCTGGTTTTCTCCTATCCTTTTCTTTCAATTTATCAAATAATTTAATCAATAACACATAATGATAATAATAATACACGTAATTAAAAAAAAAAATAATAATAATAAAATACACACGCTGCTTTGGTTTAATAATGCATGCAATTTAAATTGACTTGATTTTCCAGGGAAATTTGCGTGGTGCAGTTAAGAAGGTAATCCTACCCTACTTTGCTTTTTGCAATATGTACTTAAAAAAGAAAGAAAAAATTAATAATGATATTAAAATAAGAATAATATTGATAAATATTTATCTTCTTTAGATGTTTTTTTTTTTTTTTTTTTTAATAAAATTTGTCGCTAAGAAAAAAGAGTAAGAAAGTAAGAAAATAATGCAGTACACCAGGAAGGATTTTGTAGTGATTATATTACATAGCATTACAGTTAAGATGTTCTGCAAATTACTTATGTTATTACAAAATAATTATATTTGTGCTCTACAATATAGTAAATGACCTATGCAGTATAAATTATGTGACTTATATTTTTTTATAGTAATTTATTTTGGTATAAATTATATTCTGAATAAGTGTTACTGAAATGTGACAAATTAGATTTTGTATGTTTTAAAGTCTGTGCTGTGAAATGTCAGTTAGTGACGCCGCTGTGATGTTTTTGTGTTGTCAGGTTACCAAGGTGATCTTGCAGAAAGGTTGGCGCTGCCTGGACTGCACTGTGTGCGAGGGCTGTGGTCAACGTAATGACGAGTCACGTCTAATCTTGTGTGACGACTGTGATATCTCGTTCCACATCTACTGCATGGACCCTCCGCTAGACTACGTGCCTCAGGGAAACTGGAAGTGCAAGTGGTGAGTCAGCGTAGAGCTATGGTCTTGTCTGTTAGCAAGCTTACTTTAGTAACTGCTAGTCTAGGTGGAGCTATGAAACTACTTGTTAGCAAGCTTACTTTACGTGTAAACTGTGAGATATTGACAAATATAAACCATCTTGGTTAGGTATGATAAATTTGAAAGTATAGGATAGGAGAAAACTACCTCTGGTCTTACCAGGGAGTCCCATAGTTTGGTGCCAAATCTTGCTAGCACAGAGATAACAAAACCCACATAGGATAGCTTTTTGGCACTAAACTAAAATGGGGTTGTCACAGACTTACAATTAGAAAAAAAGAAAGAAGTTACAGTACAGAAAAATAACTATATACCTGTATAATATTAAAATAATAATAATAATAATAATAATAAAAAAAAGATCTCTTGGTAAATTTTTTATTTTTTCTTATAACTTAATTATACCATCTCAAATGTTATTTTTGCCAAGAAAGCAAGAGCTAATTAGTTAACTTTGACACTTGTGCAGGTGTGCTCAGTGCCAGATGTGTGGCAGCAACGACCCTGGCTTCAACTGTGGCTGGATGAACAGTTACTCTGAGTGTGGACCTTGTGCATCTCTCTCTGTCTGTCCAGCGTGTAATGAGACTTACGGCGAGGGCGACCTCATCATCCAGTGTGTGCAGTGTGAGAGGTAAGCTCAAGTCACTTGTCTTGGGAGGGAGGGAGGGGGGGGGGGGGGTCATCACACAGTATTGTGCAGTATGAGAGGTCCTTGTCATTTGTACACGAAGTTATTAATAATAACAATTAACATCTTTTACTGGGTGAAATCAGGCGTACAACCCCTCAATCTAACCCAACTATTTTACAGTACAGTCAGTTACAATTTATATTGAATAATATTAGACATAGAGATGTAGGTTTTCACGGTTCGATAAATGGTATGAGACCAGTGGTGTAACTTCAAAATTTTGGCCAGGGGAAAAAATCTGATACGGGCCCCCCGAAAGAGAGACAGTGCCGGGGAGGAGGGGGGATGCGCGCCGCAGGCGAAAAATTTTGAAAAAGGGGGCGTGGCACTGAAATTTAAAGCTATTTTTTATAATGAAAATTAAAAAGTGTCACTAACATGAAAAAAAAAAAAAAAAAAAAAAAAAAAAATCGTTAAAATGACCTATCATACATGATTTTAATTTTTGTCAATAATTAATTTTTGCTATAAATAGAAAAAATACATAATTATGATATTTGAAGAAGACATTTATAGAAAATTTAATTAGAAGGTGGTGACAGTTAAAAAATTTAGTTAATATTAATACCCTCTGTCACAAAATGCATATCGTCTCTATCGCGTCAAAACGTTTCAAGTGAAATTATCACGAGCTCGCCAAACGTTCCATCTACATAGGGTTTACTGTGTCAGATGGAACGTTTGGCGCGCTTGTGATAATTTCACTTAAAACGTTTTGACGCGATAGAGACGATATTATTTGATTGATCCACTTTAACTTTCAAATACATACTGTTTTTCAACATAAAATTTAATATTACCAAATTTTTTTTTTATTATTATTTTTTTTTTTTTGCGCCAAGCATCAACGGGCCCCCCCAGAAGCCGACGGGCCCCCAGAAGTCGGCGGGCCCCCAGAAGTCGGCGGGCCCGGGGGAACTTCCCCCTCTCCCCCCCTGGTAGTTACGCCACTGTATGAGACATTGCTAGTGTCGTAGGCTCTAACAGGATAACCGTGGTGGGTGTTGTTCTTCTTCTGTTCACGCTCCTGAAGATGCGCCCAACGTCGGATGTGAAACGGCGTGAACAGAAGAAGAACAACACCCGCCACGGTTATCCCGTTAGAGCCTACGACACTAGCAATGTCTCACACCAATATTAGACATAATATTACATATAAATTTAAATAATTAAATTAGTAAGAATTTTTAACTACAATTAGTTCATTTATTTACATAAAATTTTAATTGTAAAAATTTCAATTTTAAATTTCTTTTCACTTATTATTTTCAATTGATAATGTTAATGCTGGGGGAGGAGAAGCTACCCTCCCCTGAGTTTTTTTTTTTCTTGCTTAGAAATCTGCTGTTGGCAAAATTTTAAACAATTACTTTTCTTGCATATTAAATGCTTTATTTTACATTAGAGCACTTTATTAAATTTTTCTTTTCTTAGGCTTTGAAAATAAATTGAAGTGTGGATAATAATGATTGTCAGGTCCTTATACTGACATATAATAAAACTTGTGTGGTATAAAATATTGACTTACAATTTTCTGTTTAATAAAAAAGTACTTAAAGTGCTTAAAAAATATTTTATTTTAAACATAATTAAATAATAGTAAAGGTAATTAAAAGTTATAAACATAAAAAAAAAAATAAATAAATAAAAAAAAAAAAAAAAAAAAAAATGTAGCCTCCTGTACCCTAGTAACTGATATGATGTCTCCTTATTTTTACTTACATTGCTTAAGTGGGTAGATATAGAAAACCTTGAGTGTACCGTAGTGACATACTACATTGCTGTATGTGTCATGTTGACAGATGGGTGCACGGTGGGTGCGACCAGATCCGCAGTGAGTCAGACGCAGAGAGGTGTGCAGACGAAGGTTACAACTGCGTCCTGTGTCGACCTAGAGATGTCCCTCCCCCTCATCTCATCCCTCTGCCCCCGCCACCCAAGCCACCTACACCAATCAAGAGCCCAGGTCAGTAACTGCATGGAGAAAACCATAGAAATATTATGATAGTTAAGATGTATATCAAAATAATAGATATTCTTGTGCTTTCATATTATACTTGATCAAAATATTAAAGGAACAGTTAAGGTTTAACATAATAATAAAATATTAAAATAAACCATAATGGTTAGATATCACTAAATTTAATGATGTAAGGTAGTACCATAGTGAGGAGACATCCTATAATTAAGAAAAAAAAAAAAAAAAAAAAAAAAAAAAAAGCTTATTAGATAGCTTTTGGCACAAGACTTCTTGAGTACTTCCACCAGTCTTTACTCTGAGATTTAATACTATGTCTTTAAATATTTGTATACATAAATACCAAAACCTCTCATATGTAAATTATATCATTTTTGAAACCTAAAACCCAAAGTCTTAATTAATTATATAAATTAGAAAATATTCGCGTTTTATTAATTTTAAATTCAACATGCTCTAATCTCTTTCCTATTTTCTATTAAAAGATCAATAAATTTTATTGGTTTTATGCAAAAATGACGAAGTGTAAATTTATCATGACTTTTTGAGTTCTTGCACCATACTCTTATATTTTCAGCATCCCATAATACAAAATGCTATTTTTATTTTATTTTTGGGACACTCAAAATGTAAAATGTAATTTTGAGTGCATTAGAAATCATCAAATCAAAAAGTTACGATAAACTTATGGTAATTTTAGTCTAAAATCAACATTAAACTCAGCAAAATTTTCAAAAAAAACTCATTTTTTTCAGACTAGATAGATCCCTGAAACTTAATTCTTAATTTTGTAACAACATGAACATGAAATGCAATGAGTTTTTCTTTATTTTTATATTTAAACCTAAAACTGTTCCTTTAAATTTCAAATATATTTGTATATACATATATAAAACCAAATCTTATGCTTATTCATGTATAATTTTGCATTATTATAATTTAAATTGCACTGATCATTATTATTATTAGTTGATTGATTGATTTATTATTATTTTTTAGCATTTGGTCGTAAAAATAGTAAGTACCGTGTGGTATTTGTGTGTTACCCCCCCCCCCCCCCCTCTCCTCCCCCTCCTTTGTTGCTAACTTGGCTTACTTAAACTTGTGTAAACAATAGGACAGGAACTTCATTGTAAAGTTATACTTCACCATGTAGCTTACTTATATTGGAGGGTACAGTATCGTAAAGTGAATCACGTTAAAATCTCTCATGGACGGGAGAGTATTAAATTAAAGTAGTTTGAACGAGTTTTGATATTATTTACACGCCGTTTTAGTGTTACCTGTAGATTCCTTATTTCTCTATGCTCCTATTGATGTAATAAAAAATACATTTAGTTCGAAACGCAAATAAAAAAATAGCCGCAAAGTCGAGCATTTTCCTCATACAGCATTGGTTAATGGCTGAAAAAGCCATGCTCCTTCCACAGTAGATCATTCATATTTCTGCGAAAGTGTATTTAAATGGACTCAAAAACAGATAAATAAGCTCTTTGATAAACAAAGAAACTTTTAAAAGCATTAATCAAAATTTGGTTCGAAACGCACTGAGAACTTTGTGACTAAAAGAGCTGAAATTGAGAAAGATATTCAATTATAGTTCCGAATGCGGTCGTCATCTCAGTGGCGCTGTAGTTGCTTATTCTTTTGGCGATCGCGGGAAAACTATATAACCGTCAATTGAGCTCATAAACGTTAATAAAACTCTTGTAAATGTACTTAATATGTATTTCTTCATTATAATTAATAAATATATATACACTGAGAAGCGAGAAAAGTGTTTGATTAGAAAATAGTTACAAAAAGCAATATATATATAATTTGCTGGATT